>WOXC01011617.1:0-337806 GCA_011680675.1 Gymnobelideus leadbeateri | reverse complement strand
ACTATGTATACTGTTTCCAACAAAGACTTTTGATACAATCAAATGTGAGACTCAAAGGCACTTAAATACCTAAAACAAGCAGCAAAGTACTATTATAATTAGTTATAGTAAGAGGGAGGGATGAAACTTGGAAAACCAGAATGGTTAACTGGTATAAGTGAAAGCAAGGAAGTCCTTTGACATGTTAGGTAGATTCCTAATTTGTGGGAATTATGAACAAGAGTTGGGCAGGTCTGGGCAAGTTGTGATCTTCACTGGGGACTCCTCAATTGATGGACGGATCCAATTAATTCATATATATATATATATATATATATATATATTTTTTTTTTTACTACAGAAAAGAATACTGTCTGATGAATGTCTTTGTAAGGTGAAAAAATTATTCACATGGTAGTAGTATAACTAATTAAATAATTAATTTGTAGTACTCATTGTGAATTTGAGACCCAATTCATTGGTTTTTCTCCACTTGATTTTTCAGTCACTCAAGAAGAATTTAAGTGCTTGATATATTCTAGACATTACTAGGAAATGTGAATGCAAATATAAGATTGAAACATTCTATGACCTTGAGGGGCTTGGATTTTAATATTGGAAAGATGTATCTATGTAATCTATACAAAATGTTTTAAAAATAAATGCAATTGGGGCAGCTAGGTGGCGCAGTGAGTAAGAGCTCCAGCCTCGGAGTTGGGATGACCCGAGATCGAAACCGGCCTCAGAAAATGAGCACCCACACATAAATAATGACTAGCCGTGTAACCTTGAGCAAGTTACTTAACCCTAATTGCTTTTAAAAAACATAAATGCAATGTAATTACATTAGTGGAAAATACATTAGTGTCAGGGAATCAAATGAAAATAAAAATGAAGGGGTGGCTGGGTGGCGCACTGAATAGAGAGCCGGCCCTGGAGTCAGAAGGACCTGAGTTCGAATCCAGCCTCTGACACTTAACCCACACAAACAAAAACCTAGCCATGTAACCTTGGGCAAGTTACTTAACCCCAATTGCCCTAAGGGGCGGCTAGGTGGCGCAGTGAGTAAGAGTGCCGGCCTCGGAGTTGGGATGACCGAGATCAGATCCGGCCTCAGAAAATGAGCACCCACGCATAAATAATGACTAGCCATGTAACCTTGAGCAAGTTACTTAACCCCAATTGCTTTAAAAAAACAAACAAACAAACAAACAAAAAAAAAACAAACAAAAAAAAGAAAATAAAAATGAAACTCAAAGTGTTCAAGTGGTTAATGGTCTTAGCTAATATCACATGACTAGTTGGTATCTAAACCAGTACTATATCTCAGACTTCTGGACTTTTAGTCCAAAACTTATTTCAGTGCATCATGCTGTCTCCCTTAGATATTAAACTTCAAAAACTTTATTGGAACCAGGAGACACAAGAAATTCTACTTTTAAAAAATAATATTTACTTTTCACAGCTAATGTGACTGAGTTATTATGTAAATCTTCTAAAAGTCATCTTGGAATATTACACAAAAATCAGAATCATATAATATGATAATGAACATCAAATCAAATTAAAATTCAGGCAGTTACATAGTGCAGTTGGTAGAGCATCAAGCCTAGAGTCAGGAAGACCTAAGTAAATTCCCACCTCAAACACTCATTAGTTGTATAATCTGGGGTAAATTACTTAACTACTCTTTGTCTCAGTTTCCTTAATTATAAAAGGGGGATAATAACAGAACCTACATCTTAAGGTTGTTGTGAGGATCAAATGATATAATAATTGCAAAGCACTTAGCAAATTTTCTGGCACATAGCAATATGTTATTATTATTGATATTATTGTAATTGTTACTAATACTACTGTAATTATATCTAGTCCAATTCATAATCCAAAGGAATTTTCACTGTAACATAGACAATAAATGGTCATCCAGGCTCTTCATAAAGATTTGTTGGGAGGGGGAACCCATCACCAGTTGAGATAGCCTATGTCAGTTTTGGAAAACTAATTTTTAGGAAATTTTTCCTGATATTAATCTTAATTTTTCTCTTTCAAGTTTCTATTCATTACTCAAACTTCTTTCTTCATGGACCAAATTGAACAAATCTAATCCCATTTCCACAATACAGTCTTTTTTTTTTTTTTTTAAACAAATACTTTATTAGCTTCTGTTTTACATCATTCATTTCTGCCAGGTTTTGAGTTACAATCATTTTCCCCCCATTATTCCCCTACCCAACCTCCCAGAATAGCAGTCCCACAAGATATCGCTTCCTTCAATCTGCTCTCTCCCATACCTTCTCCCATACCCCCATCGACTTTTCCATTAGAGGAAGATGAATCTTTGTGTCCCAATGCCTGCACATCTTATCTCCCAATTATAGGAAAAAGAGTATTAATAATAGTATTTATATATATATTTGAAACATTTAATGTTACGACCTTGAATTTCAGATCCATTTCCTTCCTCCCTTGTCACCCATTCCTTCTTGGGATATAAGTAATTCAGTATATGTTGTACATGTCTAGCTATGCAAAACATTATCATAGTAGATATATTGTACAAGGCTGCTTATAATTCCCTCCCACTCATCCCACCCCCCACCTGGTCCATTCCCTACATGATCCTGTCCCTCTTCTATAGTGGGAACTTCCAACCTCCCCTCACCCCAAGGATGCCCTCCCATCCATCATCCCTCCTCTCATCCCCCTTCCCCCTATCCTGCTGCAGGTTGAGATATCCCATTTAGTATGTATGTCATTTTCTCCCTGAACCAAATTCAATGTGAATGTGGTTTTGCCTTTTTAGCCTTCCTTATTCTCCCCCTCCTTTGCACCCACTTCCCTACATGAGATAGTTTACCCTACCATGTCTCTCCCCATCTCCTCTTGCCACTTTCCTCTCTCACCTCATAATTTCATCCCTTGAGTACTCTCCCTTCCCAACAAAATCAACCTATGCCCTCTATCCATATATAACTGTAACCATATACACACACATTCACATATGTATTCATATGACCACACCCCCTTCTTCCATTATTTTCATAGTGAGAAAGATATCATCAGTCACAGATATTGCTTTTCCATATAGGAATGTAAATAGTTCAACTTTGATAAGTTCCTTTTGATTTCTTTTCCCTGATTACCTTCTCAGGCATCTCTTGCTTCTTGTGTCTGGATGTCAAATTTTCTATTCAATTCTGGTTTTTTCCTCAAGAATGCTTGAAAGTCCTCTATTCCACTGAATGACCATATTTTCCCCTGAAACAAAATACTCAGTTTTGCTGGGTAGGTGACCCTTGGGTTCATTCCCAGTTCTTTTGCCCTCTGGAATATCATATTCCATGCCCTTCGATCCCTCAGTGTAGAAGCTGCCAGGTCCTGGGCTATTCTGATTGTGTTTCCACAATATTGAAATTGTTTCTTCCTGGCTGCTTGTAGTATTTTCTCCTTGATCTGGGGATTCTGGAACCTGGCTATAATATTCCTGGGAGTTTTTTTTTTGGGATCTTTTTCAGGAGGTGATCGGTGGATTCTTTCAACCTCTATTTGCCCTCTGGATCTAAAACATCAGGGCAGTTTTCCTTGAGAATTTCTTGAAGGGTGATTTCTAGGTTCTTTCCTTGATCATGGCTTTCAGGTAGTCCAATAATTTTTAAATTGTCTCTCCTGGATCTATTCTCCAGGTCAGTGGTTTTTCCCATGAGATATTTCACATTGCCTTCTAATCTTTCATTTGTTTGGATCTGCTTAACAGCATCTTGATTTCTCATAAAGTCATTAGCTTCCATTTGCTCCAGTCTAACTCTGAAGGAATGAATCTCCTCAGTGAACTTTTGAGATTCTTTTTCCATCTGGCAAATTCGACTTTTTAAGGCATTCTTCTCCTCATTGCCCTTTTGGGCCTCCTTTGCCATTTGAGTTAGTCTATTTTTTAAGGTGTTGTTTTCCTCAGTCAGGCTGTTGACCCTCATTTCATACTTTTCCTGCATCCTTCTCATTTCTCTTTCTAATTTTTCCTCCACTTCTCTTATTTGATTTTTAAAGTCCTTCTTAAGGTCCTCTATGGCCTGCAACCCGCTCATGTTTTCCCCTGGGGCTTTTGGAGCAGGACTTCTGACCTCACAGTCCTTTTCCCGCTCTATGCCCCCAAAATAGGAGTCTAGGGTTGCATTTTTCTGTTTCCTTTGCCTTGGCATGTTGCCACTTAATTACTTGACTTTTGGGCTTGTTGCCACACTATGGCTTTAAGGCCAGATAGAGGAATTTTCGTCCCGAACGTGTGGGGGGCAACTTCCGTTTCTGGCAAGCTATAAACCCACCCACAACTTCCACCTAGATCACAATCCAGATCCAGGGAGGTTAAAGCAAGAGCGATTACCCCCCAAGACTGATCACTGGATCTCCCCACGATTTGTAGGCTGGGAGCCGGAAATGCCTATGAAAACTACACAATGGCGTGTCTCCTCAGCGGCTTCTAGCCCCCAGGGGAGGGAGCTGACGCATTCCCCAAATACAGGTCCCAAAGTCCATAGGACACTAACCTCTTACTTTGTCCTAGGCAAGTCTATGTTGATAATTCTGGGGTCGCCACAGTTCCTGGTGTTCTGGGGTTCCTCCAGCCGGCTGCTGGCCCTGCCGCCCTGGGGCTAAAACCTCGGCTCACGTGGACCTGGGCTCAGCTCGGCTCAGCTCCTGCGCTCTGCGCTCTGGGCTCTGCGCGCTGCCGGCTCCCAGACCGCTGCGCTGGTCCTTCCTGCAGGGTGCTGGGCTGTCCTCAGCGGGAGGTTAGCTTCTCTGTGTCGTTCTGTGGGTGCTGGGGCTCCAGAAGTTTTTCAGAGTCCTTTTTCACATAGTTTGTGGAGAATCTGGGGGCAGAGAGGCTTGGACGAGCTGTTTCTACTCCGCCATCTTGGCTCCGCCCCCCCACAATACAGTCTTTTTTATCCTTAAAGACAGTTACAACATTTCCCTGAATCTTCTCTTTCAGGCTAAACATTTTCAGTTCTTTTAACTGATCCTCATATGGTATAGAGTCATATACTCTCACTATAATGATGACCGTCTTCTGAATACTCTCTTCATTATCAATGACTTTCAGAATTGATACTTAGAACTGAAAATAATCTGAATAATAATTACTGAAAAATAATAAATACTGAAAATAATCTGAATAATAATTACTGAAAAATAATAACTGAAAATAATCTGAAAATAATCATATGAGGTTTTAGAAGGGCAGAGAATAATAGTATGGTCACCTCTGCATTCCTGTATCATATTGAAATTCAAGCTTGTATTAGATTTTTTTGGTTGCCACATCATACTTCTAAAACCTAGACCTTTATATAGATGTATTACTATCCATCCATTCTTCCCACATTGTGCTTGTGAAGTTAGTTTTAGATACCTAATTTTCATTTGTCCCCATTGAACTTTACTTTTTAAAATTCAGCCCAATGCTCCTTTCTAGAATCTTTGGGGTTGTATCTATGCTATCCAGCATGTTAGCTATCCTTTCCAAATTTTTATCAATTGCAATTTTGATGAACATGCCATCTCTGCCTTTATCAAAGTCATTGATTACATACATAGAAATACACACACATGCATGCACACACATGCACAGTGAGAGGGGAGAGACAGAGAGACAGAGAAACAGTGCATGGAGCCATGAATATATCAGGAGCCTTGAATATATCACTAAGAGGTATTTAAATAATTCCTTTTGAGAGGAATCCTCAGTACCAAGAGATAAGGGGACCTTTGGGGAGAGGTATACCTGCCAACAGGGTTCCAAAGACAGGAGGCACTCTGAAAGCAAATAAATTAATCAACATTCTGTGAAAGATTTCTCAATGATGGCATTTTCACCTTCCTATACTGCAGAGATTTGTTTTCACATTTTAGGCTCTCTCAGAGCAAGTAACCTATCAAGTATTATACTGCAGTAACTTAGTGTAGAGAAGCAAAGTATCAAAGGACAGGTAGAGGAAGGGAGACCCAACTAAGGGGAAAATAAGGGCATTTGGAAATCAAAGGAAAATATTACTATTGGAATCATAATAATTTTCCTTCTTAAAGGGCAAGAGACAAGGGGAGCTAACCAAATACTATTAAAGTTGTTAAAGAAGTCCATTTGTACAAAACTGCAGGTGTCTTTTATTTAAGGACAAGAAATAGTTGATATAACAGTGGGTGGCACTACCTATTTCACCCACCATATCCTCCCATGATTTGTTTCATTTAACTTCCCATTCAGTAACAATTGATGGATTTCTGCTGTTGGACCACCAGTAGTAGTTGGAGGGTTTCTGCATTGTTAATCCATCAAGATATAGTAAAATTTTTGTGGATCCAATTGCTCTCCCTTTCCCACTTTATTTTTTCAATGCCTTGAAATGCATTCATTTGGGAAGAAGTTTTCTGGTATAGAAATATAGCTAGACTACACCAAACTAATGAGGCAAAAGATCTCCATGGTGCTAACAACTTCAACTAGGACAGGGAGAGGGAGAGGAAGAGAAAGAGAAAGAGAGTCAGAGAGAGAGAGAGTCAGTCTAGAAAGAGGCTAAACAAACAAAAAAACTTCTGTCCAACAGGTCTTATAAGTGAATACATTTGAATAGAAAAAATAGAACTAGATTATTGGAATGGATTGAACATTATTTCTACATGTAACTGACTTGATATATAATCTTTGGAACTATGGGGCAAATCATTTGTCCTCTCTCTGCCTCAATTTCTCTGTTTATAAAAGGAAGGTCTTCAATTAAATGAACTTTAATATCTATTCTTGTAAGCCACTAATATAATAGATTTCCAATGTGGTTTGAGACCCTGAGGAAAAGTGGTTCAATATGTATAATTTGAAATTTTGAGCATGATTATTATTAATGTTTATTAGAAAGTATTTTTCTGTTAAATAAGGGATTCAAAATCCTTCATAAAGTATTATTATTATATGGAGATTTTTCTGTGAAAAATCATCTTTTTTAATACCAGAAGTAAATAAGAAAATGTAATTTTATTCACAGAAATCTCTTTAGAGCCAGCTTTTCTAGGAGTATCCCATAAAGTTTGGTTCATTCTCTCAGATATTGGATTATCCTATGACATATTTTCTTTAGAAAGTTTATTAAGTACTTTTTTTGGTATTTCTGTCACTCCTCCCCACTCCAAATATGTAACAACAACAAGAAATAAAAATAATTGAGTCAATCCAGTGACAAAGATTTATTTTTAACATGAAGATTGTAGAAATATACTGAGTCAGAAGACTCAGAATAGCACCACTACCCCCAATTTTGAAAGGATACTGAATCCTTCTGTCCATATTATCTTTTTATATAAATTCATGTCTCTGTTGAGATAGCAGATGGCTGACCACTTCAACCCTTTGGTCAAGGAAATTTATTGGTCCCTTTTTAATGCAAGGATAAATTATAAGCTTCTCTCTTTGTTACATAAAGTTCTCAATTCAACTCCAGTCAACATTATCAGAATGATAATATATTACTTAATCTCACTCTCTATCCTAGTCATATCAATCTACTTTTTATTCTCCTTGCATAACAATCCATATATTGCCCAACCAAATTTCAGAGGCTCCCTCCCATATCTGGAATTGTCTCCTTACTTTATTCTCCCTCTTACAATACCTATTTTCCTTTAAGGTTCAGTTAAATTGCCCCATCCTCCACAAGGCAAATGATGATACTCTCAGTTCCTCTCATCTATCAAAATTGTCTTATGTTTATTTCACATGTATTTTATATTTATTTATGTAAAATATGAGGTAATTGGCAGCTAGGTGGTATAGTAGGTTGAGCACTGGGCCTGCAGTCAGAAATGTCAGGAGTTCAAATAAAGCCTCAGACATTTTACTAGTTATGTGGCCAGTGGCAAGTTACTTAACCTCTGTTTGCCTCAGTTTTCTCAACTGTACAATGGGAATAATAACCATACATACCTTGTAGGTTTGTGGGGAAATCAAATTAGATAATATTTATAAAGTGCACAATACTTAGTAGCTGCTAAATAAATGTGTATTCCCTTCCTTTTCCCCTTCACTGATAAGACAGTTTAAGTAAGTCCCTTAAGGGTTTAAGGGATTTTGCCCTGGTATTCCCTCTGCTTAGCATGATACCTCATGCACTCTAGACACTTAATAAATGGATAATAAAAAAGAAAACAGTAAAATAATACATTTAAAAAAACAAAAATCAAATTCAGTTTTGAGGCTTTGAAGTAAATTGTTGGTAAGACTATTCAATATAGAGTAAATGTCACAGCATTGATCATACTCTTTAACCCAGCAAATGGAACATAATTTAAAGATTTGAGAAATTGAGGGCTTATGTGTTTGAAAATATTCATACTTATTTTCATTTCTTAGACCAAACATTGGGTACAATCTATGTGTTCAAAGAATGAGATATAGCTGAGTAAATTATGGTATAATAGTATAATGAAATACCATTGTGCCTTAAAAATGACAAATATGAAAATACATGGAAATGTGGGGAAATCTGAAGTTACAGGGAAAAAGACAGCAGAATAAAAATAATGGATACACTGAAATTAGTATTATTAAAATATAATGAAGTGATGACAAATCCCTTGAATCGTGACAGCCCAATTCCCTTTTGATAGAAATAGGAGAAATGGGTATACGTTTTCAGAGGAGCAGAGTTAGGCCATATATAAACAAAAACACCCTAAAATTTTACAAATAAGGCAACTGAGGCTCAGAGAAACTGTTAGTCATCCAAGGTTACACAGATCATAAGGTACCGAACTGGAATGCAAATCTACATCCTATGACTCTAACCCTATCACTCATTCTGATATAGCAAAATCCCTTGCCTACCATCCAATAATTTATTTATCCCTTTAAAATTCACATTATGAAAAAGTTTAATAAAATTTGCAGTCTATAATTTCAGTTCAACCTCAAAATGTTAAATAAAAAAGTAATGAGCTTAGGGCCCTGGTATTGTAATTTCAACTCTGCCCACCCAGGGATGCCAAAAACTGTTGCAGTTCCATGATGTGTTGTGGTAGAACCACCTCAAAGAATTCAGTCAGACTGCCTCTAATCCAAGTATAGTCATTTATTGACATTGATGGCTCTCATGAAACAGACTAAGTTTCAAGAGGAAACAGCAACTTCTGAGAAAGGAAGATAGATTTTTATAGGGTAATGATGCATTTACATCACAGAAGTTATAAATATTAAAGAGACAGGAGGGGTTTGTTAAAGGATTAGGTAATAGGGGAGGGGACCCACCCAGAGTGGAACTGCTCAAGTGATTACCCACAATGCATATAGAAAAACCCATTTGGGGTGGTATGTATATATGATAATGATGTTTTAATAAGCCTCTCTATATCATAAGTTCACTCAAGGTCAGTTCTTTACTATTACTATGCAGATACCTACTTATGGAAAGTCCCTTCTATTGTTTTGGGGTCCACATCCTGCTTGGGCATCTTGGTGGTACTGCTTTCTAATTTACTGAGTATTGTGATCCTATCTGAGACTAGATGTATGTGGATGTGGTTGAGTGCATGGGCACACCTGCTTTTTCTGTAGGAAATATGAGAAATGGGTCTGGGGTCAATAGCTCGCTAGAGGCAGGGGCTGGCATCCGATTGCATGGACATGCCTGCTGTTCTGTGGGAAATATGAGTTCATAGACACATCTGTTATAGTGAGCAGTGAGGCACATATGAAGAAGTAAGGATATTGAGTATGTGTGGAAGGAGTGGCTAGGTAGGGACAATGGGTCTTTTGTTCAGTGGGGCCTATAAAGAAGTTAGAACCTTGGGGTTGGGGGCAACTTTATTAGGATTCCATTACTGGGACCAGGCATTAGATGCTACATTTTCAGGTTGAAAAGATACAATACATCAACATTTTTGGTCAATTCATTCAACTAGTTACAAATATAACTAATTGTACTAGCATCCCAATGGGATATTTCCTGATGACTATTAAAGCTCACATTTAAGTAGTGCTTTACAATTTCCAAATCACTTTTCCTTGGGAAGTAGGTAGCCCAAGTATCTGTTTTAAAAAATGAGGAAGCTTAAGCTAAATGATTCATCTACAGTCAACCAACTTATGTCAAGTTTGGACTCCAAGTCTCTTGACTCCAATTATAATGCTCTTTGGATTTCGCCATGTGGCTTTTCCAAACCATGATCCTAATGGTATCCAATAGGAGTATGGGAAAGGTCTGAATTAAAAAGTGTTGTCACAGGAGGGCAGTCTCTTGTTGGGCACTGAGGTAAGTAGAGTATTGAATCTTCATGATACCAGAAGATTTGGGCTTAGCCATAACTCTCCCTGTTCTCATCCACTCCAAAGGAAATGGTGATAGAAGTCTTGGTTCAGAATCACTGGACCCCCCGCCCCTGCAAGTTCCCTAATTGTGTCTGGGTCTGGCCCTAAGAAAAGAATAGCGATGTAGTATCAGAAAACAGTGACCATCAAGGCAGAGAGACAAGAAAAAGGAAACTTTTATCAGAAGGAGGAAAATAAAGTATCTTTTCTTCCTTGTAATTCATCATTATAATTTTTATACTTTTAATCTAAAGGATTATAAAAAAGAAACTACACAAATAGTAATCAAATACTTAAGCATGTGTGCTTTTAATATTTCAGACTACTCTATCTTATCTACCTTGAAGTTTTCTAACCCTTGATTTCAGATATTCAGAGAAAGGAAGACAAACCAAAGACACAAAACTGCTATCCCCATGCCCAGATGGAAGAGAAAGTAGTTGACATATTCAGTGTACTGTTGAGAGATAGCTTCAGTTTGTCACTTTAGTCATCACATGGCAGCTCTTCAATAATGATAAAACAGTCTTAGAGTGACTAATGGCTTTGATCACGACCTGATCTGCCTATTGGAGCTCTGCAAACTTTCCATCACTATGGCAGAACACTGGGGTTTTGTTGTTGTTTGTTTGTTTCCTCATAAATCATTACATGAATATATTCCCAAGTAGAGAAGTTCAGCTCATACCAAGTCACATATAGGGCTAGGAACACATCTTGTGTTTTCAGTGCTACATAGAGAGTTCATACATGATAAATTTATTTCTGGCAGTACAGATTTATACTTTTATAATTTGTAGTCTTAAGAACATAAGAGGTTTATGTCAGCCTTGGGTTTAAAATATAGGCCTCCCTGGATACAAAACCTGCTCTCTATTATGCAATACTGCCTCTCTTTACCTCAATATTCTATTACTTCTAAAATAATTTCACACGCACACATTTACAATTCTCATGTGTCCATAGCAGATTATCGACTACACTTTTCTGATGAAAGGAGAGTTCAATGTTGAGAATTTCCCCTGAAAATAATTTGTAGCAAAGACCTAACTAAGGTAGGGCTACATTGTTTATCAACATTATTTATGGCTGACCCATTTATCAGCACTATTTATGGTTGTCCCAATCCCTAGGGGACCAAAATTATCTGGGACCATAAGAACCCAGATTTATAGCTAAATGATTATTAGATTCTATTGATTCCAGTCCCCTTATTTTTTCAAATAAGTAAACTGAGGCAAAGGGAGATGAAATTGTCTTCCCATATACCTAGTAAGTTTCCAAGTGCAATGGGCACAGTGACACATTGATATCCCAGTGGGACAGGTTCATATTTGCAATGAGGTTCCATAAGTATCTTACTTATCCTCTAGCCCCACTATCATGTCCTTGACCTTATCTCTTTCCCTCCTGCCTACCACCTACTTCCTGAGGAGTTATCTAAGCTACATTCCACAAGGGGCACCCTCCTGAATTTGCCCTGTTTGTCTTCTTCATGAAATTTCCCAGTATAATTATAACATTTTGTTCCATTCCTATTCTCGGGTCCACCTTTCTCTAAGAAGGCCCCATTTTTTACCTTCCACATAAACTTGCCTGAGCCCAAAGTTGCCCAATCAAAATGCACTATATCTAAGTAATGTAGTTTGTCCTCTGCACCAAAGTCACCCCCTACTTAATTTGTTCCAGGCACCACAATTTGTAGATGCTGCAATATCTGTATGTATAATGATTGACTAAGCAAACAATCAGTAAAAGGAGACATCTGAATTTGCTCATTTATAGCTTCCATCAGAAATATTTTTCCTCCCCAAAAGGATGAAGTCCCAATGGACAAATTTATTATAAAGGACCTACAGATCAGAGGCAGCTGTGGTGTTTTTAGTAATTAGCCTCAAAATAAGAAGACCTGAGTTCAAATCCTACCTCTGACACATACCATTTGACCTTGGGCAAATCACTTATACTCTCAGTGCTCTAAACAAATCTCTGGTAGTATAAGATGCAAAAAGGATGGTAGTCTAACTTTTTAGAGGGAGTTTCCTCATCTGAGAGTTACCTATATTAGTGAATTCATATCTAGTCCATGTCCCAAGGGACAAGCCACATCTAAATAGTTAATATTCTGAAGTGACATTCATAGGTCACTACATGATGTCAGCACCTCCATAGATCCATTGTGGACACACCTACAAACTGGTACAATCTTATGGTACCAACTAAATGAATCCTTTCCTTATCTCCCTCTTTCTTGAAAAGGAAGAGGCCCAACTGGTAGGCTAGAATAATATGATCTTGTTGTATGGGATACATAATGATCTTCCTTATTTCTCTTCTTGAAAACCATTCTCCATATATCCATAATGCCACATTTTACCCCCATACCACCTCTAAGAATTATGCTGGATTATGGAAATTTATAATGATTTTGTTGAGTAAATAGCTCCTTTGAGTGATTATTGATGGCCTCCATGTTTGAGAGTACAGTTTTCTGGAACTGATTTGAGAAAGTATGGAAGTTGAGGGGACAGATTAAAGAGCACTGATTTTAGAATATGAAGGCATCAACTTAAATCTTAAGTCTGCCACTTAATATCTGTGTAGCCTGGTCAAGTAAACTCACCTTGTACTCCATTTTCTTTGACTAGATAGCTTATATTTCCATTTTACTTCAAGTAAATATGATCCATATAAAACCACTTAGATATGTCATTTACCCAACTACTATAGTAAAAAAATGTCCTAATATTAGTTTCTATTTGTTAAAGTCATTGCATTCTTTGGACACCAGAATTAAGGGTCAAACTTTTTTGAATTCACCCCCAAACTAGATGGTAAAGTTTCTTTCCTCTGACATACCATCCTTGAATTTCCCATGAACTTTTGCAGAGTTTGTGAATTGTTTGATTGTTCCAGTACTGAGCTCTAGTTTACTGACTTCAGAGCTTAGCCAGTACTTGCAGCACAGTGGAGTTGGTCTTAATCAATAGGATAGTCCCAGAAATATTTACTAAATTGCAATATGCCTACCTTCTCACAAAGAGACATAGTCTTCTTTCCAGAATCTTCTCCAGTATTTTTCAGTCCCTCAAAAATTCAAGAAGCATGTGGTAAATCAATACAATTCCATTGTGCTCAGAGGTTAGTAACACTGATGAGGTATTTTAAAGTCAGAATTGTTATACTTAGTCATATTTTAGGAAAAGGCAAACAAGATCTAATTTATACTGACTAGAGAGTATTTCTAAATTATCACCTTATTTCTACTTGGTCTAGTTAGTTCTAATCAAATAAGAAAAAGAAATGAATATTAAAATAATAGGTATTAGATTGCCTGAGGAGGAATGAGATACCCCATGTCAGAAATAGAGCATGCCCACATGCTAATGAATGATGAGAGCAGGTATATGAGTAGCCCTTTTTCTTCCAGATTGAGCAAGACATGGAGACCCAGTCTTAAAAACAAATAAATAAAAGAATAAATAAATTTCTAAAAAGATGGAGGCATTAGGACAGCATTCTCAAGTAATGGTAATTTTAGAATTTTTTTACATTAAAAATTTATCATTAGATAATGAAGACCGTAACTGGAAACTGATATGCTGTAAGTATTATGAGAACCCATCTGTTGTAATCATATTCAATTTGAGGTGACACATTTGAGAAAATTTCATTGATAAACTGAAAGGTTCTCTAAATAGTTAAGGGCTATGGAAACGTGGCCTAATTATTGAAAAAGATAAATATGTTTAGCCTGAAGAGAAGATGGTTTAATGGGATCACATTGAGGAGATGTCGTGCAGAAAGGGGATTAGACTTTTCATGTTTTTGCCCAAAGTGCAGTAAAAAGCAGCAGTGGGTAGGTATTATAGTGGGGGAAAAGATTTGGTTTTCTTAGAAAGAATCACCTTCCTAATAACATGGGCAAGACAAAAGGAGAATAGGATGACTCAGTAGGACATAGGTTTACCAGCATTGGAGTTATAATAGTAAACATTATTTGATTATTTATAGGGGATTCTTGTTCAGGTTCATAGTAGACACAGGTAGGGTATACAGAGTTTTAAGGATTACTAGCACCTTTCATCTGAGGGCTTGCTAAACTCTTTTCAGGCCTGCCCATACATCTTTGGTATCCACTTACCACCCAACTCTTGTGGGTAAATTTCTTGGAAAATGGGTTAAACCAAGTTACAGCTAACCAACAAGTCTCAAATCTGTCAGTGAATTAAGGGATATCTACCCCAAATATCAGAGGAAAACAATTTGTCCTAATGGCCATAAAGGTTATTGAAGACAGCACTGTTTAACACTCAGAGCATGGTCAGACATCAAAGATGCCAACGTCATGTGCTATAGCCTCAATCATCTCTAATCATCTTGACTTTTGTCTTTCTCCTGAACTATAATGATATATGTGTATATACATGCAACACACAAACACATTCACATATTGCCAGTAAGTAATGCCTGATGCCTTATTTAAATTCTTTCTGAATCCAGTTCTAGCACTCTGTCTACTGCGCCACCTTGCTGCCACTACATTGTTTTTTGACTTACAAATATCACATAACCTGTATGTTTCAGAAAAGTTCTTGAACCCAGGTATCCCTGCCTCCAAGGATAGCTCTCTAGGCAGTATGCAACAGCTCTTCATATATTCTATTAATGTAATGTAAAACTAGAGGAATAAATAAAATGTACAAAGAATTAGTTGTACATTTATTCATTGAATTTTATTTTACTTGAAAGGTGAAACTGAAGAATATCTAACATTTTGCATACATAATACATGAACACATCTGATTAATAGTTGAATAAATTTAACAAACAAAACTTTTCTCAAGATAATTTTCCTAAAATAATAAGTCCACTGAAGCATTTGCATACAGAAACAAAACCTTAAGGAAACAAATTAAAGAAGAAAGAGACATAGATTCCAGTTCTTCTTAATATGCAGTCAACTTCATCAGAGATGGTTATTCAAGCAGCACTAGTTTGTTTTGAAGAACAGTTGTTGTGAAAAGTTTTTTTAATATATTTTATCACTCCGATTACATGTGAAAACTAATTTAAAATTCACTTAAAATGTTTGAAATTCTCTCCCTCCCTGTCCCCCTTTGAGAAGGCAAACAATTTAATATAGACAATACATACGCAATCATGTAAAACGTATCTCCATATTAGTCATGTTATGAAAGAAAATACAGATTAAAAGAAAGAAAAAATATTTTTTAAAAAAGTATTCTTCATTCTTCATTGTGACTCTGTCAGTTGTTTCATGGAGGGTAGATAGAATTTTTCATCCTGAGTCCTTTGGAATTGTCTTATAAGATGATTATATTGCCGAATACAGTCAAATTATTCATAGTTGATAAGCATACAATATTACTCTTACTGTGTATACTATTCTCCCTCCTCTACTCAATTCACTTTGCGTCACTTTGTATATAACATTCCAGGTTTTCCTGAAAATATTCCATTCATTATTTCTTACAGCACAATAGTATTCGATCACAGTCATATACCACAGCTTATTCAGTTATTCCCCAATTGATTTTCAAAATTACTATTTTGGTGATTAATTGGGTATTTTTATTTTGTGCTTTTTCTAGATATTCATTTAGTTATATGTCCAATTTATTTATTTCTTCTTGTTTTATTTTATTGATGTATGTATTTAAAGATATATTTTTTCTTTTAAGTATTGCTTTGGCTACATCCCATAAATTTTGGCATGCTGTTTTATTGTTGTCATTATCCTTAATGAAGTTATTGTTTCCATGACCTCTTCTTTGAGGCATTCATTCTTTTCTATTTTTTAATCAAATGCTTTATTAAATTCTAGTTTACATCATTAATTTCTTCAAGATTTTAAGTTACAACTTTTCCCCTGTTTTTCCCCTACACAATACCCCCAAATGGGGATCACACTGGATATCCCCTTCTCCAACCTGCTCTCTCCCATATTTTCTCTCATACCTACCTACTCTGATTTCCCAGTACGGCATGATAGATATCTATGCCCCACTGCTTGTATATCTTATTTCCAAGTTACATGTAACATAATATTAATAATAATGTATATTACAGAGAGAGATTTAAAATTTGATTTTAAAACTTTGATTTCCATATTCATGCCTTCTCCCTTGTCACCCACCCTTATTGGGAAGATAAGCAATTCAATATAGGCTGTACATGTGTAGCTATGCAAAACATTTCCATAGTGGATATATTGTAAAAGAATGACTATATTTCTCTCCCTCCTATCCCACCTCCCACTGGCTCTATTCTCTACTTTGATCCTGTCCTTTTTCAAAAGTGGGTACTTCCAACTTCCTTCCCCCTGAGGCTTCCTCCCTTCCATCATTCCCCTTCTCACTCCCTTCCCCCCTACTCTACTGTAGGGTGAGATACTGTATTTAGTATGTATGTCATTCCCTCCCTAAGCCAAATTCAATGAATATAAGGTTGACTCATTCCCTTTTGCCTTCTTGTTCTTCCCTTCCACTGTAACCATGTTCCCTTGTCTCTTCTATATGGAATAATTTACAACATTCTGTCTCTCCCCATCTCCTCTCATTATATTCCTCTCTCACCTCTTACGTCCAACTTTTAAGTATCATTCCCTCCTATTAAATTGGTCCTGTGCCCTCTATCTATGTATACCTGTACACATAGATACTCACACTCACATATGTATTCATATGCCTGTATGTCCTCATATATATGTATATATATGCACATATATGTATGTATGTATGCATGTATGTGTGTATATACATTTCTATTCCATTCAACTATTCTCATACTGAAAAAAATTTAATCAATAACAATGATCATTTTTCCATGTAGGAATGTAAGTTGATAAGTTCCTTATGATTTCTTTTCCCTGTTTAACCTTCTCAAGCCTCTCTTGCTTCTTGTATCTGAATGTCAAATTTTCTATTCAACTCTGGTTTTTTCATCAAGAATGCTTGAAAGTCCTCTATTCCATTGAATAACCCTATTTTCCCCTGAAACATGATACTCAGTTTTGCTGGGTAGGTGATTCTTGGTTTTAATCCCAGCTCCTTTGACTTCTGGAATATCATATTCCAAGCCCTTTGATCCCTCAGTGTAGAAGCTACCAGATGCTGTTTTATCCTGATTGTGTTTCCACAATATTCAAATTGTTCCTTTCTGGCTATTTGTAATATTTTCTCCTTGACCTGGGAATTCTGGAACCTTCTGATAATATTCCTAGGAGTTTTCTTTTTGGGATCTTTTTTCAGGAGGTGATTGGTGTATTCTGTCTTTGAGTAAATTCCGATGAAAATAGGGTTGAACTATTGCCTAACACCCCCCCCATCTTTATGTCCAGTGTAAAAACTTTTTTATGACTCTTTAATGGGATATAATTTACTCCATTCTACCACTCCTTTCCCCCTTCCCCTAACACATCCTTCTTTATCACTGCTTAATTTTATTTTTTGAATGTCATTCCATCATAGTCAATTCACATGCTTTCCCTCTTATTCATATTCCTTTTAACTGCTTTAATAATGATAAAGTTCTTAGTATTTATGCATATCATCTTCCAGTGTAGGAAGGTAAATAGTTTTACCTTATTTAATGCCCTATGGTTTTCCTTTCCTGTTTACCTTTTTATGCTTCTTTTTAATTTTCTATTTGAATGTCAGATTTTCTGTTTAGCTCTGGTCTTTTCATCCAGAATGCTCTAAAGTCCCCTATTCCATTAAATATCCATTTTCCCCACGAAGAAATATAGTTAGTTTTGCTGAATAGATACTTCTTGATTTTAATCCTAGCTCCTTTGTCCTCAAGAATATCATGTTCCAAGACCTCCAGTTGTTGAATGTAGATGTTAAATATCGTGTTATCCTTAATATAGTTCTCTGATGTTTTAATTCTCTCTGCCTCCTTTCAATATGTTCTCTTTTGACTAGGAGACTCTGGAATTTAATTATAATATCCCTGAGAGTTTCCTTTGGGGATCTTTCAGGGAGTGTTCAGTGGATTCTTTCAATTTTTAATTTACTTTCTGATTCTAGGATTGCAAGGTAGTTTTCCTTGATAATTTATTGAAATATGATATCTAGGGCCTTTTTTATGTTTTTCAGATAGTCTAACAATTTTAAAGATTTTTCCTTAGTATATTTTTCTGGTCACTTGTTTTTCCACTGAGATATTTCACAGTTTCTTCTATTTTTTTTCATTTTTTGATTTCATTTTATTGTTACTTGATATTTCATGGACTCATTAGCTTCCACTTTCCAATTTCTAATTTTGAAAGAACTTTTTTTTTTCTTCAATGAGCTTTTGTGCCTCTTTTTTACATTTGCCCAATTCTGCTTTTTAATTAATACACGATGATAATGGGCCAGTTTTCGTTGCTAAGTTATCCCAGAGACTGGCCAAAGCTATCAGGGTTGAATGGAAACTGCATTGTGCCTACTGGCTGTAAAGCTCAGGCAAAGTGGAATGGACTAACCATATCCTGAAGGAATTCCTTGCCAAATAAGTCCTAGAAAGAAAAGAAAACCGGGTCATACTTCTTCCTCTGGGCCTTCTCAGAATCAGGTGCACCCCCAAACAAATTGGGCTCCCCACCTTTGAAATTGTATATGGGAGGGCTCCCCTCATCCTTCCAGTGATTAGGGAAGAGTTACAGGCTGAGGCCACTAATTCTTCCTTAATTAAGTTCCTACAGGAGTTACAAGAGACACAAGGGAGGGTCCTAAAATCAGTCTACAACACCTTGCCTGTGCCCACATCTGATCCTGCATATCATATCCAGCCCAGAGACTCAGTCCTTGTCAAGAAATTTACTACATTTGGACTCAAACCTACCTGGAAGGGACCCTACACCATCATCCTCACTATGCCCACCACTGTCAAAGTAGACTCTATCCCCACCTGCCTCCACCACTCTCACCTGAAACCAGCAGCCCTTGACAATTGGGAGGTGGACCCAGGACCATATCTGGATTCCTTCAAGTTAATATTTGCCTGTGCATCCTCTTAATTCTATTATGTCCCTTTTTTCTACCCAACCTCCATCTTCCCAAGGGGAAGAACACTTGGACTGTTAAGAAGGGATATCAAATATTCTGGGCTTTCTGGGCTGAGGAGGGCTCCTGGAACCGAGAAGATGGCCTAAATGATGGAAAATTCTTCTGTCTGGACCTTTGTGCTCACTTTCCCAATCTAACTACTCCATCGTTTTTGGCCAACTCAGGGTGACTGTTGGGAGGATGTGAGTCCCCACAAGATACAGAAAAATTACAAGGAAGAAATGGGTTCACCCACTGTCCTGGCTTCATGACAGGAGATGCCACCTGCCTTCAGGCATCCTATATCTATTGCCCCAATATAGAGTGCATTTCTATCCCTACTCTGGGTCAATGGCCAAAATGCAGCCATCTGAGATAGAGAAGAGGGGAAGGGCAACACCTAATAGTTGAAAAAGGCTGCATCCTCACCAATTGTAAAGTTAAGGAGAATTGTTACCCTTTGTACAATATTTCAAAGAACCCCCACAGCTCATTTTGGTGAACCCCTCACACCTTGGGTCTTACACTCGAATCTTATAGCCTCTCCTTCACCTACAATTATCCTGGATTTTCCCTCACTATTACTAAGGAGATTCCTGAACGCACCTGTCTTCCTAAAGGCCCTCTGTCTGGTCTGGCAGTGCCTTCACTGCTAGAAACAATCTCCATGCCCCTGCAAAAACTTAACCGCACCTTCTCTGATACCTCCACCTCCTACCTCTAACAAAGAAACAATCCTGATACCTTCACCTTCCTCCCACTCTCCAGGTCTGTCCCTGAGTTTTTCTATCATAAGCCTACTCACAGCCATACACCACATAGTAAATATCTCTCAGTCTGAACTCGGCCCTAGCTGTTGGCTGTACATGTATGTGTAACCTCCCTATTATGTAGGCCTAGCCCTTTCCAAAGGGGCCTCCCAAATGCCTAGCCCTGAGGTATGTAAATGGGACCAACTAAAGTTAATTCTGGGAGATACTTAAGGCTCTGGTACTTGTCTAGTCTCACCATATTTTAGAATCAGCAGTTCCCCATACTCCCTGATTTGTAACATCACCATCACTGTTTCTGCTACCTCTTTGGACTCTCTTATTTCCTAGCACCAAAAGGTATGTGGCTAGCATGCCTTGATGTTCTCAGAAAGTATGTCTCTGTTCAGGTTTTCCTCACCCACCAGGATCCTTTGTGCATCGTCCCAAGAGTATCCCTAATCCTAGGAAAGGAGAGGGGGGTTTACTTCTTTCACAAGACCCCTGTGGGGAGGCACCTTGAGAAGTGAGCCATTCTTGTCCTTGTCCCTGTCTGGGTGGGGTTGAGCCTGGTAGGATTCACTGCTCTGGACACCACTGCTTTTATTTGCAATGAGGCAAATTACCATGGGCTAACCACACCTGTGGACCTGGACCTTGGCCACCTGGAAAACTCTATTGCCCAACTTGGGGGACAAGTTAATTCATTGGCAGAAATGGTGCTTCAGAACAGTAGAAGTTTTGATCTCATCTTTTTGAAATAAGGAGCTCCTATTGGCTGCACTAGGAGAGACCTGATGTTTTTATGCCTACAACTCTGGTGTAATTTGAGAAAGCGTCTCTCTAGTTTGTAAGCATTTGGAAACCAGGAAGGGAAAGGGACATTTTTTTGAAAATTGGTATCAGAGCTTGTTCTGAGCATCCCCATGGCTAACTACCCTACTCTGTGCCCTGACTGGACCACTACCACTCCTAATTCTATCCCTTACTATAGGCCTTTGCTTGATTTCTCAGCTCCTTGAATTTATTCAGTCTTCTATTAATTCCATCAGATTCCTCATTCTCTAGGAGCCTAGGTACCATGATCAGTTTGACAACTTTGACAACACCTCCCTTTTCCCACCCCCAGGTCTCAGTTCTGAGTCAAAGTTTAGACTCAATACAAAAAAAAAAAAGAAGTGGGGAATGTGGTAACCTCCACTTTAGGAACACTTCCCCCCTTCCCCATGGAGAATACCTCCCAACCTCCTTCCCCATGAAGATACACCTGTGCCCCTAGTCCCCTACAAGACTCACGAACAAAACCAACTGAGCCCGCCCCAAAGGCCCACAAAGTCAGGCCTGCCCAAGCCCACCAGAAAGGCCGGTGAACCATCACAAAAACCTGCCAAGCTCCACAGCCACTCAACTTTACCTAAGAAACAATCAAGGGACTTTTACCGTTTGAGTAACTGACAGGTCATTAATCAGTGCTGTCCTTTGGCTTCTGTATTTTCCTGCTTGCTCTAAGTTATGGTTTCCCTTAGCTACTGTTGTGTTGTGATTTTGATCTCTATAAATCCTGAATGTGTATGTCTCAGGGCTGCCTGATATGGGTACAAAACCCCTGGGAGTCCCTGGGTTAATAAACTACATTTAAATTGATTAATGGTCTCATCTTGCAATTCTCACTACAGCAGTGGATTCCTGATGCTACAATGAAAGTCTTTGAGTATAGTAACTGGGGATTTATGTCAGTCAAGTGACACTAAAACTAGAGGTCATTTAGGCTAAGCACTAGAGACCTGACCACTCAACTTTACCTTTTGAACCACAATAATATACTCAAGTTTCTGTTGTGATTTGGAGAGATTGGCTTGGTTGTCAATCCAGGAAGTATTGATAAAGGTGAAATGATGAATCTTTGGATTTTTGAGCATACAGAGTCTATATGTAAATTTTAAAATATTTAATAAAAAAAGAAATGAACAAGGGCCAAACTGAGTGAGCAGATATTGAATATCTCTCAATATTGTTTTCTCATGGGGAATAAGTACTTTGCCATTTCAGATAGGTGCTGGTATGGGAGAAAATTGCATCACTGTATTAGTTTCTTATGTTTATTATAATTCTCATAGTATTGATTCTCAAATTCAGTGATTCCATTTACTTTGTATTTGTGTCAATCAATTGGCTTACAAATTAGAACAAAATATGTATTTATTAAATATCTGCATTTGCCAAAACTTAAAAGTTCCAAAGAACTTCAAATGAGGTATTTGAAAAAACAAAAACAAAAAAACAAAAAAAAACAAAAAACCAAAACAACAAAGTTTAACAACCTTGCATTTGTCATTGTGGTTATTCAGGTAATTTGCAGTCACATATGACACCTTGTGACAAAATTTGAGGTTATCTTGGCAAAAATACTGGAGTGGTTTGCTATTTCATTCTCCAGCTCATTTTACCTAATGATGAACCTGAGGCAAACAGGGTTAACTGATTTGCCCATGGTTACATAGCGAAGATGAGTATTCCCAACTCAGAGCCCAGCACTCTCTTCACTATGCCATCTAGCTGCCTTTGGTCTTTCATTTGTATTCTAGTTCAAAGCAAACCAAATTATACAAAGAATCTTTAAGTGGAAGAAATTTTGAATAGCTTAGTCATACTAACTTTTCACATTCTTTTACTAAATTCTGAACTTATTTCTTGTATCTTAGCACCTAAGGGTACTTTAGGGTCCTATGTATTTGTTAAAGGATATTATCTATTCTTGGAGTGACCTTCTCGTATTGTTTAAATTATAGGATGGCATGAAATATATATAGTGGTTTCAACCATATGAAGAATAAATATTCATCAATGAACTGAAATCTTGCATTATGTGCTTAATACTAGCTATCTTTTGAATCTATTAAGTACATGGGAGATTGCATTTCCTTCAAGCTATGATATAATAAGTATTGAGTCTGACAAGAGGAAAGAGCATAATTTTAGAGAGTGTGATTAAAATATAGCAGGCTGTTAAAACTTTCCCATTTTTCTAGTTTATTAGCAATGGCATTATTAGGACTGCAAAGTGTTATAATTTTGACTATTGTGAATTGAATGCCTGTAATACATAAGAAAGTGAATATGTTCAGAAGGCTTTAACTAAATCTTCTTAATTTACACTTCAAAATTTTTACTTCTCTTATTATATTCTATCTAGTTATTTATTGGTCATTTGGACAATTGTTTTAAGCTCTCCTGCTATATTTTAAGATCCCTAAGAACAAGATACTATATCTCACTCATTTTTCTTTCACAGTCTCTAACCTAGTATCTCATACATAATAGATGCCCAATAAATATTGTTGTTTTTTTTTCAATTCAACAATCATTTACTGCATTTCTACTAATTTCCAGGGAGCATGATAGTCAGTGAGGATTCAATTTATTTTTTTTTCTAATCCTCTGCTCTTATATAGTGTAGGTAGTATGTGAGAGGTTAAGTAAGAACATGTGCACAGAAAAGTAAGTGGAAATTATATAAAAATAAGTTTTAAAAAAAAGTGTTTCGAGGGCAGTAGTGATTTCTGACACCAAAAGGGTGCTATAAAGACCTTGCAAGATAAGTAAATAACTTGGATGTTAAGTATTACTAGAGATGAACCTCGAATGGAAGTAGAAATTTAAAGACATATTTTTTTTGTTTATGTTTTGCTTCGGGAATTATGATTGTGACTCACACAAGAGTCCACTTAATGTAATGTTCCTTTTTTTTGGTCATGGGATAAAATAAACCTTACTAGAAGGAGTGGTGAAACTGGCACATTTTTTTGAGAGACATAAATAACAAAAAAATGCTGATATCTATATAGTACTTTGTGATATAAAAGGAGCTTTATATACCATATTTCAGTATGACAATGACATTTAAGCAATAAGTAATATGAATAATATTGGACATGTTTTGAAGATCAGGAAACTGTATCTCAGAGAGTCTATGTGACTTGGTTAGAGTCCCACTGCATCTAAATGTTGGAGGTTTGCTGTAAATCCATTATTATATGACTTCAGACCCAGCACACTATGTACTACAACATACTGCCTTTCTGTGATTGAATAAATAATGAATCAACTCATTCTTTAAAAGAGAGAGAGTATAGATATTTGACTACTATAAATATTAATGTAATGACACACTACCATGAAGACACTTTGTAGCATATTTTGAGAATGACTAATATGCGGAACAGTTTTCAAAAGATAATTTACTATATTTTGGAATGTGGAAGTGAAGAGGGAAGGGTGATAAGGAAGGGGGGAGGGTAAGTGGTTCTGCCAGGGATCCACCCTGGCATCCAGTCTGGAAGGAATTCACCAGGCTCAAGCAAACATTGAAGCCAAAATTGTAACGCTTATTGTTAAGCTGTACAAGGATATCTGGCTAGATTCTTATGGAACCTGCAAACTCGCAGAGGCTGCAGGCATAGTTTTAAGGTGTCAATTATGCTAACTAGGTGAGTAAGGGTGGGATCAGGGAGGAGATAAGGGGTGGTCAGTGCTCAAAGGACCATGCACTTTTTTTATTTTTTTATTTTAAGCAATTGGGGTTAAGTAACTTGCTCAAGGTTACACGGCTAGTCATTATTTATGTGTGGGCGCTCATTTTCTTTTTTTTTTTTTTTAAAGCAATTGGGGTTAAGTAACTTGCTCAAGGTTACACGGCTAGTCATTATTTATGTGTGGGTGCTCATTTTCTGAGGCCGGATCTGATCTCGGGTCATCCCAACTCCGAGGCCTGCACTCTTACTCACTGCGCCACCTAGCCGCCCCTTTAGGGCAATTGGGGTTAAGTAACTTGCCCAAGGTTACACGGCTAGGTTTTTGTTTGTGTGGATTAAGTGTCTGAGGCCGGCTCCGAACTCAGGTCCTTCTGACTCCAGGGCCGGCACCCTATTCACTGTGCCACCTAGCCGCCCCGGGGTGCTCATTTTCTGAGGCTGGATTCGATCTCGGGTCATCCCAACTCCGAGGCCAACGCTCTTACTCGCTGGGCCACCTAGCTGCCCCTTTTAGGGCAATTGGGGTTAAGTAACTTGCCCAAGGTCACATGGCTAGGTTTTTGTTTGTGTGGGTTAAGTGTCTGAGGCCCAATCCGAACTCAGGTCCTTCTGACTCCAGGGCTGGCGCTCTACTCACTGCGCCACCTAGCCGCCCCTAAGGACCATGCACTTTTAATATCAACTGCACAGGTGTATTGCCCATGATTCACTGGGAAATAGCTCTAGGCGGGGCTAGCTGGAGGTGTGGTTTTAGGCCTGAACAGTCAATAAAGAGTGCCCAGTCTGTCACCCACCAAGGTCATCAGAGACAGTGTGGGTATATAATTGAATAAGGAGTTACCCTATAGATAAGGTATTGAAGAATTTATGGTGGGGCTGGCCACCCTAACTAAGGGAGATAACATTTACATAACTTATTGTTTCAAGCAGAGATAAACAGGTCATGAGTTGTTTCTGGGCAGAGTGCTGGAAGGGGGAAGGGGAAGAGTCAGTGCTCTGAGGCTGGGGGCGGGGTGATTTTACAGACTGCTTTTACAAATTGATTTTACAGACATAAATCCCAAAGCACCCCATTTACAAACTGATGTTACAGATTGATACTACAGACATATATACATCACAAGGACCCCATCAGAAGGATTCTCTGTCAGAGTCTTGCAAAGTGGGCAGTATATAGTATAATCATTCTTTCTTCTTAGAAGCCGGCCTACTTTGTCCATAACTCTAGGGCTTGAAAAAAAATAGCTTGACAGAAGAGGGAGAATATGATTAAATAGACTTTAATATTAATGCTTATTATTTTAGTTTAGCTTCATTTCTCTTTAATGTATGAATTCATATTATTATAATACAATATTTTTTGAAAATAGAGTTGAAGATATTGACTATATTTATACTATTACTAGTTAATGAATATTTCTTCTCAGTTTTGAATTTTCTAAATAAATAGAATTCATCAGAATTTGTATACAGGAAACTGCAGCATTTTATTTTGTAATGTGAGTGTATTCTCAGGGCTCAGTAAACTGAGATTATTCTCTTTCCATGCCTTCACTTCTTATAAAATACATAGACAAAAAACTTTCCTTCAGTAATACACTTTTTCATCTTTTTTTATCTGGGCATTTGAACTCTAATGCCTACTAGATCAAACATTTGCTTTTATCAGTGAGATGAAAAGATCTTCCATGTATTATTCTCAATTTAAAAAAACCCTCAGTAAATTGTGAACATGAGACAAAAAATGCAGAGGGATTCCAGAGTATATCATGGGTGGTGCATATTTCATTGATATCATATCAGCTTGTAGTCATATTAAATTACGATCTATTGTGTTTTGGTTTTGAGACATATAAAATAGGGGCTAAAAAAGTTGTTTTAAAATTGATTGACTTTCTTTGGTCCTATTAGACCCCTTTTATTGCCTGTTGTACCTTTGCACAATGGGAATTGAAGACATTGAAAAATCTCTTTCATCTATACTTTTAAAAAATCTGTTAGACATTTCATACTCCTTTTCCATGATTGTGTTGCACTGTGTTAAAGAAAATGTTTGTAAAATTAATGTCCTTTGAAGCATGTTAAGAAACAGAAGTATAATATGATTTGTAGTAGTGTACAATTGGTACCTATGTAGTACAGTGGATAGAGTTCTGGGCCTGGAGTTGGGAAGACTCATCTTCCTTGAATTTAAATTTTACCTTAGACACTTATTTGTGTAACCGTGGGCAAGGCACTTAAGCCTGTTTGCCCCTGTTACTTCAACTAGAAAATTAGTTGGAGAAGGAAATGTTAAACCACTCCAGTATTATTGCCAAGAAAAAGCAAAATAAGGTTATGAACAGTCAAACACAGCTAAAAGAAAAAAAAAACTGAACAACAATAGCCATTTTTGCAAAAATAAAAACACTCTAAAATTTTTATTTTATTTTCATTGACTTTAAAATATATTAATTCCTAATCCTTTCATTTTACCTCTCCAACTTATTGAGAAGAAAAATAAAATGAAACACTAACATATATGTAAAATAATTTATAACAAATTTCTGCATTAGCCATGTCTAAAAAAGAAGAAAAAAAAGAGAGAAAGAAAAGGAGAAAAGAAAGGAAGAAAAAAGAAAGAAGGGAAGAAAAAGAGAAATCAGGGAGTGAGAGAATGAGGGAGGAAGAAAGGAAAGAAGGGAAAGAGGAAGGAGGAAGAAGAAAATATGCCTTAATCTCCACTCTATTAATTCTCTTTCTGAAAGTGGATGACATGTTTCATCATGAAATTTGGAAACTGGAGATTTTAAAATTGTGATTGGTCATTGTGTTGTCCAGATTTGTTGTCACTTAAAGCTAATTATCTTTATAAAATTGCTATTATTGTATAAATGTTTCCCCTGGTTCTGATCACTTCAGTTTGCATCAATTTGTATATATATTTCCAGGTTTTTCTGAAACCATCTTTTTCCTCATTTATCACATTGTAATAGTATTCATTTGCATTCATATTCACAACTTGTTTAGCCAAATTTATGGAACTTTCTTCATTTTTAACTCTCCACAAAACAAAACACAAATATCTTTATAAATGCTCTTTTCTTCTTCCTGTTATATGTTTGGAATATAGTACTAGTAGTGCTATCATTGCTGTATCAAATTGTATGCACAGTTTAATAACTTTTAAAAATATTGCGTCAGCCCTGGAGTCAGAAGGACCCGAGTTCGGATCTGGCCTCAGACACTTAATGCACACACAAATAAAAACCTAGCCATGTGGCCTTGGGCAAGTTACTTAACCCCAATTGCCCTCCAAAAAAAAAAAAAAAGCAAAAAAAAAATATTGTACCTTCAAGAATAACAGTTCATACTATATTCATTGCTTGGAATATCTTTGAAAGTTACCAGGTGAAAGGCAGACTAAGTCATATAATTTCCAATTCTTTATGCTCATGTAGAATAGCTTCAGTAAATCTAACTGTTGCTGGTGGGGATGGTGTGTATTTGGGGGCACTGGTTGTGGGTATTATATTCCTATTAGTAGGTGAAACCCCATAGTAGTCACCACCTTAGTCTAGTAAGCAAGTCCTTAGGAGAAAATTCTCTATTCAGCCATGGCTAATTGCTGGGGATACAAATAAAGGAAAATAATAAAGGGTCCCTGCACTCAATGATCTCACAGTCTAAACAGAGAGGCAAAGTGCAAGTAAGTAGAATATATATATGTGTGTGTGTGTATGTGTGTGTACATACATATGTAACATATATATACATACATACATATATACATATACATATACACATACACACATATATATGTATGTATATATATATATATATATAATGTATGTACAATATAGAGGGAAAGGGAACAGTAATAGCAGAGGTGACCAAAAAAGGCCTTCTGAAAAAAGATGGAATTTTTTCTGAATCACATTTGCACTTTTAAAAGTCATTAAAAATGTGTGGAGGAAGGAGATAGCATATGAAGAACAGTAATTAAGCCAATATGGTTGAATTGAAAAGTGAATATAGATAAGAAAAGTATAACAAGACTAAATATAGGAATAAACTATTTGAATGACGTTAGATGTTCAAAAGAGAGTTTCGTATTTATCCTAGAAGTAATAGGGAATTGTTAGATAGTGACATGTTTAAATTTAAGGTTTAGGAAAATCACTTTGGCAACTGAGTACCCCAGTGGATTGGAATGGGGATAGACTTGAGGCAGGAAGACCACTTATAAGACTATTCAAGCAGTCCAGGAGAGTGATGATCATGGCCTGTGTATAAAGATTTTGAATTTGAGAGCAGAGGGGATAAACATATAATAGAAATATGGCAATGGTAGAAGGGTGGGACTTGGCAATAAATTAGATATGCAGGGTGAATAGGAGTGTGGAGTCAAGGATGATGCAAAAATTGTAATCTTGGTTGACTGTGACAATAATAAGAAAATGAGAGTAATAAAATTTTGAATTAAAGGGGCTCATATAATGGGTTTTGTTGATATTGAATTTGAAATACCTATGAAACCCCCGTTTTGAGATGTCTAAGGGGCAACTGGTAATGTTGGAGTGTAGCTCAGGCAAAAGATTATTGCTAGATATATAGATATGAGCATTACTGCCTAGAAATAAAATCACAAGAACTGATGGGATCAGTAAACAAGATAATGTAGAAGAAAAATAGAAGGAAGAAGACTCAGGATTGACCTTTGGAGAAGCCAATGATTAGTGAATGGGATTTTTCTTAATTGTAATCTTGATGAAGAAATAACTAAAGTGACTGAGCATAAGTCATCAGACAGGACACAGAAGCAAGAGAGAGTGGTTTCACACGAACCCCAAGAGTGTAGGATAATCAACAATGTCAAAAGTTGCAGAGAGATCAAGAATGATAACTGAGAAAAGGTCATTGGACTTGTCAGTTATCACTAGTAACTTTTAAGAAAGCACTTTTTTGTTTAATGATGAGTTTGGTAGCCATATTGCAGAGGTTTAGAAGAAGATGATGGTAGAAATTGTGGCATAAAATGTGAATAGTTTTTTTTTCAAGTAGTTTAACCCAGGATGGGAGGAAACTTATAGGAAAATAACTATCAGTCATGGTCGAATCAAGAGAGTTGTGTTTTTTTTTTTTTGTTTGTTTTTTTTATGATCAGGAGACCTGAGCATATTTTCAGGTACCTGGAAAGGAAACAGTAGATAAGGAGAGAGTGTGGAGAGAGAGAGAGAGAGAGAGAGAGAGAGAGAGAGAGAGAGAGAGAGAGAGAGAGAGAGAGAGAGGATGGCAATGAAAGTGATTTATTAAAGAAGAAAGGAGGGGATGTAATATCTTTTAGAGGGAATTATATTAGTAGCAAGAAGAGTCAATTATGTAAGACAAAGTTTAGGAAGGAGATACTGGGGAAAATGTCTTATTGATGGGAGGAGGATGGGAGAAGAGAGTTTATTTGGGTTTTGTTGCTTTGTTTTGGGGGTTGAAGTATGAAGCTGGAGGAGAGAAGATTGGGTGGAAGAAATTCCTTGTGAAACTTGAAAGAGAATAAAAAATATTTGAAATAACTACTGGTGAGTGACATAATGAATCTATTAGGAAAATGTGACCTATCTGAATACCACATTGGTCTCTGAGAAAAAAAAATAGGATATGTAATAAGAAGTCATGTTTCTTGTTCATATTTACTTTGTGATTTTTGATTGATCTTTCACCTAAGAGGGAAATAGCCCCTGAATCACCTATGCATTTCTCTGCATTCTACATCCTGCCCTTTCACTTATAATATTTCCTGATCATAATGTTAGAAACATACTTAGCCTAGGAATAAACAATTCCTATGTTGATTTTCTCTATGATGTTATATGTAATCTAGGAAAAGGAATTTGAGTCAACTTTTAGGAGAAGAAGAGAGAAGAGGATAAAAGGAGGGAAATATTTATCAATGCATATACTTATCAGATACATATTTCATTGAAAATGTATTAATTTGTTTAATCCTTATAATGATGTGTATCATTTACATGTATCTATACCAGTTTTGTCTTAGATTAAAAGCTTATGAAAGGTAGAGATTTTCTTTAAATTTTCTCTGTACTCAATTTTCATTATATAATGTAATATTTAGCTTTTTAAAAAATCATAATGAGCTGATCATGCCACTTCATCTCATTTATTTACAAAACAACTTTGAGAAAAATATAAAATATCGGGCATATGTGTTATGTAATTATTTAAATGTAACCATAAACTTAGTAGAAACTTGACACTAAAAATAAAATAGAAAATCTCCACAAATAAATTAATAAAAATTCTAACTATAAAATTCTGCCTTTTTGATTGTTCTGTTTTGTAATACTTTAAATTTATTCTGATATCACTTGCAACCTTTTATTCTATGAAACAAGTTAGTTTTGTTCAAACTTTTTTTTTACTTTTATTTAACTATTTTAATAATACTCAAATACTTTGAAGAAAAGTCTTGAAAACTGCAGTCAATTAGCAAAAAGGCCTTTCATATTGACTGATGAATTTAATTTGCACCATAATTAAAAAAGGAAAAATTAGTGACTGTATTCTAATCTTTCTCATAAAATCATAACAATGCAATTTTCTGTCTGTTTAATTTCTTATAGCTAATGAATATATTCATTAGTACCAGTCTCCTCTATTTCATTGATTTGAGGAGAGAGAAGAATGAATATGATTTGAATGTGCTTTTCCTGAGTAATCTTTATCTTGAAGACTCAGAGTTTCCCCATCCCCTTTTCTTTCCAAGTTTAGTGAGTCCTCAGAAGGACATTATGATATAATATAAATGGTTCCATTCCTGCTCTTAGTTTTTCCCCACCATGTCTGGGAAAATGTTAATTCCTCACTATTGTCAAGATAGGTGATATGGAATTATGTCTCTTTGACTAGGATTAAGTGACCTAAGTCACCTACTCAATACCCTCATTTTAATATTGCCTACCTCCCTGTATGTTGACCAGTCAGAATTTATTGGCACTCCTTAGGAACACCTACTTATTTGAAGGGTATATAATTATGTACCCCCAAATCCCAAAGTGGGCCAGTAATTTACTGTATCTCCTATGAAGTGCATGTCAAGTCAGCTTGAGAGAAATAAAAATGTGGACACACCACCTAATTTCATTTGTTTTTCTTAGGAAAAAATCTTAGAGATGCTGACAATATAGTGATCAGGAAAAATAATTGATTACTTCCCTTCCCATATGCAATCTTCGTCAGCTCCTCAACCTCATTGCATTTATGTATTCCTCAAACTACTGATATACTTGTATAAAACATGTTTAAAATACTCTAGTGTTGTGGAATTATTTTTTTCCCTTTTCCTGGGAAGCATAATAATTTGCTATTACCTTGGAAATGATGAACTTGAAAAAAAATTACTAGTGTGCATTATTATTCCAGTTAAACAGTATTCGTCAAGCGTCTTTTATGTGAAGGTTACTGTACAAAGGAATGAGCATGCAAAGATGGTGACCATGGAGCTCTTGTTTCAAGCAACTTATAATCTAATGTAGGCTAGTGATAAAATAGGTACTCCAAGCATGTGCTGCACTGTGAGAGATCCGGAAATTTCTCTGACCTTATTGCAATAATACTGTAAATTTTATGAGGAGTTAGTGATTTTCAGCTATAAAAATCAAGAGAAAAATCAATATAGGGGCAACACTTAGATTTAACCTTGAAAGAAATATGATTTCTATGGGAAGAAATGTAGAGGAAAAGATATTCTATGCAAAAAATAGACAATTTTAACATAGGAAGACAGAAGAGAATGGGGCAAACTAAATTCGTGAAAGGAGGTTAGAGTGAAATTAAACAGGAAATGTGATTGGGAAAGAGATTATAGAGGGCTTTGAATGCCAGGATAAGGAGTTTGTATTTTATCTTGTAGGTTATCTTGTAGATTATCCTATAGAATCTATAGTTTCTCTGAGATAGCTTACATGCTTTTCAAGTTATAAGACAGCTACACATGGAAAGAAAAATAGAGAGAGAAAAAGTTTAAGGGGTGAAAAGATTAATTTTGAGAAACAGTGTCAAGTCAATGGTATTTGACTTGACTATTAAAAATGGGTAGAGGGACAGCTAGGTGGCACAGTAAGTAGAGCACCTTCCCTGGAATCTGGAGGGCCTAAGTTCAAATCCAACCTCAGACACAACATAAAAACTAGCCTGTGACCTTGGGCAAATCACTTAACCCCAATTTCCCTCCAAAGCAAAATTAAAAAAAAAATAGATAGAAACTTAAGTGAAAGGAGGTGGGCCAACTAGAACATGTAAATCAGAACAGGATGAACGAAGATAGGAGTTAATAGAGAGACTTGAAAAGGAAAGGTGATTTCAGATTTGAGAGATTATTGAATGCATGTTTCTTCTTTCTTTTCTTTTCTTTTTTAAACAATAGTACTACTATTCCCTGTATTACCCCTTCAGTGGAAGTACTCATTGTAATAAATTAGTATAGTCAGGCAAAATATATCCCTATATTGCTAATGTCTGAAAATCCACATCTCATTCTACAAATTTAAGTAATGCTCTCTCTGCTGAGAAGTGGGAAGCATACTTCATGTTGATTGGTAATTGCACTGATCAGAGTTACTAAGCATTTCAAAGTTTATTTTCATTTATATTATTATAATCATTAAAAAATTCTCATGATTTCACTCACTTCTCTTTGTATCAGTTTGATAAGGATTCTTCCCTTTTTTTTCCTTCTGAATGCTATTATGTTATATTCACACAGCTAATTCATTCAGCAGTAATTCAAGTTATTGGTATGTAATTTACTTCCAGTTATTTACTAGAATACAAAATGATGTTACAGATATCTTTATACATAATGGCTCCTGTCCATGTCTTTTTGGGCTCCTTTAGGTCCATTTACATTTTTGGTAGTGATATCTCTGGGTAAAAGATTATGTCCTATTGTATGTGTGTCTGTCTGTCTCTATTAATTCTCTCTATATCTTGCATATCAGATCTTTATCAAAGAAAAGTACTACAAACAAGCAGGACTTATAAAAAGGTTTATATCTCTAAATGTATTCAACAGTAAATTAGAGAAGGAAAAAATCTGTGAATCTGGTTTGCAATTTGAAGAAGAAACTAGAAAAACACAAATTAAAAATGCTCAATTAAACACAAAAATGAAACACTGAAAATGAAAGGAGAGATTAATAAAATCAAAAGTAAAAAAACGCACTAACATTAAAAATATAGAAAAAAATAAAATAGATAAATCACTAGGTATTAAAAAAATTAAAAACAAAGTACTAATATAAAAATGTGGCATTATAACAGAATTTGTTTTAATTTTTAATAAGCCCCAGCATGTGAGAGAAAAAGCACAGAATTAAATTGTTATACATTCTGAACTATTATGGAGTAAACATGTGTCTCCCATAGTTGAGTAATCATAGAAATTCTTTTCTATTAAATAATCTTCCCAGGTGCAGAACATATTTCCAATTCTGTAATATACCAAAAATAATCTTTTAAAATACTTACCCTATATATAATATAAACTGAACCATGTAAATGTCATTAAATGTATTCATCAGCATGTTTCTTTGGGAAAATATAGTGATTAATTAGCCAAGAGTAAATAATTTATTATGAGCTAATCTATTTTGAGATAATTTTATAAAAGCAAAAGAAAAATATTTTATTTCACTATATACATGAATTTTCATTCCATTCAATTGGAAAAGTTATGCAATTCACAGTCTTCCTATAGAAAATGCAATATTTTTCATTTTTCAAAAATGAATTTCAATTCTAGGTTATACATGTATTTTTACAGAAGACACTATTAAGCTAATCATATTCAGATGAAATAAAATCATCCAAAAGAATTGTCATTTAATCTAAGGGATTGTTAAATATTGTATTACTGGCATATATTAATTTTATGGAATCATATTGCACATGATTCATGTATGATACATGATTCAGAGAAGGAATTGTTATCAGCGTTGTTTTTATTTTAATGAGGTATCAATAGATTGCTTTGTAAAAATGTATCCTCATTAATATTTTATCCAAATCTTATGACTAAATACAATGTAATTTTTTAGTTATTTATAAATGCATTACTACTACTGCTGCTACTGCTATTGCTGCTACATACATACATACATACATACATACATACATACATACATGCATATGTAACAACAAAAATATACCAGTTACAAAGAAATACTTCCTTTTAAACCATACGATAGCAAGATCCAGAGAAAAGATCCAACTTCTGCCCTAAGTGAACTTTGTGTAAATGATTTGAAGGAGCAATGCGACATAATTTTGCAAAGATGGTTTGTGATCAGTATTTTTGGAAGAGAGTATCCTTGTCATCAAAGTCACAATTCAATTTAATTATAGAAAAATAAAAGCATATATACAAATTACATAATAGAACATTTTTGGAAGATTGAAGATATTGCATAAAGATCATAGAGATAGTCATTAATCATCTATTAACTTGAAACATCCTTAATATGTTATCTATTAAATTTCTTTTTTTAAACACAATTATTTTATTGATTTCTTGCAATCAAATAATGCCAACTAGCATTACTTCCATTCATGCACCATTCAAAACAGGGCAAATCCTTGGTTATTTTTTTAAATGACGTATAACATTTTAATACAGCAAACAGAAAGTTAAAACTTATGATGCACCCTGATTAATTATGTAAACTGATAATTTTTTATAAAGCAGAACTAATAATTTAGTTCCTTTCTTCATAAAGTGGAAATTTAAACATTTCTCCTGACAGTCTTGAGGTTATCATCATGTTAGGAGTAGTGCAAAGTGTGGCACGTGTGGAATCATTTAGGAAGACATGTAATTGACACACCTCATTAGAATTAATAAATTGTGCATAACAAAATTCATGCAGGCAATACATGATAGAACGCATCTTTCCAATTCAAGGCCACCCTTGGCTGCTGTATTAATTCCATTTTGCATTATCCTTTATGGCATTATAGATTAATTATTACATATAGCATAACCCTGAAGTTAAGAGAAGGAAAATAACTGCTGCTTGAAAAAAGTGATTCCGGGTCGCCATTTGGTTTGAATCGTGAGAGAGACCCTCGAGAGGTTAGCATCTACCACCTCCAGCTTCATCAGCCCTGGCCAATAGCAAGGCTGTGCTGAGTACTTCACAGTGACCATTCTCTACCGCATGGCCAGGCCACTTCTCCTACACTGGTCCGTCCGGTGATCCTCCACCTGGACCATATCGTCCTGAGCCTCACGGTTTTCCCTTTTTGCTGTTTTCACTGTATGATTTCCTCTCCCTTATCACCACCGTTTTAGCCCCTTGTGACCTTCCATTTCATTAGTCCTTTCAGAGTATCTTCAGGGAGCTCCAGAAGCGGAAGCTCTGGGGAAGCAAAGTCCAAGGGAGGAAGGTTGGGGATGGGAATGTCCTTGGCTTTCCCTGTATTGGTTGCAAACTCTTGCCAGGCAGAAGAGGCTGAAGGAGTCTCTGCAGGGGGATGCAGGCTCCATAATTCAGATTTTTCAACAAAGTCAGCATCTACATCTAAATCCTTTTCGAGTGGAGTCTTCTGGAGCCTGGCCTTCTCAGCACAGAGCTGCTTGTTTTCTCTCCTCAACCTTTCCTTGTTGGCCACAAGAAACTCCACGTGTCGCTTCAGGTCATAGATCTTGGTTGCCTGCTCTTCTATCGTTGTTTTGTCATCTTTGGGGACTTTGCTGTCGGGACAGGGTTCTGTTAGGTCTTCCCTCTTCTGAAAGAGAAAAAGAAGAGTGTCTGGGTCCCTGTCAAGGACCGCTGGCGCTGTGGCATGACTAGAATGCTGAGACCTAGGCACACTGAGGCCCTCAGACCCATCCTCTGTCAGCGGCCTGCTGGACATCAGATGAGGCGTTCTGTCAGGAGCCTGCTGAGCTTTCCACTTTTCCTCCTGCTTTGCCCTTTTCCACCTCTCCTGAATAAGAAAGAGTTGTTTCATGTGGCTATCCCTTTGTAATTCCAGTGATAATTGAGCCTGCTCAGACTGTGTCAGTTTCTTGGCTTCAGAAAGAGATGTAGCCACCTTCTGGTGACACAAAATGGCCTCTTCGTATTTCCCTGCAGCCAATGACCGGTCTGCTTTCCTGCTCTGCTGATGAGCCAGGTTGAGGGTCCGGTCCATCACTTCCATAGAAGCTGGGGCGGGGGGTCGACGGCGGCGGCGCCCCGGATTATGGAAGGCCAGGGGAGGGCAGCGCTGGGACGGGCCCGGGAGCCAGGTCGGCGTCGCTGCCGGATCAACACAGCTGCCGCCGCTTCCTCCTCCCCCTTGTCATCTTTTAAATTTCGACTTCAATTTTAGTGTGTATATTTCCTATTAAATTAACATATTTTAGTGAAGACACTCAACTTGTTATTTCCCTTTACATTTGTGACGTCACTTCTATTACTCTTCTGAAAGGCAGAGATTATAATAAAGCTCTCTTTCATCCCAGTTATATGTTCATCAAATTTGAAGTCATTCAAAACATGAATATATAATTAACTTTCTCATATAACAGAAAAAATAAAAACTTTTACTACTTTGCCAATTTCATGAGTTCTGTAATCTAGTTCTGTAATCTATTATTACTAATTGCCCTATTGTTATCTCTTTGTATTTTCATCTCTAGACTAAAGAGTATTAGGTTTAAGTAATTCAGAATTCATGGCAATGTTTATAATTTATTAACAGTTGAAAATGGGAATATGATCTTTTTAAAATGATGTTATCAACATAATTCCCAAAGAGGTGTTAGTCATTGGTCCTACCCATATGAAACTCTTATTGTAAAAATGGCATGATGAGATCTACTTGAATTAAATACATTAGTACTTGGAAATTTTAGTAAATCACAAGAAAGGGAAGAGGACTAATGCTTCTATGGCTTTACTATGTATCTTGGTCATAATAGTACATATTGCATTGAATCAAGTAAAAGAAATGTTATCCCATTCTGATTTTTCTGGTCAAATAAAATTATAAGACTGATTTCACTGTAAAATTGTATATTTTTTGAAAACAACTATATCACCTCTCTCATTTTTTTTTTGCCCTTTTTTTTTTGAGGGCAATTGGGGTTAAGTAACTTGCCCAAGGTCACACGGGTAGGTTTTTATTTGTGTGTGCATTAAGTGTCTGAGGCCAGATCCGAACTCAAGTCCTTCTGACTCCAGGGCTGAGGCTCTACTCACTGCACCACCTAGCTGCCCCGACCTCTCTCATTTTAAGACCCCATATATTCACACACTTTGATTTTTTTGTATAATCTTCATTTCCCATTAAATCCCTTTCATTCTCTCTCACCAATGAAGAATAGAAAATGAAGAAAAATCTAGTAAAAGTAATTAATATGTTTATAAAAATAATATCTGCCTTTTATATTTCTGTTTGATCATAGCTACCAAGAAGGCAAAAAGATTTTATTTTTTATTGCTTCTTTGGGGCCAAACTTGGTCAATATAAAATTTTTTTTTGAAGCAATTGGGGTTAAGTAACTTGCTCAAGGTTACACGGCTAGTCATTATTTATGTGTGGGTGCTCATTTTCTGATGCCGGTTCTGATCTCGGGTCATCCCAAGGGCGCTCTTACTCACTGCGCCACCTAGCCGCCCCTTTAGGGCAATTGGGGTTAAGTAACTTGCCCAAGGTTACACGGCTAGGTTTTTTTTTTGTTTGTGTGGATTAAGTGTCTGAGGCCGGCTCCGAACTCAGGTCCTTCTGACTCCAGGGCCGGCGCTCTATTCACTGCGCCACCTAGCCACCCCCGGTCAATATAATTTAACAATGTAAAGTTTATATTTTTTCCTTAAATTATTGCAGTCAATGGGCATACAATTTTCTTGGTTCTGCTTAAATAATTTTGCATCTGATAATATAGGTCTTCATATGGATCTATATTTTTCACTTTCATAATTTATTATGCCATAGAAACAATTTCTTTATATTCATTTGCCCCAAAATATTTTTACTATTTCCAATTAGTGAATACATTTTTTATTCCAACTTTTTGCTAGCAAAAAATATTGCATGTATTTCTCTAACTCCTCATTTTAGAAATGAGAAAAATAGAGAATCATTAAATGACACCCAAAAATCAATTCATTAGTAAGTTTCACACCCAAATATTATAGTATTATAACACTACACATGTATTCACACTGACACACAGAGACACACTCTAAATTCAGTCCTATTTCCATGTTATAAAGAAGCAATTTTTAATTTGGAAAAGGTTGTTTTATTTTTCTCCAAATAGAAAATAAAATATTTGAAGTAATCTTCTCAAATACCTTTGTAATGTCAGTCTCAAGGTTTATGTGTGCATTGTCTTAATCTACCTTCAGATTTTACATGAATGACAAGCATTCCTTCCATTTTCTGTTCAGAATAAAATTTGTTAAACAAGGTTATATAGTCCTTTGGAGAGTTTGCCCTTTCAAATTAAGCTCATAGTATTTAATTTTCTCTGATTACCCACACTCATACTCCAGTTTGTCCTCCTTCCAACTCATTCTTTAAAGCACAACAGACTTACCACTTTTCGTAATAGTTTGTCACACATGTTGTCTTTCTATATTTGATTATTTTTTGTTTACACAAAAGAGGATAATGATGGTTTATGTTAAATATGGTGACAGTCATTTTTGTACAATTTTAAATATTGACATGTAAGTGGAAAAGAATCTATAAATATCTGAAATTAGGTTAGGAAAGCAATCAAAAGAGGAACATAAGACTATACTTTGCTACTTTTTCTGTATACATATATCTATATACATAATATTAATATTCTAATTTTTAAGCTATGGATTTCTGTTTTTAAAATTTTATTTTTAGTATTTAACATTCATTTCCACAAGATTTTGAGTTACAAATTTTCACCCCATCTTTTCCCTACCCCCGAACCAAAGATAGAAAGCATAACAAATACCTCTTTACCCAGTCTTTCTTTTATATCCTCCCCCATAGCCCCTCTAACTTTCCAGTAGGGTAAGATGGATTTCTATACCCCAGTGCCTGTATATCTTATTTCCAAGTTGCACATTAAAAACACTTTTGTAAACATTTGTTTTTAAAATTTTATTCCCAGATTCTTTCCCCTCTTCCCTCCTCACCCACCCCCACTGGGAAGATAAGCAATTCAATATACGTTGTACATGTGTAGTTATTCAAAATGTTTTCATAGTAGTTATATTGTGAAAAACTAGGTATATTTCCCTCCATCCTATCCCACCCTCCCCCACTTCTATATGTTACTTTGACCTTGTCCCTTTTCAAATGTGTGCTCCTAACTACCCTCTCCTGCAATCTGCCCTGCCTTCTATCATCCCCCCTCTTTTTTTTTAAAAGCAATTGGGGCGAAGTAACTTGGTCAAAGTTACATAGTCAGTCATTATTTATGTGTGGGAGCTCATTTTCTGAGGCCAGAACTGATCCTGGGTCCTCCCAACTCTAGGGCTGGCACTCTTATTCACTGTTCCACCTAGCCACCTCTATCATCCCCCCTCTAGTCCCCTTTCCCCCCTACTTTCCTGTAGGGTAAGCTACCCAAATGAGTATGTATGTTATTCTCTTCTTAAGTCAAATTCAATGAGAGTAAGGTTGAACCATTCCATTTCACCTTCCTGCTCTTCCCCTAACAATTTTCGCTTGCCTCTTTTATATGAGATAATTTACCCTATTATATCTCTCCCTTTCACCTTCTTTCATGTCATTCCTCTCTCACCTCTTAATTTTATTTTTTAGATATCATTCCATCCTATCCAACTGATCCTGTGGTTTCTGTGTATGTGCACATGTACACACATATACACAATGAAATTTGTATTTATGCACACATGCACTTACTATACGTACATATATGTATACACATACATATGCATATGCACAGGTACATGCATATACACTTATATATATATATACATGCATGCATGCATGCATACATTCACACAATATATATCCTTCTAGTATCCTCATACTGAGAAAAGTTTCATGCATTACAATTATAATTTTTCCCTGTAAAGAGATGTACTTTAATAAGTTCTTTATGATTTCTTTTTCCTGTATGCTTTTTCATGCTTCTCTTGCTTCTTGTATCTGAAAGTTTGTGTTCAGCTCTGGTTTGTTCATGAAAATACTTGAAAATCCTCTGTTTAACTGAAGGACTATATTTTTCCCTGAAGCATTATACTCAGTTTTGCTGGGTAGGTGACTCTTTGTTTTAATCTTACTAACTTTGACCTCCAGAATATCATATTCCAAGCCATTTGATGCCTTAATATAGAAGCAGCTATATCTTGTGTTATACTGATTGTGTTTCCACAAGACTCAAATTGTTTTTTCCTGACAGCTTGTAATATTTTTTTTTTTCCTTGAACTGAGAACTCTGGAATTTGGTTATAATATTCCTAGGGGTTTTCTTTTTGGGATCTTTTTCAAGAGCTGGTAAGTGAATTCTTTCAATTTCTATTTTTCCCTCTGTTTCTAGATTATCAGGTGAATTTTGCTTGAGAATTTCTTGAAGGATGATTTGAAGGCTCCTTCTTCATTATGGCTTTCAGGTAGTCCAATAATTTTTAAATGAACTCTCCTGGATCTATTTTCCAGGTCAGTATTTTTTTTTCCAATAAGATATTTCACATTGCCTTCTATTTATTTTTTCCATTTGTTGGATATGTTTTATATTATCTTGATTTCTCATAAAATCATTAGCTTCCATTTATTCTGATCTAGTTTTGAAAGAATTATTCTCTTCATTGAGTTTTTGAAGTTCCTTTTCCATCTGGGCCATTTGGCTTTTAAGGATTTCTTCTCCTCATTGGCTTTTTGAGCCTCTTTTACCATTTGAGTTAGTCTACTTTTTAAGGTGATATTTTCTTCAGAACTTTTGGGATCTCCTTTAGCAGGCTGTTGACTCAATTTTCATGATTTTCTTGCATTATTCTCATTTCTCTTCCCAATTTTTCCTCCACTTCTCTTCCTTGATTTTCAAAATCCTTGTTGAGCTTCTCCATGGCTCGTAACCAATTCATATGATTCTTGGAAGCTTTTGATGCAGGAGTTATATACTTTGTTGACTTTTGTTTACTTTGTTGTCTTCTTCTGGTTCTATGTTTTGATCCTTTTTTTGTCCCCCCAAAAGGATTCTATGATCTGATTGCACTTCCTCTGCTTGTTCATCTTGCCAGGCAATTACTTGACTTTTGAGCTCTTTCCCATGGTAGAACTCTGTTTCCAGAGTGAAGCACTATGTCTGAAATTGCTGGGATTTTCACAAATGTTATAAGAGATCTGAGGAGGGCACCTACTTTATAGACAACCAAGCTCTGGCATACTGGCCACAAGCCCGAGGACTACCACCCAAGACTGTGATCCAGATCCAAGCAGGTCAAAGGCAGATCTATTACCCTCTGAATGGTCACTTGGTCATCCTACTATCTGCAGGCCAGGAGCTCCTGAGGCAGCCATGCAGGAGCAGCTGCATACTCTGTGCCTCTGCCACCTCTAAATGTGGGGGCAGAAGCCATACCACACTCTTCCATCACCCAGTTCCAACAAAGTTCCCCACTGTCTTTTTAATTTCTTTTTGGCATTTATGGGTTGAGAGCTCTGGAAACCACCACAGCTGCTGGTGATTTAGTCTCTTGAAGTCTGCTCTGGCCAGTCAGGGCCACTCAGGATCTCAGACAGTGCAAGTCACATGGGACTCTGCTAGGCTGCCAGCTTAGTGTGATAGAACCTCTCTGTCAGCCTGCCAAGCTAAATTCACTGGGGTATTTGTTTTTCTCTGTCACTTTGTGGGTTCTGTAGCTCAAAAATATGTTTAGAGCCATATTTTACAGCTTTTGGAGGTGGTTGGAGTGGGAGCTTGTGCCAAGTTCCTGCCTCTACTCTGCCATCTTGGATCTGCCTATGAACTATGGATTTCTAGATGGAAGAATAATAGCTAGTTTGAACCCACAATATTATAGATAAGAAACTGAGACATAAAGATTGTTGTTTCCAGGTAAGAGGGAAAAATTAGTAGTGTAATAGCATTCTCTACTTTTTATTGAAATAAATTTCTTTGCACTTACCATAGTGGATTCTTTGGGAATTCTTATTGTAGTTCTAGATGATAGGAATAAGAATATAAAGCAGAAAAAATAGGATACCTTTTTTTTTGACAATAGGATCTTTGACATAATGCTAAATGGTTTTTTTTTCCCCCTTTGGATTTCATTTTTGCCCCCAAAATCATGTTTTTAATATAATTTATTTAAAAAGGGTAATTTTCACAAATTGCTCAATGGTTAATTATCATTTTAAAAAGGCTGTATACTGAACATCATGCTACTTGACAGATGAATATATGATTTTTCTGTCTTTTGATGTCTTTTTCATTTACATTTAAGCACTTATATTCCATATTCTATCTATTTATTTTTTCTGTCTCTGTCTCTGTTTTTCTTTCTCCCTCTCTCCATCTTTCTCTCTCTCTTGGTCTCTCTTTCTCAGCTTCTCTCTCTCTCTCTCTCTCTCTCTCTCTCTCTCTCTCTCTCTCTCTCTCTCTCCTACTGTGTATTTTTTCCTTGACCTCATTCCTCTCTTTAGATTTTTCTGATTTTATTCTAACTTCTTCTGTTTTAATCCTTCTCTACATTCTTGTCTAATTTCTATTTTGTGTGTATGTGTTCTCATGTGTGTTACAGTTAAGTATAAGACATACAGCTTTGCATGGATTCACTGAATTGATGTAGAAAAGTGAGCTCATTCTGATCAATACACAATAAATTAAAACACTTTTAATTCTTGTATTTTGGAGATTGTCAATTCTTATTTTTTTATTTCACATTCATGATTTATATCTTTTTTTCTTTATTTTTCATAGTCATATTAAGAGATGTTTGGCAGAAATACTTCGCATGAAATTAAGACCACAGAAGGTCAAATGGTTTTAAAAATTCTGGTATCATTGCTGTTATTTGTTCATATAAGGTGTAGCTATTTGTTTGTTTCATGCATAAAATTCTTTTGGTCAATTTTCCATTATTCCATCAGCATTTTCTAAATTATATCAACTCTAGAAAACATTTAGCATTCATATATTTTGGCCTGCATTTATGAAGTGTTTTTGGAGGTACTCCCATTTAGTGGGCATGATTTTATAGGTCCAGCATTAGAGACTGATGAGCGGTTAGACAGGCAGGAAAATCAGAAGACAGTAGTGTTCCTAACACCTAGAGAAAAGAGAAGACAAAAATGATTGAAAATATCATGGCTGAAGAAGGGTAAGAAAAGACAAGGATTAGAAAAAATGTTATTGAAATGCAAATAGAAACAACTGTGATGAACCATCCTATATGCACTTTGTATTCTTTTCAGAATGGATAAAATTATAAAAAAGGGAAAATGACAAATGCTATGGAGGATGTTGGAAACAAGTACAAAAAGGCACTGTTGGTGGAGTTGTGAGCTAATTCAAGCCTTTTTGAAAGCAATTTGTAATGAAGCTCAAAAGCCATTAAACTATACATACCCAGCCATACTGTTTCTAGGTCTATATTCTGAAGACACAAAAAGAAAGAAAAAGGACCCATATATAAAATACTTTTTATAGCTTCTTTTTGGGTGGTGAAAATGAATTGGAAACTAAGGGGGAACCTCTCAAGTGGGGAGCGGCCAACAAATTATGTAAATTAATATATTAGAATATTGTATTAAAACGATGATGAAAGGCATAATTTCAGAAAAAAAACCTGGGAAGACTTGTATAAATTGATTTAAAATAAAGGGAGCAAAACCAGAATGATTTACACACTAAAAGCCAAATTAAAAAGATAATAAACTTTGAAAGACACTTAGTAACTCTGCTCAGCTATGACCAATCACAATCTCAAAGGGTTTGAAACATACTATCCATTTCCAAAGAGACTGGTAGATTCAAAGTGGAATTTGAAACATATGTTCTTCTCTTCCTTTTTTCCATTTTATTTATTTTTTTGGACTTGACTGATGATGAAACTTGTTTTACATGACATTATCCATATCTGTATCTATATCGATATCTACATATGTCTACGTCTATCTATGTCTCTATCTATGTACAATGTGTTTTGCTTTTCTTGGCTTCTCACTGGGTGAGGGAAGGAGGGAAGGAGAAAAATCTGAAATGAAAATAATATAAAATTTAATTGAAAAAAGTTCACTAGGTTTGGCAATTAAGATGTCACTGTTAAATTTGGAGACAACTGTTTTTGAGGTTGAAAGTTGCACTATAGAGTATGAGAGGAAATGAAGTAAAGAAAAAACAGAACTAGTTGGTTTTGAAAAAAGAAAATGTTTTATATTGTGAAATGATGAAGATAGTATTGCTATTATAGGTGAGTATTTTTGATACCTAAAAGGAGTATTTTAAGGGCCTTGATTTAAAGTATTTACAGACATCAATATATGAAAAAATATAGCTATAAGAAGGATTTGGAAAGTCTTGGAAAGGAAAAAAAAATCTCTGTTGTAAATATAAAGAATTAGATCTTTTTTGGAATCTATTGAAATAGAATAATGCCCTGTTTGTGTAGGAAATTTAAATTTAAAAATGATAAAAAGTATTTTTTAAAATTAAAACCTGAAGAAATGTGAGTATAAAGAAATAGTTACAAGAGTACCAAAGAGAAAAAAAAGATAACAATGAATACTTCAAAGTTATGAAGCATGAAGGGGTTATCTATTAATTTGCATATAGTTTTGTGACAAAAGAGGAAAACAAAGAGAGAAATCATGTAAATGTTTGTGAAAAAGACAGTGGTTTATAAAGTATTATGTATTTGATAAGGAAAGTTTAAAGAGTGTTGTAACTTTTAAAGTAAAAGATGAGTTACTCAGAGTAGAAAATTTTTATTGAAGGTAGGAACAATAGGAAAGAAGACTAGGGCAGTAACTAGAAGAGTAATATAATAAGAACTGAAGATATATTTTATGACATGAGATTAAGATAAAATATGAAGAAATATTAAAAACATTTGCATACTGAAATGTGATTTTTAAAAGAGCTATCCATTTAATATGATGAATTTAGAGTTCTATAATTTTTAAGTGAAAGAGGAATCACTAAGAGTTAGAAGGCCATCATCTCATTTGAGCCATTGAAAAGTTTAAGAAGGAGGTATACTATTCAGCAGAAGAACCTAGTTACAAAAGAACCTGAGAGAAGAACTTAAAAGATACAGAATGAAAAACTATAGTATGAGAAGTATGGCAGAAGCTTTTAAAGTTTTACTGCTCTTTTTTTTTGCTACCTCTGGATTTCAAGAAGGAAAAGCAAAGCAAGCTTGTATTTGCTTTGCTATACTCTAGTTACCTGATTTTAGAAGTCAAGTGTTTTACCTATTAGCTCCAATATTATTAGATAACACATCTGGGTGAATGAATATCTGGTTTAGATAGCTTGGAAATAACCATTTTGATAAGGTTTTCATTTGTCTTCTTTAAAGATAATTGCTTTTCCCATTAAGAACTACTACTTCTTAGATGTCCTGTTAGGGGTAATGTTTAATTAAAAACTAGAAAGTGTCATGTCTGAGTAGAGAAAGGAAGAATATTTACCTAACAAAGTTGGTAATCAAACAGTGAGGAGAGTAGGACATGAAACTATTCTCCTCACTGTTTGAATGGGCATAATAATGACATCAAATAAACAATAAAATCAAAGCCTCTAGTCTAGAAATGAAAGTTACTCCAAACATGTGAGTTTTCCTCCCTTTTGTACTTTGCAAAAATTTCCTATAATTGTGTGCCAATTCTGCAACATAAAATACAAACTTAGTGGGAGAATGTGATCACTGCAGTTTTATATGGGTACTATGATGTTTTATTATTCAACTACTTGATTATATGTGTGTGCTTATGCATATCATTAATATTATTATCTTTTCTCTTATTCCTAAGTAAATTTTTATGTTTAATACCCAAAATGTCTTTCTGTGATTATCTGGCTGTGCATATTGAAATATACCAGAGCAAGAGTGGCAAGTAGAGGGAGGATATTTCCTGGTAATGGGGTTAGCGCTAGGACCCTGGGAGATTTTGAATGTACTTATATGGTAAGGAATTAGATCTGCTAGTGTGAGAGTAGGTGGAAATGAGTGAACAAACCAAGTTATAGCAGAACTCCTATACTGTGTGAGATGAGTGACAAATTCTGTGGCTTCATGAGTGTATTTATATCCCCTTCATGAGAGTATCCCTACTCTAATGCTACTGTTTTTCATTATAAAATTCACCCAATGATAAAATTCAGCATATAATCAGGAACCTTGTTAATTCTTATATATTTCCTTCATTTTTTCAGTTCATTTAACAAACATTTATTAAATACATGCTATGTGCCAGGAATTGGCATTGTTAGAACAAGAACAATGGAGAGATACAAAGATATAGAAAATATACTTTTTACTCCCCTCTTAATTCTTCAGCTTTATTTCATACTACTTCTCTCCACATATTCTAAGTCAAAGCCAAGGTAGGCCCCTTACATATATCTACCACACCATGCTGTGTGCTTTGTCTGTTAACATTTTCCTTATGCCAGGAATGAATTGCCCTTCCCTTCCTCACCTATTGAAATCCTACTCATCTTTAAAGCCTAGCCAAATAACAACTGTCCCATATTCTGCCATATAGTAATAATCTTCCCCTCTCCAAATTTCATAAAACACTTTTTAAACAACCTTCCTTAGGGAGCTCTATATTATTTCATTTTCTATTTTTTGTAATATTCTTCCAATTAGCTTGTAAGTATAGATACCATGGACTTTATTTTTATCTCCTTTTTGTAACATTTTGCACATTTTAGATGAAAAAATAGTCATTGAATTGAAGGTTTTTACTTTCAATAACCAGACAGTCTGGTAGGGTGAATAAGAAATGTCTATGAATGACTCCAATGAAGGGAATAAAAATCTAATGGCATTAGTACAAATTGAAAAAACTGGCAGAGTCATTCCTAGATGGATAGGTCTTCGAAGGCTTCATTAAATAAGGGGTAATTGAGCTGCAATATAAATGATAGGCAGAACTTTAGAAGACAAGAAATGGGATGAGGAAATTCCAAATAAAGGGATTAGAGGTAGAGATTGCATAAAGCATAAGTGTACTCAAAAACCAGTGAGACAGTCAGTTTGACTACAAGGGAATTGAGAGATACAGCTGAATATTGTAGGTCATAGCCAGATTATTAATGCTGTATCAAAGATTTCAGAAGCAATGTGCTATTGTAGAAAGATTCCCGGACTTAGATTTAGTAGATACTTTAGTCTGTATCCTTTCTTTGGCATCATCTTGGCTATGACCAAGTTATTTGACATCTCTGATCCTCTTGTATTACCTATAGTATTTGGTACTCCTTGTTGCATAGAGTTATGTGAGAATCAGTGAGATAATATGTGAAATACTATGTGTGCTCTCTTTTACTCTTATTTCAGATGTGAAATGCCAAGGAATGTTTTCAAACAAGAGAGTTGAGGAAAATTTATAAGATTCACAAAATTATAAAAGAAGCCATTGTATTGACATGTAGTTATAAAAAATAAAATAAAACAAACTGACTCCTGATAAGAAACCTTGGAAATATTGGTAAAGAAATTATTTCACTAATTTAGGAATGACATAACTAAGGTGGCAACAGTGAAATTCTAAAAAAGGAATTTTTTCTAAGGGCTGGAATTAAGAAATGTGCATTATACCAAAAGCACGCAATTAACTAGCATTTATTAGCTATATGACAAGCACTAGAAACTCAAAGATAAAAATAACAACAAAAATTATATCCTTTATATTTGTAATAATAGTATTTGTATAGTTTATTACTGTTTCTAAAATGCTTTACAAATATTGACTCATGTTACTCTTACAACAACCTTGAGAGATGGATGTAATTATTACCCCATTTTACAGTTGAGGAAACTGAGGCAAAGAGAAGTTAAGCCATTTGGCCAGGATCACACATCTAGTTATTGTCAGAGGTAAGATTTCTACTCAGGCCTTCTTGACTCCAATTTGAACATTCTATGCATTGGAAAAGTAGGATCCCAGGTAAAAAAAAAAAATAGTCCCTGAATTCAAAGTGCTTACATTCTTTTGGGAAATGGGGAAAATGTACCTAGATACATGTATGTATGTGTATATAGATATGGACATAGATAACAAATAGGATATAATTTCAGAATCATGATACCTTAAGGGGTCAGGAAAGGCTTCCTATAAGAGGTGGGATTTGAAATGAAATTTTAAGAAAGATAGGGATTCCATGAAATGAAAGAAAAAAAGTGTGCAGAACTGTTAGAATGAGGTCTAAGAAAATGTACTAACTTAGCAGAGGAAGCCTAACTTAGAGACGGAAGGCAGAAATTTCAAATGAGTTCAGGGTTGGAAGTCAGAATATATGAGGTTAAGAAGTGAGTGAGAGGGGCATCTTGGTGGTGCAGTGAGTAGAGTACTGGCCCTGGAGTCAGGAGTACCTGAGCTCAACTTCAGCCTCAGACACTTAACACTTACTAGACTGTGACCTTGTGAAAGTCACAACACCAATTGCCACTCCAAAAAGCAAAAAAAAAAAAAAAAAGAAAAGAAAAAAAAAAGAAGTGAGAGTGGGTAAATGGAATACAAAAGTATAAAAGACAAACTCATAAGGAATATTATTGTGAGCAATAGAAGAGAAATATGACAATGCCATGAAGGAACTTTCTAAAAGTTTAGGCATGCTAGCATAGCTTTCAAGAACACTAGTACAACATTAAGCATTTTTTTGCAAAGCCATAACAAATAATTAGAAAATTCTATAGATAGGACAAAGCTAATTTTGCTCTCCTAGTTTGCTAATAGTATCAGTCTTTATAGCTAAATCATGTACCTATTTTAACTTTATCTTGGTATATAGGGTGTAAGATGATGGTCTATGCCTAGTTTTTGCCATACTGTTTTCACTTGTGTAGTATTGTTTTTTATTTCTTCCCGACACTCCCTTAACTTCTCCTCTCAAAAAATGTGTATGCTATACCACTTGGTGCATATATGTTTATTATTAATATTACTTCATTGTCTATGCTACCTCTTAGCATGATGTAGTGTCTTTCCTTATCTCTTTTAATTAGATCTATTTTTGCTTTTGCTTTACTTGAGATCAGGTTTGCTACCCTTGCTTTTTTTATTCCAGCTGAAGCATAATATATTCTGCTCCAGCTTTTTACCTTTAGCATGCGTGTATCACTCTGTTTCAAATGTGTTTCTTGTAAACAACATATGGTAGAATTGTGGTTCTTAATACACTGTGCTATCCACTTCTGTTTTATGGGAAAGTTCATCCCATTCACATTCACATTTATGTTTACTATTTGTGTCTTTCTCTCCATCCTATTTTTCCCAGTTATGCTTTTAATGATCCTTTTTCCCTTTTCCTCCTCACTAGAATTTTGCTTTCCACTGCCACTTCCTTCAGTCTACCCTGTCTTCTATTAACCCCCTCCCTTATATTATTCTTTATCTTTACTACTTCTGCCCTGCCCTCCCTTTTAAGCACACTTTCCCTTCTCTTTCCCCTTTCTCCTACTTCCCATAGGCTAAGTGAGATTTCTACTTCTGATTGTTATTCTATCCTTAAGTCAAATCTGGTGAAAGTAAGCTTCAAACAATGTTCATCTCCCTCCCTTCTTTCCCTCTATTATAATAGGTTTTTGTGCTTTTTCATATGGCAAGATTTAACCATGTCTACCGCCTTCTTTCTTCTTCTCCCAGTACAATCCCTTTTCTCCACTTAATTAGATTTTTAATAATCATATCAAAGTCGCCTTATATTCATGACCTTTATATATATTAAACAAATGCTTTATTAACTTCTGGTTTACATCATTCATTTCCACCAGATTTTGAGTTACAATTTTCCCCCATTTTTTTCCCTACCCACCACCCCCAGAATAGCAGTCCCACTAGATATCCCCTCATCCAATCTTCTCTCTCCCATATCTTCTCTCATGCCCCTTCGACTTTGACATTAGGGCAAGGAGAATCTCTGGGCCCCCACCACCTGCCCTCTCTTCCTCTTTCATCCCTTTCCCCCCTACTCTCTTGTAGGGTGAGATACCCTATTTAGTGTATATGTCATTCCCTCCCTGTGCAAAATTGAATGAAAATAAGTGTGACTCATTCCCTTTTCCTTTCTGTTCTTTCCTTCCATTGTAACAGTTTTCCCTTACCTATTCTATATGAGATAATTTACCCCACTCTGTCTCTCCCCATCTCCTCCCATTATGTACACCTCTCACCTCTCAATTTCACTTCTTAAGTATCACCCTTCCCTATTAAAATGGTCCTGTGCCTTCTGTCTATGCATACCTGTACACATATATACATACACACTCACATATGTATTCATACGCTCATATGTCCTCATGTCCTCCTATACAGAAATATATATATATATATATATATATATATCCATATATATATATACACACACACATATATATATATGCATATATATATATATATATATATATGCATTTCTCTTCCATTCAACTATTCTTATACTGAGAAAAGTTTCATAAGTTCCAATTATTCATTTTCCACGTAGGAATGTAAATAGTTCAACTTTGATAAGTTCCTTATGATTTCTTTTCCCTGTTTACCTTATCATGCTTCTCTTGCTTCTTGTATATGACTGTCATATTTTCTATTCAACCCTGTTTTTTTTTTTTCATCAAGAATGCTTAAAACTCCTCTATTCCATTGAATTACCATATTTTCTGCTGAAACATGATACTCCATTTTGCTGGGTAGTTGATTCATGGTTTTAAATCCCAGCTCCTTTGGCCTCTGGAATATCATATTCCAAGCCCTTTAATACCTCAGTGTTGAAGCTGCCAGATCCTGTGATATCCTGATTGTGTTTCCACAATATAAAAATAGTTTCTTCCTGTCTGCTTATAATATTTTCTCCTTGAACTGGGAATTCTGCTATAATATTCCTAGGAGTGTTCTTTTTGGGATCTTTATCAGGAGGTGATTGGTGGATTTTTTCAACCTTTATTTTGCCCTCTTGTTCTAAAACATCTGGGCAATTTTCCTTGAGAATTTATTGGAGCTTGATTTCTAGGTTCTATTTTAGATCATGGCTTTTAGGTAGTCCAATAATTTTAAAATTATCTCTCCTGGATCTATTTTCCAGGTCAGTGGTTTTTCCAATGAGATATTTTACATTGCCTTCTATTTTTTCATTGGTTTGGATCTGCTTAATAGTATCTTGATTTCTCATAAAGTCAATAGCTTCCATTGGCTCCAATATAAGTCTGGAGGAATAATTCTCTTCATTGAGATTTTGAGATTCTTTTTTCTTTTTTTCCTTTTTCTTTTTGAGGGCAATTGGGGTTAAGTAACTTGCCCAAGGTCACACAGCTAAGTTTTTGTTTGTGTGTGCATTGAGTTTCTGAGGCCGGATCTGAACTCAGGTCCTTCTGACTCCAGGGCCAAAGCTCTACTCACTCTGCCACCTAGCTGCCCCGAGATTCTTTTATCCATCTGGCAATTTCAGATTTTTAAGGCATCCTCTTCCTTATTACATTTTTTAGCCTCTTTTGCCATTTGAGTTAGTCTGTTTTTTAAGGTGCTATTTTCTTCAGTCAGGTTGTTGACTCTCATTTCATAATTTTCTTGCATCATTCTCATTTCTCTTCCCAATTTTTTCTCCTCTACTTTTTTTTTTTTTGGTTTTCAAAATCCTTTTTAAACTCCTCTATGCATGTAAGCAGCTCATATTTTTCTTGATAGATTTTGGTGCAGGCATTCTGACTTTGCTGTGTTCCTACTGTTTCATGCTTTTATCCTTTTTGTCCCTAAAATAGGAGTCTAATGTTAGATTCCTCTGTTTGCTTTGCTTCCTTTGCTTGCTCATGTTGCCACTCAATTGCTTGACTTTTTAACTTTTTGCCACTATATAACTCTGCTGACGGAAAGGGGAGCTTTTTCCTAATTACTATAGTTTTCTTAGCTGCTGGAGCTATCAGTTGGGTGCCGTCTCTGAAGCCTCCACATGCTTTTGCAAAGTGGTCATGCACTCCATTACCTCCACCCTAGTCAGTGATCCAGAACAAATCAGGTTAAAGCAAGGGTGATTACCTCTCAGATTGGTCTCTTGGTCCACCTACAATCTGCAGCTGAAGCAGCTGTAAGGTGGTGGCTGCCCGGCTGTGGTACCTCAGTTTATTCTCTCTCCAGGGGTTGAAGCCTGGACTTCACTCCTTAACTCCCTTTTCCCAAAGTCCACAATGCATTGACCTCTCACTTTGTCCTTACCATCTATGAGTTGATAATTCTGGAAACCATCACAGCTGCTGGTGATCTGAAGGTCCCTCCAGCTTGGGCTGGTTGTGGCCACATTGAGGCTAAAATCTCAGGTTCAAGCAGTGCTGGGCTCAGCTCCTAGAGTGCTGTGCTGGCCCCTTCCTCCCAGCCTGCTGGGCCATTTTCAGCGGGAAGTTAGATTTTCTCTGTCATTTGGTGGGTTCTGTTCATTCAAAGTTTGTTTAGAGTCATTTTTATATAAATTGGAACAGGTGGGATTGGAAACCTTGCAGAGGTCCTATTCATACTATGCCATCTTGATTTTGCCCCCCTTCTAATTTTAGGGAATTATTTTCTTCTATTTCATCCTGTATCTCCTTTTCCATTTGACCCATTTTACTTTATAAGGAGCTCTTCTCTTCTGTGAGTTTTATATCTTCTTTTCCATTGGGCCAATTCCAATGGAATTCCAATTTTTAAGGACTTGTTTTCTACATTCAATCTTTGTCCTTCCTTTGTCAATCTATTGAGTCTCTGTTGCATATATCTTACTTATTTCCCCAATTTTTCTTCTACCAAATTTATTTGACTTTTAAAGTCCTTCTTGAGTTCTTTTTTCAAGGAAAAAAATTGGGTTTGGGACCAGTTTATAGTCCCCTTTATGGTTTCATATATGTGTATGTTGAGTATGTTGTCCTCTTCTGAATTTTTGCTTTGATCTTCCCTGTCCCCATAATAGGAATCTTTGACCATTGTCCATTTCTGTTTTTTTGCTCATAGTGTTTGCCTAATTACCGAATTTTAGAGTTTTCTTCTCCTGCTGAAGCACAGAGTGGCACTTGCCCAAATATTGGGCTGGGGTTCAGGATCCTGGTAACTGTCTTTGTGTGCTGGGGCTTTAGATGCTGGAAAATGGAGGCTTCAAGGGTCTGGTGGATTACCTGGTGCTGAGCTGGGGAACAGCAACATTTGAACTGTAAGAGTGGCTTTGGGGAGTCAGACCCCTGGGAGATGCCTGCTCAGATGGACTTTACACCCAAATATTTGAGTTCTGGAGGATGTCTTCCTGCCTCCTGGACCTGTGCCTCCTGGAGTTGTGCTTCCTGGAGTTGTGCTGAAGCACTGGGAAATTTGGCTGCTGGAGAATGATAGCATATGTGATGCTTTCCTGAGCTGGTATCTGCTGATCGTCCTGCCTGTGCTGAGGCACTTAGAGGGGAGAGAGTCCTAGTGTTGGCACTTGCCTACTCCACCACCCTTAGGCTCTGGATTTAACCTTGCTTTGCTGAGGTGGCACTTGCTGTTGGTTTGGTTGGTAACTTCCCATTCTCTACTGCTGCTACTCCCCCAGAGAAAGAGATGATTTTCCTGTGAATTCTTCAGACTTTCTGGGCTACAAGACTGCTAGCTCAGGTATACTAGGGTGTTTTCCCTGTGGTGATATTTTCTGAACTGTCAGAGGTGGGGAAGAATGAGAATGACTTCTTACTCTGCTATCTTGGTTCACAGAAATGGAAGCTTCTCTCTATATTGTTGTTGTTGTAACATATTTTCTTTCCTTTTTCTTTTCCATAAGAATCTGTTATACTAAAGTGCATTGCCTTATTTTGTATTGCAAATAAATAAGTTAATGAACTAATGCATAAAAATGTATCATTCAAACTTGGGACGCTGTGTAGCCCTCAAGAAGTCTCTCACATTCCCTAGAGCCAACTAAGTGTTTTGTGAGTAGAACACTGAGCCTTGAGTCAGAAAGATATAAGTTGAAATCTGGCTTCAGACTTACTACTTGTGTGTCCCTGAGCAAGTCACTTATTCTGTATTTGTCTTAATGCACTGGAGAAGGATATGGCAGACCACTCCACTGTCTGTCAAGAAAGCTCTAAATGGTGTCATGAATCTTTGGACATGACTGAATACACACACATATACATAGAAACACTCACACATATACATGCACAATGATAGAGACACCTAGGTGTTTCAGTGGATAGAGCACTGGACCTACATTCAGTAAGACCAGTGTTCAAATCACAAGTGGGGTAAAATGTTTTGATGACCAATTTGGAAGCATAAACTAAATTCTTACAGATATCTCCACTGTGAATTTTTAAAATAGCCTGACACGTTATCCCTCAGGCTTAAAGAATTTGCCTTCTTGTAACAGAGACAACTGGTGCCACAGCGGGGTTAATTTTACAGCAGTGGTATTGAATTTGTACTGATGTGAGCTTTGTTTTTTTGCCTGGTCACCCTTGTAATCAATGGGAAATATTCAGGAAGCAGCTGGATGGGGTTAGAGGTTCCTGCTATGGCTGAGGCTGCAGAGCAATTTTTTTTTCCTGGTGAGATCTTACTGGCCTAAACAAGAGTCAGAACTGTGACCTTTGCTTCATTAGTACAGAGCTAATTGACCTACTTTTCACAGGTTGAGCTACTAAGCAGTTGCAAAGAACTTCACCTTATTAAATGCCAGATACATAAAATGGAATATTTGAGAATGAAGGCTGTGGATATTTTTACATCACTGAGTAAAATTGCGTTATATGTCAATTAAGTTCAACAAATAGTCAGTTGCTATATCCAAACCTTTGGACTAGGGGGCAATAAAAATGAGACAATGTCTTTGTTGCTGGGTTCCCTAGAATGTAGAAAGACAGAGATACATGAAGTAGACTACAAAGTAGTCAGTGTGAGAGACATCTAACTCGATCCCTTTATGCTGGAGGAATCAGGACAAGACTGATTGCAGGCTCCAAGGAAGTGAAGAGTATTTGCAACAACAAAAAATCATCACCAAATTAAAAAAAAATATGAAAAATAATAAGGAAAATTATTTTCTTTAGACAGGAAAAAACTGGAAATAATAGAAATATGAAGATACTCATTTAGTTTCATACTGAAGTACTTAATGAAAGAAAGAGGAAGGGGGGAAAGCAAACAACAAGGTTTTCTTGTGGACAAGACTACACAATGAAGTAAAGGCAGACAATGTGAATGTAGTCAGTTAGGCATGCCTTTGCTGCATAAACTGAGTCCAAGTGTATACCTTACTATCTGTGCCCTGCACTGCATTTCCAACACTTAGCAAACCAAACAGGACTGTTTATAAAAGCAGCTCATGCACTGCTTAATGCCAAGTGCATTCTTGTGAAACAGAATGAAATCACTTGCTTTTAAAAATGTATAATATAATGTCTTAAAGGCAAATGCTGTGTCAGTCACATGAATAATAAACGAAGAACCAGTGCCAAGGAGATAGGAAAAAAAGTTTAAAAAGGTCCTTTAAAATATACTCATAAATAAGCACACCTTCATATCATCACTTACATATCATTCTCATCCCTACTAACTAGAGTCCAATTGAGAGGTTACAAAAATTGTAGCTAAGTCACGTTTTATAAAAATAAAGTTGACTTTGAAATATATCAATCAATGGTTACAGATATTCCTAAAATATTTTCTCTATACTTAAATTGTTTAATATAAATGCTTACTCTCCTTTTCTTTCACCATGTGACTTGTTTTTAAATACTTGCTGACATCTGAAATCACACACTAACTGCAAGGCAAAGATTTATAGTACAGTATAATTTTGTCCCACTTTTCTTGTCTATCATTTGATTTTTTTTATTATTCAATAAGATACTTTACTTGTAAGGTTTTATAATCATCAGAATGCCTAATTTAATTGAATATAAATTTTATGCCCAGTATGATAAATTGACATAATAATGATGTGATAAGGAAATTAGAAGCAAAATCTACAATGGTCACAAATCTGATACCATTATCCATTTAGCATAATAGTTCTTGAAGGATTCTGAGGTGCCAGAGATGTCCCCTGGTAATCCAAAATTGAAATATTAGAAATTCATTGCAGAGTTTAATTTTACAAAATTTATATGTAATTGAACAAGTCCTGTGTTTCAATAACATGTGTGAAATGTCCTAATTAATGAATTAGCTATAACAGTGTGTGGGATCTTGGGAAATTTTCTCCTATTGTGTATGATCTTCCACAATTTGACTTTCAGGTTTCTTTCACTGTTAGATGAAGGTAATAATAGCTGTGACCTAACTACCGAATAGGGTATCATGAGGATTAATTATAATTTTGATTGCACCAAATCATCCTATGTAGATACAGTTAAATTTACAGATTGTATAGAGACACACCAGCATGACCTTGGAAAAACTTGCTAATAACCATTTCAACAAATACAGGTGAAGAATATCTGCAAATAAATAAATAAATAAAATCAACACTAAATATATAAATATATATGTATGTATGGCAGGGGGAGAAAGCACTGAAAAAAATAGAAATGTAATGACGTTTGCTAGTTTCATGTTGCAATACTGTGCACTGTTTCCCTTCACTTTCATGCACAGATTGACAGTGCTGTCCTGATTCTCTCACTGCTTTCTCCTTTGATCAACACATGTCCCCAGGTCTATCCCAAGGGGATGGAGGCAAAGGGATAGAGACTGAACCTTCTAATGACCCTAGGAGTCTCATCATCATGCTAAATGAAGAAACCTTGGGGGAAGTTCAAAACCCCTGAGTTATCCTGTCAAGGTAAGACCAGTAATAATGGTCAAAAGTCCTTTCCTGGAGAGTATGAATATCAACTAGTCACCAATTCCCCAGGAGTCTCCCAAACCCCCTCCTCACCAAGCACTGGCATGACTAAACAATAGCCTTTTGGGTCCAGGGTTCTCTCTTAGATACATAATCCTACTAAACTCAGGTAATAACACAATAAAAACCCACAAGACTTAACTCATTCCCCAAACCCCATTTCACCTAGATTCCCTGCAGATTGTCTTATTTTTATCTTCTTTGACCACCTTGTGGTTTTCTGAGTATCTCCCCTCAATAAAGCTGGCTCACATTATTGTATTTTTACATTCTCTGTGTTTCACTGTAATGAATCTTAATAACCCCAAACCTTCTTTAACTTGTATCTGTAGGACTTGTAACCAGACCTAAGGCTTTCTGTCTTCTAGGAAAGCTTTCTAGCCACTTCCCAATGCAGGGGAAAGGTACCTATGATAAATATGTTGTATATTTCATCTAATATCTAATATTTTAACATAGATGAACAAGAGTTCAAATTAACATCACAGGCAGTACTGAAGGGAGAAAAAAATTCAAAAGGGAAGCATGAGCAATAAGGATGGAAGAAGAAAGGTCTTTGCTTTCATACTGGGGAAAGCAAAGACATTATAATTTTCTCTGGATTTGCTTCAGTTTATTAAAGTATTAATGCTAGTATAATACTATATCCTGAGGGGCAGTGCAGCCTAGTGGATAGACAGCCATTTTCTAATTCAGAGAAACCTGGGTTCAAATTCAGTCTCTGACACAAGTATGCTGTGAACCTAGGCAACTCATTTATAGTCTCAGTGCCCTAAACAAGGATCTAAAATGATTGGTTACAAAAGAGTAGCATATCCACAAAGGTAGAAGGATTTTACTCACTGGGAATTCTGTAATTGCAGGTCAGGCAAAAACAAACAAACAAGCTTACATTTATATGGTGCATCAACCTTTGTAAAATGCTTCCAATACTTAATTCAAATCAATTTGTAGCTTATAAGGCTATGAACTGGGTCCTGAAGATATAATAATCTCCATTTTATAGATAAAGTAACTGAGATTCAGAGAAATTAAACAATCACTCTATGGTTACATGTATCAGTAAGGCAAAGGTAATATCAGAATTTATGTCTTTATGATTTTAAATTTAGCAGTTTTTCCATAGCCGCAGAAGAAGGTACAGGGCACTATTGTTTCATTTTTATTTCTGTGTTTATTTGATGCAGAAAGTGGGGGAGTCATAGAGCTCTCTCCCTGAGTCATTGCTCAATCACCAACAATATGGCATCTCCCCCCTGTCCCCAAAAGACTGGGACCAGAGCTATTTCTTTATTTTGATATATTCCAGGGATATACCTATGATTTTCTCTCCCCATTTTCCTATATCAGAATTCTTTTAGGACATTGACTTAGGAATGGAGAATTTGTGATTCTCCTATTCTCACATATAATTGTGCACCATTCATTGATTCATTTATCCAAAATTTATTAAATATCTACTATAGGCAGAATATTTTGTTATATACTAGAGGAGAGGACAGTGAATTTTAGGCTAGTAACTAGTGATGCACTGAAGTGGCAAACCACTTTATTATTAACACTTGGGGTGCCTTGTTGAGTGATGAGATATTCTTTGCTGTCCTCTCTCTCTCAGTGACCCGAATCTCTTCACTGCAGTACTGCTGCACTAAGTGGTACCACAGTAGCCTGACTGAGCTAATGCAGCTCTTCAAATGCTGGACTTACTGCCAGGAATAAAATTGGGCACTAGAGAGAATAGTAGAGGGATGTCATTGCTGAGGACAGGGAAGTCATTTCTGATGAATATGTTGGAACTGGCCTATAGCAAACTCTGTATAAGTGTGACTTTCTTTGATTAAGGAGGATTGTTAAAGAACAAAAGCAAAATGATACAATGGATGGAAGACTAGACCAGAAATCAGAAGATAGGATTATGCATTTGAATCAGGTTTGTTATTCAAGACATCTATCTATTTGAATTAATATGCTGTCTTGAAAAAAAAATAGGAATTTAAGAATTAAAGGATAATTTTGGAGCAGTTAATATTCATGCTTTAGAAGGTGTACAGAATCACTGAATATCTGATCTTAAATGGTTGGTATTTTATTTTTAATAGGGCTATTGAGAGTAATGGAATTTATGGGTTATTTGAGAGAAAAAACATTTTTGTGTAAATGTGAAAGAAAGAAAATATTTGTAGTGGCATATAGAATTTTGAAAAGATGAGCATTATTTTTCTGTTTGTTTTAATCCTTATTACAATATTTTTGATCATGAAAATGCACTTGAATAAATGTTTCTTTACATAGCTGTCAGCCCTGACTAATGTCTCACCAAGTTAGGATTGACACTACTGAAATTTAAAAATATATTTCAACATGGACCTTATCATTGCTAATTTTAAAGGCAAGATGAAGTTCTAAAAGCAGTAAGAAAATTGTTTAATTTAAAATCATTTCATATAGAATTATAAAACTTTTAAAATTCAGAACTAGAGTAAGCTTTAAAAATAACTTTCATCTGATAAGAATGAAATTTCCTAAATATTTGTTTCATTTTTTTAAAATTTGAATCTCTACTTTACAATTTCATCAACACAATATTGAATATTTATGGTATCTTTCATTTCCAAAGGCTTTTCTCTACAATTCATAAAGTGAAAAGGATGTTCAGAAGACTCCAATATGAGGAATGCTGAATGTGCAGAAAATTCAGCAGTAGTAATGCTTCATATAATCAAGCACTCTTCGATGTTTTCCTGAGGAACTAGGGCACAAACGACTTTCCATAGTTACTATATATGTCTCTTTAGCTCCCCCCCTTTTTTTATCTTTCACTCTTCTTTTGTAATATTATGTCTTCTCGATCTTTCATCCTCCCTCTCATCACAACTATTTCTTTTGAATTTCTTTTCCTCAGCCCCTGCTTCATAAAAATATCAATCTATCTATGTATCTATCTACATTTCCTACTTAGTCATACGATTCTAATTATCTTCTTGTTATAAGGCTTAAGAATGTACAATTAATGCAAATTTTAACTTTCTATTCAGAAACATAATAGCTTCCAAAGTAACACAAAGTTTTCTATTAAAATTTAATATTTCAGTCCTTGAGATGCATTAACTCCTTAATATGGGTATTCAATCATATTTGACATATTTATTCTGTATATTTGGCTATGTTTTTCCATAAACTACATAGAGGATTTGTTAAACATATTTGAGACTACACCTTAGCATTTTTTTCATCAAATATCTTTTGGGTACTATGCCAAATACAGGGATAGCCAATCCAATACATTTAATTCTTAAACTAATCCAGCTCACCTTCCATTCTATACATATTTTCCTGCATGATATCTCCTATTGAAGTTCTTGCCTGCAAGGCATCAACAGTAATAAGTTGTAATCTACTTAGACACACTACAACCACCCTGGTGCAGCCCGTATATTGTTATACCTGGACTATTGCAGTAACCTTCTGTTTAGTCACCCTGTTTCAAGTCTCTCCCCCTCTGTATTCAATATCCCACTTGTCATTGAAATTGATCTTCCTAAAGTAAAGGTCTAATAATGTTGTCTCCAATCCCTGTTTAGTTAACTCCAATGGTTCCCTATTACCTACAGAATCAAATATAAAATCCTGTCATGATTTTAAAGTTTGTCATAACCTGGCCCCCTCCTACAATTTTTGATCTTCTAATATCTTATTTCCCACCAATACTCTTCAATCTAGAAACACTGTCATCCTTATTGTCCTTTATACAAGACAGTACATCTTTGAACTCTGTGCATTTTCACTTGCTTGCAATGCCCATGCTTGGAATCTTTCCCTCTTCCTTGGTCTCTTAGACTCCCTGTCTTCCTTCAAGTCTTAGCTAATATCCTATTTTCTATAAGAACTCTTTCCTGATCCCCTTAACGCTAATGTTTCTCTTTGCTGATTATCACCAATATATCCTGAACATATCTTGTTTATACACAGTTATTTCCAGGATGTCTCTCCCATTAGACGAACTCCTTTTCTTCAAAAAAAAGTATTTTTTAACACTTAGCACCGTATCTGACATAGTGTACATGTAGTAAATGCTTTTTCAATGTCTTGTTGACCTACCACAACTACTTCCTACCCTATAGGTCATCTGTAATTTTGCTTCTTTGGAGATTGTGGTATTCTATGATGTACAATTACATAGCATCATTGAAAATATTGGCATTGTAAATCAGTGTGTTCATGCCTCTGTGTGTGTGTGTGTGTGTGTGTGTGTGTGTGTGTGTGTGTGTGTAAATATCTAGTCATCACTGAAAGCCTCCTTAATATAGTAGAAGGCACTCATTTCTGATTCAGTTCTGGGTCTAGCTTATGCTATATATAGTTCCTGTCTAAGAAACACTGATGAACCTGTTTAAGTGACTGCTTATCAAGGTTAAATTCATTGTCTGGGCAAGAAAATTTTTTTTTTATCTTAAACCCTAATAATGTATTCTGTAAGATAAAAATATTAATTTTCATTGCATATTATTAGAATACCTTACCATAATCACAGGAGTGATATTGAAAATATATCATGCATATAATAAAGTCATAATAACTTATATAACCAAGACTATTTTATAATAATGAGTAAGCAGAAAAGTGATACAAACACCCATTATTCTACCTTCTCATTTTTTTCTAGCTTTTTAGTATGAAATGTTCACCTCGACAATAAGCCAAACTTAACATTTTGGATCATTTCTATTGTTATAGCCCATTTCATTCTAGGTATCATCTAGCTTATTAGTATTGAAGCCAATATATCAGAAGAGAGAATAAGAAGAATAACCAAAATAATAAGATTTGGTCATATAAGTATGGATATATAATAATATCTGAGGATAGTGTTATAAGGTTTGCAAAGCATTTTACCTAATTTCATTTGAGAGTAAGATGAGTCCCTTAATGATACTATTGATGTTATTGTTACCAATCAACCAACAATGCTATAGAACCTACAAAGTGTTGGGGACTGTGTCAGGTGTTATGGATATAAATACCCCCGCCCTCCCAAAAGAAATCTAGCAATCCCAATTCTTAGTGAACTTACAAGAGGAGAAAAATATACATATATAGAATAAGATGCAGAATAAATATAAAGAAAATAAAATCAAATTAGTTAAATTCATAGTAATTGGGGAAGAATGGTACTAATTGTTAAGGGGACAAGAAAATACTCAGTTTAAGCTCAAATTGGTCCTTGAGCTATGCTTTAGAGAATGATTTTGTGATACTGTGAGGTGAGGGGAGGTATACTCCAGACATGGAGAAGATACAGAGTGCTTTGTGTGAAAAAATAGAGAAACAGATAATTTGCTGGAGTGATGTATGGGAAAGGGGATACTGTACAAAGTGGATGGAAAGACATATTGGCATATGGGATTAATGGTCTTTAAAATCTAAACTGAGAAGTTTATACTTTATCCTACAGAAAATATGGGAGGGGTCTTCCACCTCCTCTCTCCTACCTTCCCCCAATACCATACATTAATAGCTGTACAAGAAGTTTCAAAAGATTAAAATGCTGTAGATTATTAGATGCTGTTCCCTCAAAAGTTCCCCCTTCCGTTTTTGCAGTTACCTGCTCACTCTGTTGGTTAAGATGTTTCACATCATTGAGCAAATGTCCTGGAAAAGTGCTAAGCTCTCTGTAATTCTTAGGTATCATGCTGCTTTCTATCGGTGAGCAGAAAACCCTGACTCTTCTCTTTCAAAATAATTAGCTTGTTTAAGTCTGTGCACTGGCCTCCAATGTCTATGTGGATTTATACTCTTCAGATTTGAGGAAGTGTATTTAAAAATTGTTTGCTTCTTTTTAGTTTTGAACATTTACTTCTATAAGATTTTGAGTTTGTAATTTTCTCTCCCTCCCTTCACCGCCCCCCTTTGTGAGATGGCATGCAAACTGATATAGGTTATACACATGCAATGATATAAACCTATTTCCACATTAGTCATGTAAAGATGAATTAGAACAAAAGGGAAAAACCATTAGAAAGAAGAGATGTGTGTGTGTTTGTGTGTGTGTCTGTGAGAGAAAGAGAGACAGACAGAGACAGAGACAGAAACAAAGACAGAGACAGAGACAAAGACAGAGAGAGAGAGAGACAGAGATAGAGACAGAGACAAAAAGAGGAAGAGAAGGGGGGGGGGAGGAGAGAGGAAGAGATTCCTGGTGATGCTCACTTCAGTCAGTATCCATTCATGTAGTCTTTCCAGGTTTTTCTGAAGTCTACTTACTCATCATTTCTTATGGACCAATAGTATTTATGGAGTGTATTCTAGAAGAAAAGATATAAGTTCAATAAAAATTCTTCTGAGCTCCCATTGATTAAAATGTGTAACTCTGAGACCAAAATTAGGCCTCTTTGTCTAACTTTACATTTTCATTTATTTCTATTTAACCTCTGGCCCTTTGTGACTGACAGTTTGCTGGGCATATTTGGATAACAAAACAACAGATTATATTGCAAGACCTGTGGATAGTAAAGCATCAGGAGGGGGATATGGTGAAAGAGCTGATATTTTTTTCTTGATAATTGAGACAGTCCTCCTTATCCTTCAAGTTGTATATAGAACTGGGGCATAAGATGAAAGAGCTGTAGGAAAATATGATTTCATATTTGACCTCAGCAGTTTACTAGCTTTGTGATAATCAGAATACATTTTGACTTCTATGTTCTCACCTATAATTTCATCACCTACCTCCCAAGGTTGATGAAAGAATAAAAAAGATAATATTTGTAAATCTTGTCACAAACTTTAAAAATGCTAAGTAAATGCTAGCTGATATTTTAAGTTATTATTTTGCCTATAAACTCATTAACCTTTATCAATATCTCACTTGTCTGGTGTAGTTCAATCCTAATTCTGTTCATCAGGATTTTACTGAAAAACTACTCTTCCCATTTGGTGAATTCTTCCCCTAGAGATTGTCCCTAGAGTTAAGACTGAGCTTTCTAGCCTATTGAAAAAGATTTTCTGTCCAGTGCCCTTGCACTTCATCCAATGACTTTTAAAGACTTTTCATACTTAGAGTGAAGTTCTTTGAATAGTTGCTTGATAGAGCTGTGTTCTCAGTTAATGTATCAGAACTAAAATGGGGTAGGGGGGTTTCAACTTATCATTCTACATAAAATTTGCAAATTTCACTGAGATATAGTCATGCAACCTTAATATGATGGATTCAAGTGCCCTCTGGGATGGATTGGGCAAGTTTAACTGCATATAAAATATTACCATAAATGAAAAAATGCTTTTTAAAAAAATATGCCACAGAACTGTATAATATAAGCCTCTCTCATATCTGAGCAGGTTGGAGAAAATATGGCCAAAGCTGTTCTGATTCTAGGAAAACTCCTCATCATCATAGCATAAGTGAAATCTGATGAACTTATGTGTAGTGCTTTTTTTCTTTGTTGTCCTGTTGCTGACAGAGATCTCCTAATTCCTTCTTGCCACTGTTTGTGCCTGGCCAGGGTGGGTAGATTCAGCAGCCAGCCTCAGTAAGAAGCCTACCTCCTAGTTTTCTCTCCTGTTAAAATCCTTAGGCTACCACACTCATCTCCTGCTGTCATATTGGATAAGTTCTTTTCGTACACTCCTCTCTAAGTTCTTCACTCTCTGTGGAAAGGAGGGGTGTAGAAGAGAGAGGCAGAGGGCACATCTGTAAGAACCTGCCTCTGTCTTGATAAAATATTTTGAAGTCAGAAGGGTTCAATAAAAATGTTAAATTCAGTAAGAATATTTCTTTCTAAGAATGATCTTCAAACTTAATTATATCAAATGTATGTGTGTGTAAGAGAGAAAGACAGAGAGAGAGACAGAGAGAGACAGAGAAGGACAGAGAGACAGAGACAGAGAGAGAGAGAGAGAGAGAGAGAGAGAGAGAGAGAGAGAGAGAGAGAATCAGAGACACAGAGATGGAGAGAGATTTGGATGGGGAAAGAAACAGAAATTTCTCATAACTTTTTTTGTTTCTTTAACAACTCTGTATTTGAATGACTTGTTTCCTAATGCTTATTATACTAAGTACAACCTATTATACGCCCCTCTATAAACAGGGCACTCTGTTCCAGATCTTATTTCTTGGTCATTGATAAAATCGTGAAATCTTTGCTCTAACTTGCTCACCACACTACACTAGCTGATGGACATTCTGTAAATAGTTTGCTTAGTTCTGTGAAATATATAAAATAATTCAGGGAACACAACAGTCTTCAAAGTGGCAAATAACTCTAGGCACATCTCAAAATACACTCCTGTAAATAATGTGCATATATATTTTTCATGCATTTTTTAATTTGAAAAGCTCAATTGTAATGAGAAGAAACATAGATCAAAATTATCTTTTTTTCTAGATATGAAATTTGTCTTTTCATGTTTAGCTGAAATCTATTCTTTTCCTTTATATATACATACATATACATATGTGTATGTGTATACATATATGTGCGTAAACATATATACATATGCATGTGTGTATTTATGTATATGGATCAACCTGAATTCAAAAGCAGGATGATCAGGATATAAGTCTTGCCTCTGATGCATACTGACTCTATGCTCCTGGCCAAGTGACATCCTCCTAGCACTCAAGGTATTTCTTTTACTGTAAGTTTCAGAAAAAGTATTTTGGTATAATGAACTTAATCACATCGTACTACCCTACAAAAAGAAATTGCAGGCAAGATCCCACTTCCTCATATATGGACCTTAAATGCCAGTGAAGACCCAAACTAAACAATAGTTTAGAATGAATTCAGTAATGGTGTGTGTAGTCCATCTATTGGTGGAGCTCATTCTTACCTCTGCATTCTTCTTGGTTCTACTCCATTTTTTCCCCTTTAAATAATGCATAGAAGAAGATATTTGTCAATGTTTTGTACACCTGGCTTATTTTTTTTATTTATCTACTTTATTAGTCGAAAAATTATTAGGAAACTGAAATTCCTATAACCATGTTAGGTACTTCAGAAAACATAATAAAGCTCCTGCTCTCCAGCTTCCTACAAGATAGTTGTAGAAAAAAGTTGTATACTTTTTCTTTTATTTTTTTATCAAATGTTTTATAAACTTCTAGTTTACATCCTTCATTTCCTAAAGAATTTGTGTTACAAATTTTCTCCTTGTTTTTCCCCTAGCCACAACCTCAAAATAGCAATTGCACTAGATATCCCCACCTCCAATCTGCTCTATCCTATATCTTCTCCCATACACCCTCCAAATTTCCAATAAAGCATGGTGGATCTCTATTCCCAAGTGCCTGTATATTTTATTTCCCATTTACATATAAAATAATATTGATAATAGTATCTATCTATCTATGTATATATATATATGTATACACACACATATATATGTATACATACACACACACACATATATATGTATACATACACACACACACACACAGACACACACACACACACACATATATATATATATATATATATATATAAAACATTTGATTTTAAAACATTGATTTCCAGATTCACGCCCTTCCTCCCTTGTCATCCACACTTACTGGGAAGATAAGCAATTCAATATAGGTTGTACAGGTGTAGCTATGCAAAACATTACCATAGTAGATATATTGTAAAAGACTGACTATATTCCGTTCCCTCCTATCCCAGCTCCCACGTGTTCTATTCTCTAATATGATCCTTTCCCTTTGCCAAAGTGGGTGCTTTCAACTTCCCTCTCCCCCATCCTGCCCTCCCTTTCATCATCACCCCCTCATCCACTTCTCCCTTACTCTCCTGTAAGGTGAGATACCCTATTTAGTGTGTATGTCATTAACTCCATGAGCAAAATTCAATGAGAATAATTGTGACTCATTCCCTTCTGCTTTCTGGTCTTTACTTCCATTGTAACAGTTTTCCCTTGCCTATTCTATATGAGATAATTTACCCCATTCTGTCTCTCCCTACCTCCTCTCATTATATTCATCTCTCACCTCTCAATTTCACCATTTAATTATCATCCTTTAATATTAAAATGGTCCTGTGCCCTCTGTCTATATATACATGTACAAATATATACAAACACTCACATAGGTATATATATATCCTCCTGTATAGACATATATGTATGTATATATATATATGTATATGAATATATTTATATATATATATATATCGCCCATATATCCTCCTGTATAGACATATATGTATGTATATATATATATATGTATATGAATATATTTATATATGCGTTTCTATTCCATTCAACTATTCTCATACTGGGAAATGTCTCATAAGTTCCAATTATCTATTTTCCATGTAGGGATGTAAATAGTTCATCTTTGATAAATTACTTATGATTTATTTTTCCTGTTTACCTTCTCATGCTTCTCTTGCTTCTTGTATCTGAGTGTCATATTTTTTATTCAACTCTTTTTTTTTAATCAAGAATGCTTGAAAGTAGCCCACATCAATACTTGGCATTCTTGTGTATCTCTAATGAAATTAAACAGCAAGAGACAGAAAGAGAAATCCCACTTAAAGTCACTATAGAAATTATAAAATATTTGGGAATCTACCTGCCAAAACAAACCCAGGACCTTATCATCAAAACTACAAAACACTTCTCACACAAATAAAATCAGATCTAACTAATTGGAAAAATATCAATTTTTCGTGGCTGGGTCGAGGTAATATAATAAAAATGATAATTTTACCCAAACCAAATTATATATTTAGTACCATACCAAACAATTTACCAAAGAACTACTTTATAGAGATAGACAAAATAGTAACAAAATTTATTTGGAAGAACAAACGGTCTAGAATATCAAGGAAATCAATGAAAAGAAATGCTAGGGAAGATGGACTAGCTATACCACATTTTAATCTGTATTATACAACAGCAGTAATCAAAACTGCTTGGTATTGGCTGAGGAATAGAGAAGTGGATCAATGGAATAGATTGGATACAAGAGATCCAGCAGTTAATGAGTATAGTAATCTATTGTTTGATAAACCCAAAGACACCAGGTTTTGGGATAAGAATGCATTATTTGACCAAAACTGCTGGGAAAACTGGAATATAGTATGGCAGAAACTGGGCATAGACCATTATGTAACACCATATACCAAAATCAAGTCTAAATGGGTGCATGATCTACATATAAAAGATGATACTGTAAGCAATCTGGGAAAGCAAGGGATAGTTTACCTGTCAGATTTGTGGAGAGGGAAAGACTTTAGGACCAAATAAGAGTTAGAGAGCATTATAAAATGCAAAATGGATAATTTTGATTACATCAAATTGAAAAGCTTCTGTACAAACAAAGCTAATAGAACCAAGATTAAGCAGGAGGTGGTAAATTGAGAAAGAATTTTTACAACCTATGTCTCTGATAAAGGACTCATTCCTAAAATATACATAGAATTGAGTCAAATCTATAAGAATACAAGTCATTCCCCAGTTGATATATGGTCAAAGGATATGAACAGGCAGTTTTCAGAGAAAGAAATTAAAGATATCTATAAGCATATGAAGAAATGCTCTAAATCACTATTGATTAGAGAAATGCAAATCAAAACAACTCTGTGGTGCCACATCATACCAGTCAGATTGGCTAAGATGACAAAACAGGAAAATGAGAAATGCTGGAGAGGATGTGGGCAAATTGGAACACTAATACATTGCTGGTACAGTTGTGAACTGATTCAACCATTCTGGAGAGCAATCTGAAATTATGCCAAAAGGGATATAAATAATTTCATACCTTTTGACCAAACAATACAACTCCTAGGGTTATATCCCAAAGAGATCATAGAAGTGGGAGGAAAACCCATATGTACAAAAAAAATTATAGCAGCTCTGTTTGTGGTTGCAAAGAATTGGAAATTAAGGGGGAATACATCAATTGGGGAATGGCTAAACAAGTTGTAGTATATGAATGTAATGGAATACTATTGTGCTATAAGAAAGGAGCAGCAGATGGACTTCATATTTACTTGGAGAGGCTTATACAAACTGATGCTAAGTTAGAAGAGTAGAAACAAGAGAAATTTTTATACAGTCACAGACACAACATATATGTGATGACAAACTATGCCAGACTGGACTCTTCTCAGCAATGCAGTGATAGAAGTCAATCCCAAAAGACTCCTGATGGAGAGAGATGCCTACATCCAGAGAAATAATTAGAAAGAACTGAGCTTGAATCCTGATAGAAGCAAACTACTCAATCTTTTCCTTTTCATTGTTTGTTTTTATTTCCTCTTTAGCATCTTTCATTCCATCTAGTACAATTAGCCTTTGTAACCTGACTAATGTCTAATTTAAAAGTATGTGCTGATCCTATACTGAACTATATGCCATTGTGGGGCGTGGGGGAAGAGAGGGAAGGGAAATTTTTTTTTTCCCCAAATGCTTTATTAACTTCTGGTTTACAACATTCATTTCTGCCAGATTTTGAGTTACAATTTTTCCCCATTTTTCCCCTACCCACCACCCCAGAATAGCTGTCCCACGGGATATCCCCTCATCCAATCTGCACTCTCCCATATCTTCTCCCATACACCCTTCGAGTTTTCCATTAGGGCAAGGTGACTCTCTGTGCCCCAATGCCTTCACATCTTATCTCCCAATTATATGAAAAATATTATTAAAATAGTATTTATATAAATTTGAAAGATTTAATTGTAAAACTTCAAATTCAAGATCCATTCCCTTTATCCCTTATAACCCACTCTTGCTGGGAAGATAAGCAATTCAGTATGTGTTATACATGTATAGCTATGCAAAACATTACCATAGTAGATATACTGTAAAAGACTGTCTATATTTTCTTCCCACCCATCCCACCCACCACCTGGTCCATTCCCTAATTTGATCCTGTCCCTCTTCAAAAATGGGTGGCTCCAACCTCCCCTCACCCCAGCATTCCCTCCACTCCATTATCCCCACTCTCATGCCCCTCCCCCATATGCTCCTGCAGGGTGAGATATCCCATTTTGTATGTATGTCATTATCTCCCTTAGCCAAATTCAATGAGAATATGGTTGTACATTTTTGCCTTCCTGTTTTTCCCCTCCCCTGCCACCACTTCCCCTTGCCTCTTCTTCACGAGATAGTTTACCTCCCCTGTCAATCCCTATCTACTTGCCACATTCCTCTCTCACCTCTTATCTTCACCCCTTAAGTATCATACCTTCCCACTAAATGCAATGTGCCCTCGATCCATGTATACCTGTAAACATATATACACACATTCACATATTTATGCATATGCCCATATACCCTTCTTCAAATATTTCCATACTGAGAAAGATTTCATCAGTTACAGTTATTGTTTTTCCATGTAGGAATATAAATATTTCAACTTTGATAAGTTCCTTTTGATTTCTTTTCCCTGTTTACCTTCTCAAGCATCTCTTGCTTCTTGTATCTGAATGTCAGATTTTCTATTCAACTCTGGTTTTTTCCTCAAGAAGACTTGAAAGTTCTCTATTCTACTGAATGACCATATTTTCCCCTGAAACAAGATACTCAGTATTTCTGGGTAAGTGATTTTTGGTTTTAATCCCAGCTCCTTTGGCCTCTGGTATACCATATTCCAAACCCCTTGATCCCTCAGTGTAGAAACTGCTAGATCCTGTGTTATCCTGATTGTGTTTCCACAATATTCAAATTGTTTCTTCCTGGCTGCTTGTAATATTTTCTCCTTGATCTGGATATTCTGGAACCTGGCTATAATATTCCTATGAGTTTTCTTTTTTGGATCATTTTCAGGAGGTGATTGCTGGATTCTTTCTACCTCTATTTTGCCTCCTGGTTCTGAAACATCAGGGCAATTTTCCTTGAGTGTTTCTTGAAACATAATTCCTAGGTTCTTTTTGTGATCATGGCTTTCAGATAGTCCAATATTTTTTAAATTATATAATAGAAATCTAGTAAATATTTGAGGGAAGTTGTGAACTTTGTCTTCCTGAATTTCACTTGGATATTTGATCCACTCTGTTATCTTAGCAGCTGTTTTTTGTCCATGAGATCTTAAGCAAATTATTTCTCTTTTATGGATTTTCTGATTTGTAAAGTTAAGAAGTCTTTTTGTTCCCTTCTAGTTCTAAATATATGACTTATTTCTACTATTCAGATCTAAAAATGATCATTCATGTGAGGTGTGTATTTTTATGTATGTTTTAGATCTTCACAAACAAAAATTTAAGTGTCTTTAGTTCTTAAATGAATGAGGAAAGAGAAACAAGTCTGAAAAAACATAGAACTCTTTTATATCTATCTCTTTCGGCAAAAATAAGAGTGATTGTAAAGTACATGGCAATTAGCTCTTGCTTGGAGGAAATAAACTACCATAGATGATTTTTCATTATCCTTTATTTTCCTGTTATTTGATAATTCTATGATGAAGTAAAATTAAATTAGAAAGAATCATATAGAAATATAAAACATTTATGAGCAGATATCATTCTTCAGGCATCAAACTGATGGGGGGCATTTACATAAAGGAATAATTTTCAAATGTAATAAGAAGGAAAAGTCTATATTTGGTAAATATGTATTTATATATATACATATATATGTATGTATACACACACACGTATATATATATATATATATATATATATATATATATATATATATATATTTGGACACAAAGACTAAATTATATTGAACATAAATGAGCAAAAGATCAGCATTTGTCCCTTATGATGCCTTGCAGAAGAACTAAAGCAAATGGGATAGACATTGTGGCACAAAGGACCGGACTAGTTTCATAGCTTGGCTCTTTTGTTTTCTTCACATGGGCTCTGAGGCAAGACATTGAATTTCTCATGTACTGTTTCTTCATCTAGAAATATGTGTGGAGAGTGGTAGTTGTGGTTGTGGAAGGGGGGGGTGTTATTAGATGATCATTAAGGTCTTATGTGTGGAGAGTGGTAGTTGTGGTTGTGGAGGGGGGGGGTGTTATTAGATGATCATTAAGGTCTTATATTAATCTAACTTCTGTTATTCCTAACTTGTTCTTGATTGAACCAAGGTGTGATACTTTGGTATAAGAATATTTATTTCACTTGCCTTTAGGATACCAATTCTACATTATTTCCGAGTAAATCACATCATTTTCAGGACAATAGCAGAGGACATTAAGGGAATAGTAAAAAGCAGGAAGAAAAGTAGTACTTCATTTAGAAATATGAAAGGGCATGTTGACATTTGATTTCAGATTGGTATCATTAAACCCTAATAGTGGAATCAATGTCCAAATCGTTGTTTTTGGTTCATTTCTTTTTCAAGACTTAGCCCAACTGTCATCTTGCAAGGGTTTTCTGTGTATTGTCCTTTCCCACTCACTCAATCATATTCTTCCACCACCCCAAAATAAGTACATATGTATTTTAATAAATTTTGTATTTATTTATTTGTGGATGTTTCATTTCTCCTAGTTGAATCTAAGTTCTTTGTACACAGGGAATATTTTCTTTGCACCTCTGTATCTAGTGCCTCCCACATTTTAGGGAATTGATAAATACTTAGTAAATTGAAATGAAATGACCTTGACCTTTGTGACCATTAGTTTACTGTTATTGCTTGTGTTAGTTAATTTATTCAGTGCAATAAACTTACAAACTTTAGTGGTAAAAAGTAGAGACCAAATGATAATGTAAAAATAAATAAATAACAAGGTCTATACAAGGGGTATAAGCATTTTGGTCCAATGTACACTTTTTGCATCAATAGTCACATTCCTTGCTCTGGAATTAGAGAGGAAATGCAGGCCTTGATGGAGTACATTTTTCCTACATTTTATCCCTCATATCAGCAATGCAACAATATATCTTCACAGTCACCCAAACCCTAAGTCATTTGGATCATAGTGAAAATTTCAGTAGTACAATCCTTAGGCACTGCAGAGAAATTCTGCCTATGAATTGATAGTACTTCATGTTTTTAACAATGAAAGCTGTGTTATTATAAAAACCACACTTTTGTAGTCAGTTCTGTGTAGGTTGCATGACATATGACCTCCATAAAAACAAATGATGATCCCAAAATATCAGTGGTCTATTTTAACAGCAGGTTTAGACCTTTTACAAGGTCATTTCTGATTCTGTAAAATTATTTCTTGCTTATGCAATGCTTTTTATACATTGAATGCACACACTGCACTGAGGACTCCAGCTTTGAAAGGTTTGAGAAAACAAATCTTGTTCAGATCAGGTGCTCTTTTGGGGGATTCTGTTATTAAATTCTTTAGCAATGGCATGAGGAATGCATGTTATACCTTATTATATTTTGAACTTGGAATGAGAAAGCACAACACTGATTTTTTTCTTAAATTCAAATGCTCCTTGGTCTACAGTGTTTTGGAAAAAAAATAATGCTTAGAGCTGTGAAGCTAGTTAATGCTCCTAATCATGTTATAGACTATTATTGCTTTGCCATCCTCTTCTTGATTCTGCTGTGATATGACTTGGGTTTAGACTAATCCTATGTATTTATAGAAGTGAAATCATGTATCTGTTGAGTCACAAATCCCGAGCTCTCACCAGCAGTATTTAAACATCTTAGTCAAATTTTAATCTCGGGATCTTTTAATAATTTTGCCTTCCTTAGGACATTTTAGTAAATATTTGAATAAAATTAAGGGTAAAAGCTAAAAGAAGAAAAAGGATTTAGTTCATAATTAGGATACTATGAGAAAAAGAGATAGAGGGCCTGTGTTCCAGTTCAGCCCTTTCTGTTTACTGGTTATGTGACTTTATAAACTCGTCTTGCTTTTCTAGGCCTCTAGTCTTCATCTGTAAATAAATGGGTTGGCTGATATGGCCTCTGAGATCTTTTTTGCTTCTCAATCTTTGATCCTCTAAAAGGAAGATGAGTATTACAATGTTGCTCTTGCTTGGGTGTAGATAGGCCAGGAAAAAGAATGGGCTTAAACTCAATAGTTTTCATTAATACTGTCTAGAACTTAGGGAGTGCTTAAATGTTTGCTAACTAACTGACGGTGACTCACATACTACTGTGAACTTGGTAGCTAAATTTTTGCTGAACCAAGTCTTTCATATTGAAGCTCCAATGGTTATGCTTTAGGTTTTTTTCATTTACATTTTAATTACCATATGGTTTGTGGAATTATGAGGATCAACTCGATCATGTAATTCAGGGGTTAAGATTAAAATTCATTTTCTAGGTCAAATCATTTCTGAATCAAGGAAAATTGAATTTTGACAGGATTATATTTCTCATTGCAGATTCCTAAGCAGTCAGCATCACATGCTTACTTAACACAGAGAATCTCCAGGGAGAATTCTTCACTAAAGGAAGGCAGGGTGAAAATTCTGTCCACTGCTAGTATGAAAAATAAAATCTGAATTAGATTTTGCTTAGACAAATGCAAAAAAGATATATTAGGCTTATATGAAGAAAATTATGGCTCACAAACAACTATGATTTAGTCTGTAATAAAAGTGAAAGGGTTAACATAATTATGATGGAAGTTTGTGGTAAACAGTGTGATACACTTGAATGTGTTTTACTGTTCCTAATCACAGTCTCCAGTGCTTAGCTCCCACTGTATTTGTTCAGGGGATACACAATGGCCTCATAATGGCTTCAGTGAGCTGGATCATAAACTTGGCCACCAGAGAGGAAGGGCAAGGAGTAAAAAAATATCATCCTGACCCTGCTGAGTCATTTTGCATGCTGTGGTGTAATGTTCATCCCCACTGTGCAGATTAAAATTCAGCAAGCTTGGATGATGGGGACAGCAGCCAGAAAATTAGCAAAAGACATATATGCTACTAATAAAAAGAACATTTAAAAACATGATACATTGGAATTTGAAAGATAATGTGTTTGTCTCTAATATAAAACCAGTCCAATGGAAAAGCCCTCCAATGCTTATTAATAATAAGTGTAGCAAAAAAACCAAACCAAAACAAACAAAAAAACACAAAAAATCCATGTCAAATTTATATTTGTAATCAAGACATTACTATTAGTTTGTTGTTGTGGTATCAAATTTTTGCCATTTATTATGGCAATAGGAAAAGCTAATGGTCATTATAGGTATCTTTGCCTTTCACTACAAAAACTTTTTCAAGTCATGAAAATTAACAATAATAATTAGCATTTATGTAATAACTACTATGTGCCAGTCACTGTGCTAAATGCTTTCATAATATTATCTCATTTGATGTAACCATTTACATGCTTCTAGGCATTAATTCAATTCAGCAAACATTTATTAAGCCCTATTATGTACAGTGTCAATTAGTCATAGTGGGTAGACAGCTTGCTTCAGAGGAGGACCTAAGTTCAAGTCCTGTCACATACACAGAGTGGCCTTGTGAACCCAAACCAATCATTTTACATTTCAGTGCCCCCAGCAAAATTCTAAAATCTTTGTGTTGCAGAACTGTTGCTCACTCACATTGATAGGAGTTTCTTCAATGTGAGGTTAATGTAAACACAGGTCTGATACTAAAGAAAAAAAAAAGAATGCAAGGCAATGTTGTAGGTCCTGGAAAAAAATATTTCTGCCTTCATGGAGCTTATATTCTATCTTCATATTGACAGTGCGTGTCTATAATTACAAAAAATGAATTAGCTGGCTTGAAAAAATTAAATATTTAATATTTTTAAAATGCTGAAGTGATAGTTGAATTAAGAAAAATGCCAGTACCTAAGTTAACATCTTTCTTCCTCTGTGGCCCCAACACCCATTGGTGAGTTCCAACTAAAATCTCTATTTTCAGGATAAAATAGGAACTAGAAGAATCCACCAAAAACTTTACCTCTTGGGATGGAAAAGTCAACTTGTATAAAATTAAGCGTGCAGTCTTAAAATACTGGTTTTAACATGCATCCTTATTTTCTGAGGAATTTTTTAAGTCTTTTTATTAATTTATTTATTTTTTAGTTTTCAACATTTACTTCCACAAAAGTTTGAGTTCCACATTTTCTCCCCATCTATCCCCTCACCCCACTTCAAGACAGCCTGAACTCTTTTTACCCCTTCTACCAATATGTCCTCCCTTCTATCAAGAGATTTTTTTCTTTTCCTTCTTGACACAATTATTTCCAAGAGAGAATTGATTTTATATTTTCTTGAGTTTCTTGAAATTGTTGTTTTCTTCTTGCTTTAAAACATTTGATTATTGAAAATTTGCTTTCAGCTATTGATAATTAAATTAACATACTCAAATATATCTGGACTTAAACAGATTCAGGAGTTGTCTTCAATTTTGCAAATTATAATCCTTCCAGGCCACATTAACCTGTGCAACTCTCATCTCTGTCCCCTCCAAATTTTCCCAAAGATTCTTCTGACAGTGAATGTATAGGGGTGTAACACACTAAGAATCCACACACATTTCTTCATTGTTGCCACATGATCAATGCATTTTACATTTTTTGTCATAAAATGGTTTGATGACATTATTTACTCTTGTTTTTTCCTAAGGACCTCTTTGTTGGCTATATGTTGCATCTTATTCATACTAAACATTGACTATTCCATCTCCCTCTGTATGATTCTTCAGACATATATAAATAATAAATATTTTTTCATATGAATGTATGTGTGTATAGGTATAATCAGTCATAGGTTAATATAACATCTATTTTTAAAGTTAGAGCATCAGTGCCTCTGGTAGAAGAAACAACTTTAATGTGACCAAAGAGAGGAGTATGTTCCTTTACTGAAATTAGCTTATGATAGAAGGTTTCTCAACCTTCCTACCACCTATTACTGAAATTTCATTTGTATATATTTCTCTACCATAATGTAATAGTAATAAAATATTTGTATTGAGAATACTGACCTTTTCAGTGTTTGGAAGATTGGGATGAATAAAAGAGTATCATGACTTCCCCAGTGTGATCCAGTCCATTCTTCTTAGCAACTCTGGGCACTCAGCTTTCTGTAGTTTTTCAGCTATACTGTGTATGGATACAGAGGCACATATTCATATGAATATACATATGCATGCACATGAATGTACACACATATCTTATGTGTATTTTATAATACATATTCATGCATGTCATACATATATACAGCTACAGAGAAGTGTGCAATGGGACACACATATATGAAATATATATGTATGTATTTTAGTATATATATGTACATATGTATGTATATGCATCTATATATATATATATAGATGCATATACATACATATGTACATATATACTGTTGAAATTTTTGTATGTAAATATACACTTAATATAATATATAAGTAATTACATTAGAACTATATAATAAAGGACACTATATCTGTACATGTATATATACACACATGTGCATATGTATCTATATCTACATCTATCTATCTGAAAATTCTTATAGTATATACATTCAGAAACATTATAAAATGTCATCTATTTCATCACATTGGCAAATAATTTAGTAGAGCATATATCTCCCTGTTTTATGCCTCCTCTGATGTATATTTACAGAAGTTTCTTGAACAGGGTGGTTTCTATGACCATATCTTCCAAGGAATTCTGAATGCTCTTGTTATAAGAATAGTAGATACTTTGTTGTAAGGGATCTCATAAGGCAACTTTTTTGTTCTATTTAGTGACCTGCTTTTTCAAAATTATACACAGACACAGACATACACACAGACACAGACACAGACACAGACACACACACACACACAGACACACACACACACACGGCATGATAGAACTCCCTGTTTTCTCTGTACTCCAAGTAATTATTAGATGGTAAGGATGTGGGTCATTATTGAGTATTACTTGTGAAAGCTTGCTTGGTCCCTACTATTGAGAGAATTCTCTCAATCCATGTATAGACAACCCTGGTATAGATTTTACATCGATCTGAGATTTTTGTATTATCAGTAGCTACTAATAATCTCTGTTACCCTTTTCTGGAGGGTGAAAGGCATTAGCCATATTTTGGTGTCTTCTTTGCCTTCTAATATATTGAATATTGGTCCCTCAAAGCATTTAAATTTTTATTAACTCCAGGACCTATCCTTTCTATATGTACTTTTAATAAAATATCTGCATTTAAATCTCTATTCCCTTTAGTACTATTATATAGCAGCTATAAATCTATCAGTGACTATGAAGTTTGAGTCCAACTGTTTTTGTTCTGCTGTCCTTCATAGGGGGAAAACAGTATGTTAAAATATCCTTTGTAATTTTTCTTCAATATTTCTTCTGTTTATTTTCTTCCACCTCCGTCCCCCCAATTTTCATCCTTGAATGCCATTGGGATGACTTTTCTCAGTTAGATATTTTGCCAAGCTTTTTTAAAGCTGGTTTTACCCTCTACCGCTTCTCTCTTCTTTATGAAATAATACTGTTCATAATCTTTTATCATTCTTCTTTGTAATATGCTACAAGCAGCTTAGTATTCTAATTCAGTGCTGTCTACTGGCAGCCATCTCTAATTGTTTGGCATGTAAGTCAAATATTTGTTGACTGAATTATTTTTCTCGACTTTTAGTCTCTTTGTTTTACCACTTAATTTACATTGGATTAAACTGAATGAGACTATTATAATCATTGTCAATGTCATTTTTGTTCTTCATTTTTAAATTTTCAATTAAAAATAATTCAGTTAAAGCTTTCTTGTTGCTTATCACCTATTATAGTGTTGGATTGTTTTCCTTCTGGTACAGCATGAATTCTGATCTTAGCTCTAAAGAACTGATGGACTTATTTTTCTTATTTCCTCAGAAATAACTCCTATAAAAATAAAGTCTTCTTTTTCTGTTAAAATGCAGTCAATTCACCTAATTCCTCCCAATTATTTTTTGTGTTCATGTTAAAGGGATCTGAGGTTTCTGTATAATCTACATTTTCAATTTTTTTTCTCATTTGATTCTCTTTAAACTTTCCTCTATATTTCTTCCCATCTTCATCTTAAAAAAACTGCATTGAATTTGTCAGTATCATAATGTATCTTGATTTAATTTAGAAGATTTTATCAAATTCTTAGTTGAATTTCTCTACCACATTGCACTCAGCAAAAACTGAAAATATTTTCATGGTACTTTCTGCAAGTGATTTTCATTAGTGTTAAAATATATTATGGCTAAGTGTGTCCTGAAATATTAATAATAACTTTTAAGTTTAAAATAAATTAAATTCTATCAATTCTTTCCTTGTATACCCAAAGAGTAACTGTGAGCCCTCCTGTGTTTTAGCATGTGCCTTTTATTTCATCATTTTCTCATGGGAGTTTGGAGGAATTCGATCTCACTCTTCAGGTAACAAAATTAAAATTAGAATTTGCTGATAGCTAATACCTGTATGAAATTCCCACCAGTCCCAACTTTAGTATAATTCAAGCATTCCATCAGTCAGTGAATCAACAAGTATGTGTTAAGCGCTGATGAAACTGAAAGCCAAAAAAAAATGTGAAAGCCCTTAAGAACATCATGTCCTAATAGAGAAGACAGTATGCAAATGAACATGAATATGCAAGTTATATGTTATATGTAAATGTTTATGGAAGATACTATAAGAGAAAAGTACGGACTATGTATGGGTGGGTAGGGAGGGGAATGGCAAATCTGTAGGTGAGATTTGAGCTGAGTCTTGAAGGAAGGGGGGAAAGTTAGGACTCAAAAAGGAGGAGGAGAAAGCACTAAGCATGGAGGACAATAAGAACAAATGCATGAATTTGGAAGTGTCTTATGTAAGCAACAGGTAGATATGTGTATGTAGAAGAGAGTAAAATTTAAATAAACTAGGCCATTTGGAGAGGATCGGCTAGAGAAAGTCTTTAAATGCCAAGCTGAGGATTTTGTATCTCAGAAGTAATAGGGAACCAGTGAAGTTGGTAAAAAAAAAAAAAGTGTATGCACATACACTATAGCACATAAACAGACAAAAGTTTGTATCCATATACAAGAAACTCACCTTAACCTAAGGATATGGTGGATGTGTTGGTGATGGTGCATAACTCAAAGTTGGGGTCAGGTGGCCTAAGAATGGGCCTGTTGAGAACAGCAGAGCCAGATGTAAGAGGGGGCACTCCTAATCAGATCTACATGTGGTGGAAAAGTTCTTCTTGCATTATGTATCCATACATAGGTTTGAGGAAAGCTTGAGTGGAGGGATTTCTTTATGAGGACCAAAAAATAGGCAAGGGATCTAATGTTAACTATCTAAGACACCAGGAGATAAATAATTCAAACCCCCCCTGAAGCAGGTTAAGAGTTCATACAACCAAAAATTGCAAGCCTTATCTGTCTGTCACTGAATTAACTGTAGAAAAGTATAGTGTTGTCTTGCCTATATGTTTCTATGGGAATTAGGGCCACTTAACCTAAGTGATTCTGTATTGGAGTCCTAACATTTTAACTGTAACAATATACAATAACACGAAACTATAACTATAACATAAACATTGTGATGTTTAAAAATATCACAGAAAGGTTTTTGAGGGAATGAATTCTGTTTTGGAAGAATTTAATTTGATACACCACAGGGGACATCTATCTCAAGATGTCCAAACAAGAGATGATAATGAGGAACTAGAGCTCAGGAGAGAGACTAGGCCTGGATAGACCTGGGAATTATGTACCTATAAAGAAAACTTCCCTGATGGTTACTAAGCTTTTGTTTTCTGGTGTTGGATAACACACTACTTTTCAAAGCAGGATTTTTCCTTGCAGCTAAAATTAGTCAGAAGCTTCTTCCTCTTTCTTGAAAAAATTAAAATAACACTATGGACTAAAAAGATGTGTCAAAAGGGAATTATAAAGTTTCCAGGTGAGATAGTTATTTTACATTTATTATAATTTTGCAACATTTATTAATCATGAAGTACTATATGTGTACTAGTTTCTAGGAATATGAAGAAAAACAGAAAATAAAAATACTCCCTGACCTTAGGGAGCTTATATTTTAAAGTTAGGGAACAAGAGGAAATATAATAGATAAACCTATTGAGTTGGAACGAAAAAGGAGGGGGACAGAGCTAGATACAAAGAACATCAGGAAAGGGTCCATAAAGTAAGTGACTTATAAAGAAGCTAGGGGTTCTAAGAGTTAAATGTGAGAGACTAGTAAGGAAATGTGTTTTGCATTATTGCATATATATAACCACTATCAAGTTGCTTCCTTTCTTGAGGAGGTGGGAAAGGAAGGAGAAAAATTTGGAACTCAAAATCATATTTTAAAAATGAATGTTAAAAAAAAAAGCTAAATGGGAGGAAGGAATGTATTCCAGATTTGGGGATTAGCCTTTGCAAATGGATCAATTTAGGAGGTGGAATGGTGTGTTCAGGTAAGAGCAAGTAAACTAATAATTAAAAAGGACGGAATGGGTGAAATGAAGAATCATGGCATGTTATTGATGCCACATGCTACAAAAATGTCTTTTTCATCAATTTATTTGTAAAGCCCAGGAATACAACTTGAAGCCAGATTATCAAAGACTTTAAAAATCAAACTGAAGAGTTTGTTTTTCTTAGAGACAATAGAGAGTCACTGGGGTTCCCTAAGCATAAAAGTGAAAAGGCCAAATGTGCTTTAGTTAGATATTTTTGACAACTTTATGAAGAATTGTTTAAGAGGAAAGAGATTAAAAATAGCTAGTCTAACTAGGAGACTTTTACAGCAGTCCAGATTAGTGATGATGAGGGATATTCTATATGTGAATGGGAAGAATGGGACAGGTCTGACATAATATTATGAACTTAGTATCAAAAAGATTTGTCCAGGGGCGGCTAGGTGGCGCAGTGAGTAAGAGCATCAGCCTCAGAGTTGGGATGACCCGAGATCGAATCCGGCCTCAGAAAATGAGCACCCACACACAAATAATGACTAGCCGTGTAACCTTGAGCAAGTTACTTAACCCCAATTGCTCACAAAAAAAAAAAAAAAAAGATTTGTCCACTGACTACATTAATGATGGAAGGGAATGCTGGGGCAATCAACCGAAGTTTCTGGAAAAAATAGTGATGTGCCCAAAAGAAGCATGGTGATTTTTAGGGGTCTATTTTGAGTGTCTATTTTAGGTGTCTAATTATTGAGATCTATTTTGAAAATTTAGAATAGTATATGACTTTAGGAAGGGTTTTGGTAATGCTAGAATAGAAATCAACTATCAAAATAATTAAAACCATTGTCAAATATTCTACCTAGGTAATAACTAGAATTTAATAAAAATATTAGCATTTAAAGCCTTTCATAGTCTAGATTTAGACTGCCTTTTTTGGTTTTATTAAAGGATGAATAAAAAGATATTGATTAAAATCTTACTCTATGCCAGGATATTCGCTTTCCTCAATGTATGTCCTAGACATGCCATCCTATTTATTATTTCTTCAATTTAGGTTTCACTCTCATATTTCTATGCATTTGGACAAGCTGTCTCCTACTTCTGGAATATATTCACTTTTTATATCAAATCTTAGAATCTCTGTCTCCTTTAAAGCTTCAGATCTATGTGTCATTTTTTTTTTTAAATTGATAATCTTCATAGACTTAAATGAACCCACGGTAACAGATATTATCACCAATAGAGAGTGCAAAGCAATGAAAGAAGAACAAACACTATGCCTCATGACTTATTCGATTCCATACCAATCAAACTACTAGGATTTGTTTTAGAACTAGAAAATATAATGATGAAAAAAATGGGAACAAATGATACTACCATTGCCAGATCTCAAATTATACTAAAAAGCAGTATTGCAGAATCAAAACAATTTGGTATTGATTAAAAATCGAAAGATTAATCCATTGATCAGATTAAGTACCCAACATATAGAAGCATCTGGTTCTCTAGTATTTGATAAAAATAAAATTACTAGCGACTGAGAACATGAGTCAGCATTTGACATTTTTTTGGAGGAAAATTGGTCAGTAGTATGGAAGAAGTTAAATATAGACCAACAGCTCATACCTTATACTGATACAAAGTACAAATCTTTACAAGACATATGTGTAATTAATCATATCAAAAACAAATTAGGGAAATATAAGATAATATATTATATATATATATGTGTGTGTGTGTGTGTGAGTGTATATATGTGTACACATATATGTATATCAGATTTTTGGAAAGGAGAAAAGTTCAAGAGCATATAAGAAATAGAGAGGATATCAGATAAAAAGGGATATTTTTATTACATACATATTTTTCAAAAGTTTCACAATTACATTAAAGGACAGATTCAAAGGAAAATGACAGGCAAAAATATTTGTAGCAAGTTTGGGAAAAGTCTTTCTAAATGTATATACAAATATATTTATATGTAGATACATATACATAAATATGGAATTGGTTCACATTTTTAAGAATCATTCTCCATTTGTAAATGCTTTAAATATATTAACAAACAGTTCTCAAGTGAAAAATCCAAGCTATCTATAATCATATGGAAAATGTCCATTAACCCAGAAAATTCTTGATGGTAGTAGACATAAATCCTCTCCCTTCCATGAAGGAACTTGCATGTAACATGGAGAACTGAACCAAATAATAAAAATAAATAAACTCAGGGCTTGTAACTTAAAAAAAAAATAAAAAGAAATATTCTCAAACTAAAGTTTTAAAAAAGACAAAATATTAACATGATATTATTTCAGGTGGTATAGTATTTCACAACTACTAGGTTCTTAATAAACTCACTCATTGAACTTAATTTTTTGAAAGTATTTTCCTAGATGTGATATATTCTTTACAAATGAATTGAAATATCTATCTCCTACTCCACTGTCCGTCCATATATAAATACCTTACTCTCTATTGCACCTCCCAACAAAATTCTTTGTTGATATACTTAAGGAAAATATTCTATATATTATATTTCTTTTAGGATTAATTTCAAAATGAAATTTATGTTAAAGTAGCATAAAACACAATCTAATTTATCATAAATTGTACATTTATATGAAAATCATCAAAAGGTCTGTTGATGGATAAATGAAGCTTTCTAATTTCTTTCTTTCTTTTTTTTTTTAAACCTCAGTTGTATATTTGATAGTGTCGTATTTAATTATGAACTGGCCTGGTTAAGGTAACTTTCTGTCATTTATTGTATTCCTTTTTTTTTTTGTTTTGTTTTGTCCTGGTGGACTCTACAAATTTTACCTAAACAATTTCTATCCCCTCCTCCTTCAGAGTTTTTCCATTATTTACACTAAATCCTCTGTGCAGAAAATTAAATACCTCAAAATTTCTGACATCATTTGAAACAAGGTATTCAATCTTTGTAAGATGAATATCACTTACTGTACCTCCATTATAAACATACAAATATCTTTCCACCTATCAAAAAGGAACTCATTATCAGTGCAGACAGGCTATATTACCAGAGATTTTCAGCACAGAAAATTTGTATCTCTTACTCTTACACTTTTTGCAAGGATAATATAAGAATACAAATCCTAAAAATCTCCTTATTTCATGATATGCAAAAATCCCTCTATAGTATTACAACTTCTCTATAGATTTTCTGGTTCTTGCCTCTTGCTTGTTCTGTCAGTAATTGTCATTAGCTGTCATGAAGTCTAGATGAATATGCCATTGTTTTTTGATACTGAAAAGGCTTCTTTCAAAAATGTATATTTTAACATATTTTGTTTTGAGTTCACTGTTTCCAAATATATCTCTCCAAAACATCCAAAGATTAATCTTTTATAGCAATTAATAAAAGAAAAAATATAATAATCAATAAAATTTATCAAATTTATCATGTAAAAAAACCTTATGCTATACTCAATAATTCATGTGCTTAGTTCCCTATCCCTGAAGAGAAGCATGTGGGGTATCTTCTCACTTCCATTTGAAACCAAATCTAACCATTCAAATTTTACAGCATTAAATTTTATTTGCTTCTGCTCATTATTATTTTGAACTCTAATCTCCTATTTCTAACTCCTTTCAGACTAAAACTGGATAGCCAGCAAACATGTTAAATTCACAGTGACCACATTTATTTTTCCTCAAACTTCTCCCCCGTTCTTGACTTCCCTCTTTCTGGTAAAACTATCCTGTCAGTCACCTATGCTGCAAATCTATCTAGGAGTTATTCCTTTCACCTCACTATATCTCATCCCTCACATAGAATCTGTTGCCAAGATTTGTCGATTTTACCTTCATAACTCTCATGTATCTCCCCTTTTTCTGTATTGCCACCATGCTAGTATAGGCCTTCATCACCTCATACATGGACTACTGCAGTAACTGATTGGAGGGTTTTTCTGCCTCAAATCTCTCCCTATTTAACCCTATCAAAGTGATTTTCCTAAAATGCAGGCTTTGTGATATCACCACTTGTCCTTTCCACCCCTATATGCAATAAACTTCTGTGGCTCCCTTTCTAATCATTACCTATCCCTGCTACATTCCCAGTCTTTTTATACCTTACTTGCTGGTACATACTCTTCAGTCCATTGACAGTGGCTTCTTTGTTGTTCCACAAACAAGCCCTCCATCTCTTGATTTTGGACAATTTTTCCTTTTCTCTGAAAAGGCCTACAATGCCCACCTTTCTCATCTCTGACCACAGGTGACCTCAATTCCTTCAAGTCTGTACTAAAATCCCATCTTATATGAAAAACCTTTCCAACTGCTCTTGATTCTACTTCTTCCCTCTTTTAATTATCTCCTACTTTTTCCTGTATATACCTTTTTTAAAAAGCAATTGAGGTTAAGTAACTTGCTCAAGGTTACACAGCTAGTCATTATTTATATGTGGGTGCTCATTTTCTGAGGCCAGAACCAATCCTGGGTGCTCTCGACTCTGGGGCAGTGCTCTAACTCACTGCTCCATCTAGCCACCTTGTATATATCTTTTTTGAGGTAGATATTTGTTTGCCTGCTGTTTCCCCTATTAATTTGTAAGCTCCTTGAAGAAAAGGACTGTCTTTCATATCTTTTTGTATCCTAAGCTAAACTAAGGTACAGCATCTGGTGCAAAGTAGGCACTTAATACATTTTCTCAACTGACTTTATAGTTATTGTTCTTTACATTTTCATTGTTATGATAACCATGGATATAGTTTTCATGTTGTTGCTTATTTCATATCTTTCCATATTTTCTTCATTGAGCATATTCTGTATAACTTACAGAACAGTATTATTCCATCATATTAATGAACCACTATTTTTTAGCCTTTCCTCAACAAATGGTTATGTATTCTGTTTCTATTTGTTGCAAATACAAGAAAAGAGTGCCTCTATATGCAGGTATATCTAGAGCGTTTTTTGTCATTGACCTGCTTTAGGTATATGCCTAGCAATAGAGTTTTTGGGTCAAAGGCAGTAAACGTGTTAGATATTTTCTTCACATAAATGCAATTTGCTTTTCAGAAAGGTCAGAGTAATTCAGAATAGAGTAATAGTGTCTCCGTATTCCACAAATCCCTCCAATTTTGACTGTTCCCATCTTTTTTTTTCTTCTTTGCCAATTTGCTCTGTATGAGGCAAAACCTTGGAGTTGCTTCAATTAACATGACTAATTACTCTCTTCACACAAACATTGTACATGGTCATTGGTATTATGTGATTCTTTTAAGAATTTTTTTCATTTCATTTGAAGCTTTCTTTACTGGACAATAACTTTTGGTCATTACATATGGCTCTCAGTTGCCTTTATATCTCAGATAATAAGCACAGAGAAATTTGATTCAAAGGTGTTACTCCCTCCACAATGCTTTTGACTGCTTCCTCTCTTGACATAGCCCCATTTCCCCCACATAGAACTGCTTTAAAAATTAAGTAATTACTTGTCTATTACATTTTAAAAGTAATCTGTATCACTTATCTTGTTAATAATTCACCACACTAGGAAAAACTGGGAAAGCGAATTGCTATTTTAATTATTTTTATACTATGATATTTAATATTCAGAATATGTTTTTATTTTGAGTTTAACATCAGGTGTTAGCCTATGTATAAATCTAATCTCTATCAAAAAGCTTTCCAAATTGGGGCTTACTTTGAGGAGTGTTGTGTGATTTGACCAGATGAGATTCTGGGCTGCTGTTGAGAGCCCCCCCACCCAGCTTTGAAAACCCAGATGTTGATGTTTCCCTTTAAGGTAACTGTGATTTGCTATTGATGTTGGACAGTTTGGAAGCCTGTCTGCTTGATCTGTTTGTTTCTCTGTCTTGTAAGTTCTGTCTGTATACTTTGAAGTTCAGGGTGCTGACCTTTTCTCCCTGAACTAGGTAAATGATACATGTTTGATTGATTAAAGTAAATTTGTTAACCACCCCCCCCAAAAAAAAACTTTCCAAATTTCCAAGCTGTTTTTGTCAAGTTAGGATGTTTTTCCTGGAAAACTCTTTTTAAATTATCAAACATTGGGCTATTGAGTTCAGTTCTTTCTGCTTCTTCCTTATTTAGTTTGTTCCATTGATTTTTTTTTTTTTATTTTTGGACCAACATCAAAATTTTTAATGATTATACTGAAAATTCTTATAAAACACTGGGTAAAAAAAGACAACATTAAAAACAAACCCTGCTGTTATCAGATAAGTATATTCTTGATCATTTAAAAATGCAGACAGAACTAACAAAGATCAGAAAAAACCTACAGTAGGATATAGCACATGAACCAAGACTTACATATCCAGATATGAAGAGCTGATTTCACTTCATGAATACATATTTTTTTTCCTTTAAGGTATTTCATCCTAATGAATTCTGTTTTTGTTTTTAGTTGTTTTGATTTGTTTTTACTTTCATAAGATATGCCTTTGGTAGCTTAATTAGTATAGCACTAAAACTTTAAACTAAGTTAGGTAATATTGTCATTTTTTTTATATTAGCAAGGCCTGGATAACTCTTCAATTATTTATTTTAAACTTTATTTAAAGAGAATTTTGAAATCTTTATTGACAGGTATTGAATGTGTGTTCTTAGATTTATTCCCAGATAAATTTATATATTAAAACCATTTTGAACTCATCTTCTCTTCTTATTCCTCCCTTCTGAAATTTGTTGTTACCATGTAGAAATGCTATTCATTCCTTTAGGGTTTTTATGAAATGGTATTTCACTGAACTATTTAATTGTTTCATTTGGATCTTTTGCAGATTCACAGGAATTTTTTAAAGTAAACTATTATGTTATTAAAAATAGGAATAGTTCAGTCTACTATTGCCCCATCTTACTGCCTTTAAATTCTTTGTCTTGTTTTATTGCAGTTCTAGAGCCATGACAAATAGAGGAAAAGTGTACCTTTGATTTACTGTATTCTTTTTTGGGGGAAAATTCTAGTATTGCCCTATTGAATACAAAGCTAGGTGTTGGTTAGACACAGACATTTTAAAATTGTATTTTAAAAGGTCCTTCAATGCTCATGATTTATAGGGCAATTTCCATGGGCAAAAGTACATTTTAGAGCTTTTTTCTGTATATTTTTCATATAATCATATAATTTGGGATATTTGTTTCAGCTCAAATTATTATGTTAATTGTTTTCTTAATGTTGTACCATTCTTTATTCTCACATCCTTCAGAAAAATCCAAAATGACCATAGAGATCAATTTAAAAAATACTAATTGCTCTGTTTTTTGCTATGATTTCCCTTTAATTTTTGGAATTTTTAAATGTTAATAGTGTACTTTTCTCTTTCTTTGTTTTAAGTATTAGCTGTAATACTGCTGTAGAGAGGGTACCCATCTAATAGCTCTGGCAGCTGTAAAAACACCAAGTGATTTGCTGCATAGCTCTCTCCATTCTTGAAGCAAAGTCCTACTGTGGCAAAGAGCTCAAAAGTCAAGTAATTGGCTGCCAATATGAGTAAGCAACAGAAGTACAGACACATGATAGAATCCTTTTTGGGGGACAAAATGGATCAAGATATGGAGCAAAAGGAAGATAGCAAAATCAGAATCCCTGCATCAAATGTCTCCAAGAAAAAATATGAATTGGTTAGAGGCCATAGAGGAATTCAAGAAGGATTTTGAAAATCAAGTAAGGGAAGTGGAGGAGAAATTTTGGAAGAGAAATAAGAAAGATGCAAGAAATATTGAAAAACAAATTAACAGCCTGCTAAAGGAGACCCAAAAATACAATGAAGAAAATAATACCTTAAAATATAGACTAACTCAAATGGCAAAAGAGGCCCAAAAAAGCCAATGAGGAGAAGAATGCTTTAGAAAGCCAAATTTGCCAGATGGAAAAGGAATTTCAAAAAGTCATTGAAGAAAATAACTCCTTCAAAATTAGATTGGAGCAATTGAAAGCTAATGAATTTACACAAAATCAAGATACTCTAAACAGATATAAACAAATAAAAAAAATAGAAGGCAATGTGAAATATCTCATTGGAAAAACCACTGACCTGGAAAATAGATCCAGGAGATATAATTTTAAAAATATTGGTCTACCTGAAAGCCATGATGAAAAAAAAACAAAGAAACAAACAAAAAAACGATTCTAGAGACCATGTTTCAAGAAATTATAAAGCAAAATCGCCGTGATATTCTAGAACCAGAGGGCAAATTAGAAATTAAAAGGATTCACTGATCACCTCTTGAGAAAAGATCACAAAAAGAAAACTCCTAGGAATATTATAGCCAAATTCCAGAGAGTTGCTAGGTCAAGGAGAAAATTCTGCAAGCAGGCAGGAAGAAACAATTTTAGTATTGGAGAAATAAAATCAGGATAACAAAAGACCTAGCAGCTTCTACATTAAGGGATAATGGGGCTAGGAATATGATACTCTGGAGGTCAAAGGAGGTAAGACTTTAATAAGTTCCTTATAATTTGTTTTTGTTTCCTGTTTACCTTCATATGCTTCTCTTGCTTCTTGTATTTGAAAGTCAAATTTTCTAATTTTTATAGAATTATTTTCTTCAGTGAGTTTTTGGAACTCCTTTTCCATTTGCCCAATTGTTTTAAAGCATTTTTCTCCTCATTGGCTTTTTGGAACTCTTTTTTTTTTCCATTTTTCTAGTCTGTTTTTAATGTGTTTGTTACTTCAGTATCTTTCTGGGTCTCCTTTACCAAGTTGTTGACACATTTTTCATGATTTTCTTGCATCACACCAATTTTTCTTTGCAATTCTTCCTCTACTTTTTCACTTGATTTACAAAATCCTTTTTGAGCTCTTCCATGACCTGTGAACAATTCATATTTTTGTTGGAGGCTTTTGATGAAGGAACTTTGACTTTGTTTTCTTCTTCTTAGTGTATGTTTTGATCTTCCTTGTCACCAAAGTATGTTTCTATAATATGAGTTTTTTACCCCAATATTTGTTCATTTCCTCAACCTACTATTTGACTTTAGATCTCTTTGTAAAGGTAGGACTCTGCTTCTGGTGTGAAAGGTGTACTGTCCCAAGCTTTAGGGATTTTATGCAGCTGTTTTCAGAGGTACTTCTAGTAAACTGTAAGTTTTCTGTTCTTCCAAGGTGGTATGATGTAAGGAGAGTTGTTTCCTCTACTACTCTCTTTTGCTCTGGTCCATGAATGACCATAAGCATTGTTTTCTGCCCTGGAATTATGAAGAGGGTTCCCTGTCCACTGCTTTCAGAAACTCTGCTAGGTCAGGGTTTCTCCTTGCCCTAGCACTATGTCCCAGGACTGGGACAGAGATCTACTTATGGTCAAAGCAAAAGAGTTTGCCTCAGAGGCAGCAAAGAGAGCCCTGTAATCTCCTTCTGACCAGTTATTTGATGTGCTTACCTTCTGTGGCCTGAGAGCTCCACAAGAAACCTGCTGCTGCCACTGTCACCACCACTGATGCAGTAAGCTAAAGGGGTTACCCATTATCAGAAAGATAGTAAGTGAAGCCCCAGTTGAACTCAGGTCTTCTTGACTCCAGACGAGATGCTCTAGATCTTTATTCACTGTGTCACCTAGTGCCTGGCAATTTTAACTTGTTTCCCTTTTTTTCTCCTTTAATTGATTTTCCTCACTAATCTTTATGATTAGCTGAGTAAAATGTGTATCAATTCTGTTACCCAAAAATCAACTTTTAATTTTGTTTTTTGAATATGAAAATAAATATTTTAATACTCTTATTTTCCAATTTTTCATTTTCTCTTCTTATTATTCTTATCATCTTATTCTTATATCATAAATACCCCTTTGATATGCCATGGTATGAAATAAGCAAAACTATGAAGTTAGGAATTAAAATTGTCCTATGTGGACAAAATGTATTAATTTACCTATCCTGAATTTTAATGAGATATGGAATCCAAAATCCCTTTGAAGACACTCGTCTACCTCAAATAGTGGAAGAATTTTTAACTATTTTAGAAATGCTTTGGAAGGTTTCAGAAGTTTTGTTTGCTTATTTAAAATGTGTGTGAACATGTGGATGAGTGTGGGTGTTACATTTCTTCAAGTCTAAAGATCTGACCTTTCTTTTCTTTGTAATAAGTTCAGGGCTTTTCAGAGAACACTCCATATAAAATGAGTATTTAGTGAGTTTTAAATGACACACAGTCACACACCCTGGTCCACTTTATCCTGATTCTGCCACTACTGTAGTTTTTTTTTTTTTGGGGGGGGGGGTGGGAGGGGTGATCTTAATCTCAGTGCACTTCAATTTCTTATCTGTAAAATGAAGGGATGGGTAGAAAGAGTAGATGACGTCTGCAATGTCTTTTAGCTCCAAATATATGATTCTGTGACCCCAGAATTATAAATGTGGAAATATAATAACTTTATGCATTATGTCTCTACTATGTGCCAGGTACTATGCTAAGTGCAAGAATTAAAAAAAAAGACAGCTTCTGTCCACAAGGAGCTTACAATCTAATGATGAAGAAAACATACAGACATATACATGATAAATAGAAAATAAACTAAGGCATTGGCATTAATAAGGATTATGGAAGGTTTCCTCTAGAAGATGGAATTAGTTGGGAATTAACGGAAATCAATGAGTCAACAGTCTGAGCAAAGGAGAGAATCATTCCAGTTATAGGGGCCAAACAGAGAGAATGCCCAGAGTTTAAAGATGGAATGTCTTCTTTGTCTAATAACTAGGAGATCGGTGTCACTGGATAGAAAAATACATTGTGGAGAAGAAAATGTGATAAGACTTTGAAGGTAGTAGGAGGCTAGGTGACAAAAATATCTAACAAAGCATTTTGAATTTGCTCCTGGAAGCAATAGGAAGCCACTGGAGTTTATTGAGAAGGGACATGACATTTCATTAAGAACATTTTAGTGACTAAATGGCGGACGGAATGAAGTGGGGAGAGACTTGAGGCAGGCCAATCCACTAGTAAGGTATTGTGAGAATATAGGCATGAGCTAATGAGGTCCTCAAATAGAGTCCTGGAATTGTTAGTCCATGATTTACTCTGGTAACAAGGATCTAGTTTCCCTAATATCTAAGTAGCTATATAGATTATGAGTTGGATTAATTCATTCATTGAATGAGCAATCTGAGAGCTAATTCTTTGCACTAGTCACTGTACTGAGTCAGAAAATTTCCTGTTTTTCTCTTTGTATATGTAAGGATTTATCATTGTATTCCCAGTAATTAGTGGACCTCAAGTCTTTTTAGAGTTTGAGTTGAAGAAAATGCTGCATAATGTATTTTTCTTTGGTTAAAGTGAACAAGACTTTGTGAATATATGTTTTCTGCTTCTTATAAAATTAAAAAAAACTCTTTTATAAAAGGATAACATTGCATTAATACACTTTCCCCTTTATTCTAGAGGAGAAATAGATATTAATTTAAAAAACTACATTAATAATTTATTATGTCTTCAGGAATCCCTTAGATTTTTGGAATTCTAATCTGAAAAACATATATACCTTAAGCCAGGCTTCTACATCCATTGGATAGAAAGGTATCTTTGCACACAATATTATTTATAATTTCCTCATGTCCAATTAGGAACAACAAATTGAAAGAACTGTGACCTTATCCTTAGGCATTAACAAGCAGGCAGTGGACTCTCACCTTGTAGAAATGATAAAAGTCGACATTTTCCAACATATGGGCAAGCAGATGGGTATTTATTTTGATCCCAGCAGAATCAAGAAAAAATATATTAAACACCATTTACTAAAATTTGTAGTAGCAAAGCATCTGCAATTTTGAAATGTTAAAAGGTTGGAATGTAAAACAACTGAGTAACTAAGATTAATTGTCTGTGCTATTTGAGTTGGGAGAGTGCCTAGTATATATTTAGTCAGAGGAGGTTTTTACAGTAGTAATGGGAAATATGCAAAAATTCATGACATGCCTTAAGAGATCATATCTTTTAATGAACTTAGGTCACAGGTATCAGATGAGAAAATGAATTTTTTCACAAGATCTGTGGCCTTCATTCCTAGACATCATTCTAAACAATTCTTTTTTTTTCCTTCTTCTCTCCAGACCTGACATATGTGTAGCTTAGCCACCAATGAGAACTTGGTAGAATACCTGAGAGGATGGACAAAAGAGATCTATGCTTATTCATTCTCTTCTTTCCCCTTGTCCTAAGACATGGCTTGTAATATATTTTTTTTTTACATTTTTGGGAAATACAGGGAGAGAGATAATTTGTATATAATATGCCTCCTGATGCTATCAACCCCAAAGGGATAAGGATAGGATTCCGTAGTTTTATGATAGTTCACATAGCTGAAATGGCGAGGAGGTCTGATGGAATTTTTTTGAGCCGTGAGGGCTTAAGGGCAGAGAAAATTACTACCAAGAAAATGTTGGAAATGCCTATTTTTCTGGAAGGGAGTATATGCTATACATTTATATCATTCTCTTTGAAAATTGAAATTTTTAAACATCTCATTATTAAGGCTATACTTGCAATGGAGCTTTCCCTGCACCATTTTAAGAAACTAAGGAAAAGAAAAAAAAAAGTACGGATTGCCTTCTTCTTTCAACTGGAAAATAGAATCAATAAACCTTGCTCTAGTGGGGAAAGGGCATGTAAGTCAGTAGGAGCATGGAATGTACCACTAAAGCCCGTGACAAATTGTGCTTATTTCTGCAATGTATTGTGGCTCTGCACCTATAACAAGAAAACTGTCAATGTAGGTATTACAATATATTATTACATTTCATAGCATCTCTATGAAGAACATAAATATTCATAGGTAAACTATGCCTTGTACATTGTACAGAAAAATAATGCATATTCATGGTACATGGGAAATATTTGTGAACATTTATGGACCATTGAAATTTGTGATGAAACAAAAGCAATTAATACATAGTTCACATGAGGGAAATATTAATTATATCTGCATTGAATGCTCTATTAAGAAGAAACATTTCAGGGCAGCTAGGTGGCGCAGTGAGTAGTGTGCCAGCCCTGGAGTCAGAGGGACCTGAGTTCAGATCCGCCCTCAGACAGTTAACACACACAAACAAGAGCCTAGCTGTGTGACCTTGGGCAGGTTACTTAACCCCAATTGCCCTCCAAAAAAGCGAAGAAGAAGAAAGAAGAAAGAAGAAGAAAGAAGAAGAAGAAGAAGAAGAAGAAGAAGAAGAAGAAGAAGAAGAAGAAGAAGAAGAAGAAGAAGAAGAAGAAGAAGAAGAAGAAGAAGAAACATTTCTTTCCAGCCCAAATATTTTTTCCAACTTTTTTTTTTTCAAAATGATTTTTGCTTAGTGATGATGGGTCTTTGTACTTTATTTTTAATCTAGGGGAAATGATACCATTTTGACAATCAAAGTGATATTTTCTGCATAAAAGGAAGTTTAGTGGCAGAGCCAAGATGGCAGAGTAGAAACTGCACTTCAACTGTGCTCCAGCCCACACCACTTCAAAATCATGTAAAAGGGCTACTCTGAACAACCTCTGGAGCTCCAGCACCCACAGAATGACACAGAGAAGCTAGCGTCACTCTGAGGACAGCCCGGCAGCCCGGCAGGGAGCAACCAGCACAGCATGCTAGGAGCTGACAGCGAAACACTCTGGGAGCCAAGCCCCAGACCCCATGAGTCATGGTTTAGCCCCAGGGTGGCCCAACTAGCAGCCAGCTAGAGGGACTCCAGAACACTAGCAGCTGTGGCTTTTCTAGAATTTCCAACACAAAATGAGAGGTTAGTGCCCTATGGACTTTGTGACCAGTATTTGGGAGTGCATGGACTTCTTCCCCTGGGGGCTAGAAGGAGCTGATGAGACGTGGCACTGACTCCATTTTGCAGCTTCAGTTGCAGCTTCAGCTCCTGGCCTGAGAACTAACTGTAGGGGGATCCGGTGATCAGTCTGGGGGATAATCGCTCTTGCTTTAACCTCCCTGGATCTGGATTACAGTCTGGGGGGGGGGGGAGGTTTGGGGTGTGTTTCCAGCTTGCCAAAGTGTGTGAGGGCTTCAGGGAGGGTACCCAACTAATACGTCTGGCAGTTGAGAAGACCCCAACATTTGGGATGGAAGTTCCCCTATCTGGTGGCAGAGTCCTATGGTGGCAACATACCCAAAAGCAAGTAATTGAGTGGCAACATGCCTAGGCAAAGGAAACAAAATAAACAGAAAAATGCAACATTAGACTCTTATTTTGGGGACAAAGAGGATTGAAGCAAGGAAAAGGAGGAGGACTGTGAGGTCAGAACTCCTGCACCAAAAGTGCCAAATGAAAATATGAGTGGGTTACCGGACATTGAGGACCTTAAGAAGGATTTTAAAAACCAAATAAGAGAAGTGGAGGAAAAATTGGGAAGAGAAATGAGAAGGATGCAGGAAAAGTGTGAAATGAGAGTCAAAAGCCTGACTGAGGAAAATAGCATCTTAAAAAATGGACTAAGTCAAAAAGTCAAGAGGCTCAAAAAGGCAATGAGGAGAAGAATGCCTTAAAAAGTCAAATTTGCCAGATGGAAAAAGAATCTCAAAACCTCACTGAGGAGATTCATTCCTTCAGAATTAGACTGGAGCAAATTGAAGCTAGTGAATTCATGAGAAATCAAAATGCTGTTAAACAGATCTAAGCCACTGAAAGAATAGAAGGCAATGTGAAATGTCTCATGGGAAACACCACTGACCTGGAAAATAGATCCAGGAGAGATAATTCAAAATTTATTGGACTACCTGAAAGCCATGATCAAAGAAAGAATCTAGAAATCATCCTTCAAGAAATTCTCAAGGAAAATTGCCCTGATGTTTTATACCCAGAGGGGGGAATAGAGGTTGAAAGAATCCAGAGATCACCTCCTGAAAAAGATCCCACAAAGAAAACTCTGAGGAATACTATAGCCAGGTTCCAGAATTCCCAGATCAAAGAGAAAATACTACAAACAGCCAGGAAGAAGCAATTTCAATATTGTGGAAACACAATCAGAATAGCACAAGACAAGGCAGCTTCTACATTGAGGGATCAAAGGGCTTGGAATATGATATACTGTAGGGCAAAAGACCTGGGAATGAAACCAAGAATCACCTACCCAGCAAAACTGAGTATCTTGTTTCAGGGGAAACTATGGTCATTCAGTGGAATAGAGGACATTCAAGTATTCTTGATGAGAAAAAAAAAAACAGAGTTGAATAGAAAATTTGACTTTCAGACACAAGAATCAAGAGATACTTGTGAAGGTCAACAGGGAAAAGAAATCAAAAGGAACTTATCAAAGTTGAAATATTTGCATTCCTACATGGAAAAATAATTGTGACTGATGAAACCTTTGTCAGTATGAAAAATAATTGAAGAAGGGTATATGGGCATACAAATACATATGTGAATTTGTTTATATGTTTACAAGTATACATGGATAAAGGGCACAGGTCGAATTTGGTGGGAAGGGATGTTATTTAAGGGGTGAAATTAAGAGGTGAGAGAGTAATGTGGCAAGAAGAGATGGGGAGAGACAGGGTGGGGTAAACTATCTCATGTTGAAGAGGCAAGGGGTAGTAGTTGCAGGGGAGGGGAAGAACAGGAAGGCAAAAAGGCAAAAATAAATTCTCATTGAATTTGGCTCAGGGAGAGAATGATATACATACTAAATGGGATATCTCACCCTGCAGAAAGTGTAGGGGGGAGGGTGATGAGAGGGGGATGGTTGGGAGGGCATGCTGGGGGCAGGGGAGGTTGGAGGCACCCACTTTTGTAGAGGGACTGGATCAAAGTAGGGAATGGACCAGGTTGGGGGTGGGATGGGTGGGAGGGAAATATAGTCAGTTCTTTGCAATATATCTACTATGGTAATGTTTTGCATAGCTATACATGTACAACATACTGAATTGCTTATCTTCCCAGCAGGATTGGGTGACAAGTGATGAAGGTAATGGATCTGGAATTTAAAATTTTAAAATTGAATGTTTCATGTGTATATATATATGAATATTATTATTAATACTGTTTTGCATGTAACTGGGAGATAAGATGTGTAGGCATTGGGGCACAGGGATTCACCTTGCCCTAATGGAAAAGTCGAAGGAGGTATGGGAGAATATATGGGAGAGAGCAGATTGGATGAGGGGATATCCTGTGGGGCTGCTATTCTGAGGTGGTGGTTAGGGGAAAAATGGGGAAAAAATTGTAACACAATATCTTGTGGAAATGAATGATGTAAACCAAAAGTTAATAAAGTATTTGGAAAAAAATAATAAAATTTAAAAAGCAGTTATTATTCTTGATTCTGGAAGTGAACAATTTTAGTATGATTTTACACAGTATAATGGACATTTTCATCTTGCTTTTCACCTAATTCTCTAGCCTGAAAAGTCAAAATGTTACTTCTTTTTAAAGACTCTTACAATTCATGCTTTTTTTCCATACCTGCTAAGAAGCTTTTCCTTCTCTTTTACTTTCCTCACTTCTTTCCTTCATTCTTTCCTTCCTTTTTTCCTTCCTTCCTTGCTTCCTCCCTTACTTCCTTATTTCCTTCCTTCTTTTCCCTTCTATCATTCCTTCCTTTTTATCTTATATTAGAAAAGAGCATCATGGAAACTGTGTTTTCTAGCAAAGATATGAAAATCTAAAGTGAATTAATCAAATATAAGACATTCTGCTTAAGTGGAAAGAATGACAACTTCATTTCAGAGGAAATAATTTATTTTTCTTTGTTCAATAGAGATCCTCTAGAATTTTAATACCATCATCCTCTGAAGTCACATTAATATACCTTAAAGGTCTTCTTCTTCTTAGACTCTTAATGTTTATGACCTGTTGCCTTTAAAATGTGTTTATTTTAAATGCAGATGACACTTATGACATATGACACATATTTCCTATGTCATTCTGCACAAAGGTATTGCTGCAAAAGTCAGTCTAAAGCATATTATAAATTATAGTGCCAATTTTAATTAATATTATGTAGACAATAAAGTTCACTAAGGACTGCCACTTAATTAATATGCCTCTTCTTACACTATTAAAAAATGAACTACTAAAAAGGTGGCTAGCCTACACACTCTGAGACCCTTTATGGCAAGCCTACTAAATCAGTGTCATTTAAGCATGTAATTAGCCTATCTCATTAGCTAATGAAGGTAATTACCATTAAAATTCGTTCCCAATTTATGATTTCCTCCTTTATCACAACTCAACAACCCAATCATTTCAGTGCAATAGCAAAATTAGCTCACAAATGACCCTTGCATTAATGACTGAACAACACCTTGTAACAAGGAGCAAAGGGTTATTTATTCATTAAGGAACTAATTATATTATGCAGTGTAGATGTGTTGGTGATGACTCTCACAGCAATTCAGCCAAAATGCTCTGTGTTAAGTATTGAGCATTATCACTGTTCTGTCACAGGAATAATATTTACTCCAATGTAAACCCCCAAGAGCACAAGCATACTTTCTCATTGATATTTGCTTGGAAGTATATAATGATAGCCATATTAATAACTAAAAGTATTACTATTAAAGATTATCTAGGGGGCACAGTCAAGGTATCAGAGTAGAAACAGCACTTTCACAGGTCTCTGGCCCATACCACTTCAAAATTATGTAAAAGGGGGGAAACTGAATGACCTCTGGAGCTCCAGAACCCACAAAATGACACAGATAAGCTAAGCTCCCATTGAGGACAGACTGGCAGCCCAGCAGGAGCAGCTAGTGTAGCACTCTGGAAGCTGACCCCAGGCACATATGAGTCAGAGCTTTTAGCCCCAGGGCTGCCTGAATAGCAGTCATCTGGAGGGACCCCAGAATACCAACAGCTGTGGCAAATCCAGAATTATCAACACATAGATGCCTAGGACAAAGTGAGAGGTCAGTGCCATATGGACTTTGGGACTGGTTGGGAGACTGTATCAGCACCCTATGGGTGAGAAGCCTCTGAAGAGCTGGCACCACTTCACCACATTGCCACATTGCAGCTTTAGCTCCTGGCCTGTGGACTTTAGGGGGATCCAGCAATTAGTATGGGGGGTAATTGCTGTTGCTTTTCCCTTCTTGGATCTGGATTGAGGTCTGGGGTGGAGGTCTTGGGGTGTGTGACCAGCTTGCCAGAGTGTGTGTAGGCTTCAGAGAGGACACCCAACTAATACCTCTGGCAGCTGGGAAAACCACTGTGTTTCTGACAGAAGCTCCCCTGGCTGGTGTCAGAGTCATACTGTGTCAACAAGCCCAAAAGTCAAGTAATTGAGTGGCAACATCCTTAGGCAAAGGAAACAAAATAAAAAGAAAAATTCAACATTATACTCCTATTTTGGGGGCAAAGAGGATAAAAGCATGCAGCAGGAAGAGGACTGGGAGGTGAGAAATCCTGTGCCAAAAGTACCAAATAAAAATCCCAGCTGCTTACAGGCCATAGAGGACCTTAAGAAGCAGATAAGAGAAGTGGGGGGAAATTGGGAAGAGAAATAAGAAAGATGCAAGAAACATATAAAATGAGAGTCAACTGTCTGACTGAGGAAAATAACACCTTAAAAATAGACTAACTCAAATGGCAAAAGAGGCTCAAAAAAGGCAATGAGGAGAAGAATGCCTTAAAAAGCTGAATTTGACAGATGGAAAAAGAATCTCAAAAGCTCACTGAGGAAAATCCTCCCTTCAGAATTAGACTGGAGCATATGGAAGCTAGAGACCTTATGAGAAATCAAGATGCTATTAAGCAGATCCAAACAAAAGAAAGAATAGAAGGCAAAGTGAAATATCTCATGGGAAAAACCACTGACCTGGAAAATAGATTCAGGAGAGAAGATCTAAAAATTATTGGACTAACTGAAAACCAAAAATCTAAAAATCATCCTTCAAGAAATTCTCAAGGAAAATTGCCTTGATGTTTTAGAACCAGAGGGAAAAATAGAGGTTGAATGAATACACCAGTCAACTCCTGAAAAACTCCTAGGAATATTATAGCCAGGTTTGAGAATTCCCAGAACAAGGAGAAAATATTACAAGCAGCAAGGAAGAAACAATTTCAATATTGTGGAAAGACAATCAGGATATTGCAGGATCTGGCAGCTTCTACACTAAGGGATTGAAGGGCATGGAAGATGATATTCCAGAATTCAAAAGAGCTGGGATTAAAACTAAGACTCAGGGGCGGCTAGGTGGCGCAGTGAATAGAGCGTAGGCCCTGGAATCAGAAGGACCTGAGTTCGGAGCCGGCCTCCAACACTTAATCCACACAAACAAAAACCTAGCCGTGTAACCTTGGGCAAGTTACTTAACCCCAATTGCCCTAAAGGGGCGGCTAGGTGGCACAGTGAGTAAGAGAGCCGGCCTCAGAGTTGGGATGACCCGAGATCGAATCTGGCCTCAGAAAATGAGCACCCACACACAAATAATGACTAGCCGTGTAACCTTGAGCAAGTTACTTAACCCCAATTGCTTTAAAAAAAAAAAAAAAAAAACTAAGACTCATCTACCCAGGAAAACTGAGTATCATGTTTCAGGGGAAAATTTGGTCATTCGGTGGAATAGAGGATTTTCAAGCATTCTTGAGGAAAAAATCAGAGTTGAATAGAAAATCTGCCATTTGGACACAAGAAGTAAGACATGCTTGAGAATGTAAACCAGGAAAAGAAATCATATGGAACTTATGAAAGTTGAACTGTTTGCATTCCTACATGGAAAAAACGTTAACTGTAACTGATGAAACCTTTCTCAGTATGATAATAGCTGAAGAAGGGTATATGGGCATATGAATACATATGGCTGGTGTGTTTATATGTTTACAGGTATACATGGATATAGGGCACTGATCAAATTTAATGAGACAGGATGATACTTAAGGGGTGAAGATAAGAGCTGAGAGAGGAATGTGGCAAGAGGAGATGGGGAGAGACAGAATGGGGTAAACTATCTCAAGTGGAAGAGGCAAGGGTAAGTGCTTGCAGGGGAGGGGAAGGAAAGGAAGACAAAAGACAAAACCTTATTCTCATTGAATTTGGCTCAGGGAGAGAATGACATACATACTAAATGGGATATCTCATCCTATAGGAGAATGGGGGGAGGGCCATGGGGGGAGATAATGGAAGGGAGGGCAGGCTGGGGAGGAGGGAATTTGTAAGTGCCCACTTTTTTTTTTTTAATTAAACAAATGCTTTATTAACTTCTGGTTTACATCATTCATTTCCACCAGATTATGAGTTACATTTTTCCCCCATTTTTCCCTACCCACCACCCCAGAATAGCAGTCCCACTAGATATCCCCTCATCCAATCTGCTCTCTCCCATATCTTCTCCCATACCCCCTTCGACTTTGCCATTAGGGCAAGGTGAATCCCTGGGCCCCAATGCCTGGACATCTTAGGAAACATTTAATTTTAAAACTTCGATTTTCAGATCCATTGCCTTCCTCCCTTGTCACCCACTCCCTCTGAGAAGATAAGCAATTCAGTATGTGTTGTACATGTATAGCTATGCAAAACATTACCATAATAGATATATTGTAAAAGACTGCTTATATTTCCCTCCCACCCGTCTCACCTCCCACCTGGTCCATTCCCTACTTTGATCCTGTCCCTCTTTGATAGTGGGTACTTCCAATCTCCCCTCCCGCCAGAATGCCCTCCCCTCCTTTCCCCTACTCAGGAGAGTGAGTGAGGGTAAGATATTCCATTTAGTATGTATGTGATTCTCTCCTTGAGCCAACTTCAATGAGAATATGCTTTTGCCTTCTTGCTTTCCTGTTCTTCCCCTCCCCTGCAACTACTTCCCCTTGCCTTGGTGGATTCTTTCAACCTCTATTTCCCCCACTGGGTCTAAAACATCAGGGCAATTTTCCTTGAAAATTTCTTTAAGGATGATTTTTAGGTTCTTTCTTTGATCATGGCTTTCAGGTAGTCCAATAATTTTCAAATTATCTCTCCTGGATCTATTTTCCAGGTCAATGGTTTTTCCCATGAGATATTTCACATTGCCTTCTAATCTTTCATTTGTTTGGATCTGTTTAATAGTATCTTGATTTCTCATAAAGTCACTAGCTTCCATTTGCTCCAGTCTAACTCTCAAGGAATGAATCTCCTCAGGGAGCTTTTGAGATTCTTTTTCCATCTGGCAAATTTGACTTTTTAAGGCATTCTTCTCCTCATTGCCTTTCTGAGCCTCTTTTGCCATTTGAGTTAGTCTATTTTTTAAGGTGTTATTTTCCTCAGTCAGGCTGTTGACTGTCATTTCATACTTTTCTTGCATCTTTTTCATTTCTCTTCCCAAATTTTCCCCCACTTCTCTTATCTGCTTCTTAAGGTCCTCTATGGCCTGTAGCCAGCTTGTATTTTCATTTGGGGCTTTTGGTGCAGGAGTTCTGACCTCACAGTCCTCCTCCATGCTTTGAGCCTCTTTGCCCCTAAAATAGGAGTCCAATGTTGAACTTTTCTGTTTATTTTGTTTCATTTGCCTAGGCATTTTGCCACTTAATTACTTGATTTTTTGGGCTTGTTGCCACAGTAGGACTCTGCCACCAGACAGGGGAGCTTCCACCCAAACGTGGGGTCTTCACAACTTCTGCCAGTTGGGTGGCCTCTGTAAAGCCTCCACCCACTCTGGCAAGTTGGATACACACCCCAAACTTCCCCCCCAGACCACAATCCAGATCCAGGCAGTTTAATGCAACCCCCAGACTGATTGCTGGATCTCCCTACAGTTTGAAGACCAGGAGCTAGAGCCACTACTGACACTGCAAAATGGCTTCTGTGCTGTGTTTCTTCAGCAGCTTTTTGCCCCCAGGGGAGGCAGCCTTACGTTCCCCAAATACCGGTCCCAAAGTCCATAGGGCAGTAACCTCTCACTTTGTCCTTGGCATATTTGTGCTGATAATTCTGGAATCGCCACAATTGCTGGTGTTCTGGGATCCCTCCAGCCGGCTGAAAGTCTGGCTGCCCTGGGGCTAAAACCTCAGACCTGGGCTCTGCTCTGCGGGATGCGCTGTCAGTTCCCAGCACTCTATGCTGCCTGCTCTCAGAACACTGTGCTGGCCACTCCCTGCAGGGCTGCTGGGCTGTCCTCAGCAGGAGGCTAGGTTCTCTGTGCCGTTCTGTGGGTGCTGTGGCTCCAGAAGTTGTTTGGAGTCCCCTTTCACATTATTTGAAATTTGTGTGGGGCAGAGCACATTGGAAATGCTGTTTCTACTCCGCCATCTTGGCTCTGCCCCCAGTGCCCACTTTTGAAAAGGGACAGGATCAAAGTGGGAATTGGACCAGGTGGCAGGTGAGATAGGATGGAGGGATATATAGCCAGTCTTTTACAATATATCTACTATGGTAATGTTTTGCATAGCTACACATGTTCAACATATACTAAATTGCTTGTCTTCTGAGTAAGGGTGGGTGACAAGGGAGGAAGGGAATGAATCTGGAATTCAAAGTTTTAAAATCGAATGTTTAAAAAATATTTAAATACGAATATTAATACTATTTACATATAATTGGGAATTAATTACATATATTTACATGTAATTTACATATATAATTAATATATATTATATAGCTATGTAATATAATTTATAATTACATATATTAATATGTAATCCCTGTATTGATGAGAAGAGCTATGTCTATCAAAGTTAGTCATCACACTATGTAGCTGTTAATGTGTACAGTGTTCACTGTGTACAGATTTCACTCACTATCAGTTTATATAAGTCTAGGTTTCCCTGAAGTCTTCCTGTCTATCATTTCTTATAACATAGTAGTTTTCCATTACTTTCATATACCAGAAGTTGTTCAAACATTCCCCAAACAATGGATATCCCCTCAAATTCCAATTCTTTGCAACCACAAAAAGAGCTGCTATAAATAATTTTGTACATGTGTGTCCTTTCCCAATTTTTAGGATTTCTTTTCAATACAGACCTAGAAGTGGTATTGATGGGTCAAAGAATATATGCAGTTTTATAGACCTTTTTTGCAGAGTTCCAAATGGCTCTTCAGAATGGTTGAATGAGTTCACAACTCCACTAACATTGCAATTTTTCCCACATCTCCAACTTTTATCATTTTCCTGTTTTGTTATATTAGTCAATCTGATAGAGATGATGTGGTATCTCAGATTTATTTCAATTTGCATTTGTATAATGAATAATGATTTAAAGCATTGTTAATAAGATCTTATTGAAGATGTTAATTAATTTAATTGGCTTTAATTTTTTCATCTGGAAACTGCCTGTTCATAACCTTGGACCATTTATTAATTGGGGAGTGACTTGTATTCTTTTGAATTTGACTTAGTACTTTATATATTTTAGAAATGACACCTTTATCAGAGACATTAGCTATAATATTTTTCCCAGCTTTCTGCTTTTCTTCTAATCTTGGTTTCATTGGCTTTGTTGGTGCAAAAACCTCTTAACTGTGATGAAAATGTGAATGTGATCAAAATCATTCATTTTGCATTTATCTATTGTTTGGTAATAAGTTCTTCCCTTCTCCATAGGTCAAACAGGTAACCTATTTCTTGCTCTCCTTCTTTGTTTATATTGTCAGCCTTTACATACAAATCATGTACCCATTTTGACTTTTTCTTAGTGTATGGTGTAAGATGTTGGTCTGTGCCTAATTAATGCCATATATTTTCCATTTTCCCAGCAATTTTTGTTAAATAGTGAGTTGGGTTCATCTAACAGTAGTTAACTGCAGTCATTGAGTGTTGTGTTTTGTGTATCTAATGGATTCCACTTATCCACCAATCTGTTTCTTAGCTAGTACCAAGTAATTTTAATGATTGCTGCTTTATAATACAATTTAAGATCTGGTATGCCTAGGTCACCTTCCCTTGCATTTTTTTCATTAATTCTCTTGATATGAAATTTTGTTCTTCCAGATGATTTTTGTTGTTATTTTTTTCTATCTCTATCAAATAACTTTGATAGTTTGATTGGAATGACACTAAGTAAATAAGTTAATTTCCATAGAATTGTTATTTTTATTGTATTAGCTCAGACTACCAATGAACAACTAATATTTTTCCAATTATTTTGATCTGATTTTATTTGTGTTGAAAATATTTTGTTATTTTATTGGGTGCAGCCTTTTGACTGAGTCTAAATTTGATAGAATAAATTATTTTATTAAGGGGAGTTATATTGTGAAGTTTGGCATTAGTCAGAAGGTCATACTTGAGGAAGTAGAGGGCTACCTGCCGCCTTGATGCCACAGGCTCACCTGTCCTGTAGCAGATTTTAAAGTTAGGGAGGAGTAAAGAAGAATAATGCTTCTCCAAATTAAAATAATACTTTTTATGTTATATATCATGTTTTATCTACTATATCATTCTCTTTATGTAGCTTAATTGTAATCATATCCAAGCCAATCATTTAATAAAATTAAATATTCAGAATGTGTGCTTTCTAAACTCATTACACATAAACATATCTGATTACTTTCCTCCATTTGTATTTTTGCAAAAATAGACATTTCTTTAGACTTCTGCATTGTCCAATCATGAAGATGTGAAAAAAGAAAGGCAAATCAGTGTTCTGAGTTGTCAGGGAGAGAATGACATACATACTAGGTGGGACATCTCAACCTACAGCAGAGTGTGGGAAAGGGGGGGAGAGGAGGGATGATGGATGGGAGGGCATTCTTGGGGGGAGGGGAGGTTGGAGGTACCCACTATGGAAGAGGGACAGGATCAAGTGGGGAATGTACCAGGTGGGGGGGTGGGATGAGGGGGAGGGAATTATAAGCAGACTAAATACATTTCCATAGTTACTCATTGATAGTTATTGATAACTGACTCATCAGGGCATTTAGTATCTTCTTAGATCCAGAATATATTACTCCCATTAAAGCCCAGGATCCCTGGCTTCCATTTAATAACCATCTCTTTATTCTTTTCATATGTCTGAAAGCCTTACTTGTTACCCATACTTTTTTTTAATAATAGTATTTATATATATTTGAAATATTTAATCTTAATACCTTGAATTTCAGATCCATTTGCTTCCTCCCTTGTCACCCATTCCCTCTGGGGAGATAAGTAATTCAGTATATGTTGTACATGTCTAACTATGCAAAACATTATCATAGTAGATATATGGTACAAGGCTGCTTATAATTCCCTCCCACTCATCCCACCCCCCCCACCTGGTCCATTCCCCACTTGATCCTGTCCCTCTTCCATAGTGGGTACCTCCAACCTCCCCTCACCCCAAGGATGCCCTCTCATCCATCATCCCTCCTCTCCTCCCCCTTTCCCCCATTCTGCTGTAGGTTGAGATGTCCCACCTAGTATGTACGTCATTCTCTCCCTGAACCAAATTCAATGAGAATGTGGTTTTGCCTTTTTGCCTTCCTATTTTTCCCCTCCCCTGCAACCACTTCCCCCTGCTTCCTCTACATGAGATAGTTTACCCCACCCTGTCTCTCCTCATCTCCCAAACGTGTGGGGGGGCAACTTCCGTTTCTGGCAAGCTGGAAACCCACCCATGACCTCCACCCCTGATCACAATCCAGATCCAGGGAGGTTAAAGCAAGAGCGATTACCCCCCAAGACTGATCGCTGGATCTCCCTACATTTCGCAAGCCAGGAGCTGGAACTGCCTCTGAAAACTACAAAATGGTGCGTCTCCTCAGCGGCTTCTAGCCCCCAGGGGAGGAAGCCAACACATTCCCCAAATACTGGTCCCAAAGTCCATAGGGCACTAACCTCTCACTTTGTCCTAGGCATGTCTATGTTGATAATTATGGAATCACCACAGTTGCTGGTGTTCTGGGGTCTCTCCAGCTGGCTTCTGGCCCTGCCGCCCTGGGGCTAAAACCGCGACTCAGGCAGACCAGACCTGTGCTCGGCTCCCCATACCCATACTTTTTTATTGTTTGTAGTGCTTTCTCTTTCCCCTGGGATCTTGTTTTCATTCCTAGTTCTTGGGACCCTGCAACCTCCATATTCCAGGAAAACTACTTCACAACTCTTTTGATTACCTCATCTCCTTTACCCTCATGGTCCCATCTTTTCCCCTATATGCATACATCCCAATTGATTGAAAAAAAAAATAGAGAAAAAACGGGAAAATACTTGGGTTTCTATAATCCTTTTCTCCAGATATAAAAGTAGAGAAGGGGAATGCCTCTATAGACCCTATATTTCATTATTTACTTTTAGAAGAATTCTGTATTACTGACTCTAATTTCTGACTTTATTTAAAATACAGATTAACCATTGTCACACTATGATTCCTTAAAAATGAGTTAGGTCTCTAGAGTTTCATAACTAGAATTTTAGCATATGACAGAAAAAATATTCAATTTTTAAAAACCGATGCATTTGTCTGTTGGAAAGAACTCTTGCATATGGATAAATAGATACATTTAACAATGCAAAATTGTCATATCCATTGCTTCAAATTAAAATTTTATAGATAAGGATTTACTATTTTGAAATAATTCAGAAATTATTATTGAGTGAAAGGGAATGAAAATGTATTAATGCTATAAAATTCTTTACTTAGAATCAGTAATTTTTGTATTTATATCCATTTAGTATAATATCATTGTCACTTATCAAATTATATAATTATCCAAACTTTGAAAATAACGTTTCTAGTGTATTCCTAGTGAAAATAGCACTGGGCTTGTAGTTGGAAGATATGGAGACTCTGACACTGTGATTAGAGGCAGAGTAGAGTATCTTGGGAGTCAGAGGCACTGAGTTAAAAATCTTTCCTCTAGCACTTTTCTTACCCGAGTAAGTGAGTCACTTAATTTCCTTGAGCTTCAGTTTCCTTACTTGAGAGGCAGCATAATATGGTGAATAACAAGCTGAAAATGGAGACTGGAAGAATTGGAGTACATTTTTATCTCAAATATTTACTATTTTTATGGCCTTGAGTGAATTACTTATGCTCATTTTCATTTCTCATTTTCCTTATTTGTACTATGAGAAGGTTTGATACAATGGCCTGTAAGGTCCTATAAGATGGAATGAGAAAGAAAGGGAAGAACAAAGGGGAAGCATCCGTGTGATACATTGAAATAACAGAAAGTATTAATATAGAGAAATAAAGGAAGAAAGCATAGCATAATGGGTAGAGATCCAACCATGAATATTTGTGTTCATATATTGCCTTTTCCACTTGCTGGTTGCTTCACCCTAAGCAAATACTTATCACTGCTCCAGGTAACTATCTAAGACTACCAGTTGCAAAACAGTTTTCAGTCTGTATTTAGTAGAAGGATTTTTCACATTGGGAATTCCCTATTGCTGAGGAAACCCATCTCTCTCTCTCTCTCTCTCTCCCTCTTTCTCTCTCTCTCTCTCTCTCTCTCTCTCTCTCTCTCTCTCTCTCTCTCTCTCTCTCTCTCTCTTTCCTTTTTGGAGGGCAATTGGGGTTAAGTGACTTGCTCTAGGTCACATGGCTAGTTTTTGTGTTAAGTGTCTGAGGTCAGATTTGAATTCAGGTCCTCCTGACTCCAAGGCCAGTGCTCTTATTCACTGTACCACTTAGCCACTCCAGACACCCATCTCTTAAAAAAAGACAATATAACTTTTGCCTGGTGTTTACTTGATGAAGAAGTCTTTAAATGTCTTGTTATATCACTTCTATTTTCTGTGAATCTGTGTTCTCATTGATATTATTATTCCCTCAAGTGGTACAATTTACAACCAATTTGTGCCCTCTCCTCCAGTTTTAATTCTGATTCTTATTCTCTGGATTTTTTTTTCATGGGAGTCCTACGTACTACAACACATAGAAGTCTTTCTCTATTAACATTTTAAAGATAGCAATGCAGATGATGCATTTGTTATCCTTTGTTCTCCCTGCATAAAAAGAACATTTCAGTTTTTCCCTTGCTCATTTATTTGGTAATATAGTTTGTGGTAATTCTTCTGCATAGTTTTTTTTGGTAATATGTTGCAACATAGTCCCATTCACCAAATATTTTTCCATTGTCCTTTGAGTGAATGTTGATTTAATCCTTAAATAATGTTTTACAAACAATATAATCCAGAAGAATACTGACATTGGAAAAATGGACTTTTTTGGGAAAAGTTTATGATTACTAAAAGCACCCTGCAATTTCCTGAAAATAATCAAACCCATTCTCCTGTTCAACTATTGGCTCAAATCAATTTCTATAATATTTCTCCAAGACCATGCAATGATAGATCCATTTATTGGACTTCCCATTTGATTACATAGTGTATTCTAGCAGAGGTTCCCAAAGCTAGTGATACCACCCCTTGAGGGATAGTGGAATGATACAGAGGTACAGTAGTAGCCTTGGGTACAATTGGGAGTTGTTGAAGAAAAATACGGGGAATGGTGGAAGCATAGAGAAAGAAAAGAAGAAAATTTTGAAGAAATCATTGGTGCATGTTTCATCTCTTGTGTAATAGATTTTCCAAAACACTGTTTTCCAAATAAACACCCAAAATTCAAGTAATAACCTATCAGTTAAGACCTAACAACAGGTATTAACAAGAAAGTGTTGGCAGGTGAGCATATTGTGCTTTGTCAGGAAGTCCAGCATGTATCAACAGGAATGTATGCATGTAATCACATATATATATATATATATATATATATATATATATATATATATATATATATATATATATATATATATATATATATATATATTTTTTTTTATATATATTGAAATGATGCTATTTTTAAAAATCATTAAGTGGTTAAAGAAAGTAGATTTCTAAGATGGGGTGATGAATAATTTTTAAAGGGGCCAGTAGGCCATATAAGTCTTGAAACCTCTCTGCTAGAGTCTCAGCAATGAACAGTTTTCACCTATTTATCTTTTCCTGACTGGATAGTTAGGCCAAAGTCTTTTATGTGATTTTCATTCTCATTTAGCAGGCTCTGGAATGCATCAGAGCATGGGACAATCAGCATAATGCAATGTACAAACAGTAAAACTGGAGTACTTTATAGTCTATATGGAATCATTCTTCTATTTTCATTTTGAATTGGATGTTGTCCATGGCAGGAACACACACCTTGGGTGAGCATACATCCTGCTATTTATGTCTACTATGCTATTTCTGTCTACTATTTATTAGTGTTACTTATGTTTAAGTCTATTAAGCTACCTTTCAAGGAATCTGTTATCATTTTAACATGTGCAAGGAAAATAATCACATTCAAGGTAATTCTTTGTATTTGCATTTTGTTTTACCTAATTATTATTTTTGTAGTTAAAAAATTTAGCAAAATACAATTGTATATATACTCAGTACCATATAGATATAATTTCAGGATAATATCACTCAAAATATGTTTTCATACTTTTATATGTTATTGTTTCATGCAAATTGTTTGCTTAAATATCAAATACTGATGAGAGTTATATGGACCAGTACTTATTACTGTTTTCATAATTAACTTTTTCTTGGTGTTGATGATTGTGACTTTCCCATTCATTCATTACTCTTTACAGTATAAATTCCTCAATGTTCTCAGAATTGTGCCTCTTCTACTACAGGTCTTCTCTGTACATTTTTGTTTTCCTTTTGTTGTTATTCCCATTTTTGTTAACTTTATAGATGTTTCAGCTTTTTTTCCCCATTAGTGACTGAAAATCTGATAATTTCATTCTAATTGATGCATATGACAGTTTGCTACAGTAATATTTACAGAGATTCTCAATTATTCAGCTTTCCTGACTTCCAGTTTCATGCTTTATTATTTTTTATCTTGTTTAAATTAGTCTCATAAAACTTTTTGGAAATTATTTCTTTATGACTTTTACTTTCTAGAAAATGCTACTCATGGTCCAGCTAGGTATGCAGTGAATAGAGCACTGGCCCTGGAGTCAGGAGGACCTGAGTTCAAATCCAGCCTCTGACACTTAACACTTACTAGCCATGTGACCTTGGGCAAGTCACTGAGCCCCAAATGACCTGCCTTCCTCCTCCAAAAAGCAAAAAGAAAGAAAGAAAGAAAGAAAGAAAGAAAGGAAGGAAGGAAGGAAGGAAGGAAGGAAGGAAGGAAGGAAGGAAGAAACAAAGAAAATGCTACTCATGATGTTATGCATTAGTGTTCCAAAAAGATTTTGCAAAAAACTTAGTGTTGTTTTGGCTACCATGTCTTTCATTATCAAGGAGATCAAATGTTGGCTAGCTAACAAAATTTCTGGATTCTTTTGGTTTTCTGCTTGTATCAATTGTTTTAAATCATTTAAATAGTGTTACTAACAATGACTATAGTCTATTCTGTGTTGAATTGTGTTATTTTATTTATTTATCATTTTTGATTATTCACCTTTTACTTAAATAGGTCAGATTAAGTTATTTTAATTTCATACCAAATCTTCACAATTTTATTTCTTCTTATCATTTGATCCTGATTTTAACCCTTGCTCTAACATGTGAATAGCCTTCCTCAGGAGTGGAGAACCTGTGGCCTTGAGGCTAAATGTGGCCCTTTCCCTGAATACAAACTTCACAGAACAAATCCCCTTAATAAAAGAATTTGTTCTGCAAAATTGGAGCTCAGTCAAAAGGCTACAGTGAAAAACCTAGAAGGCCACATGTGGCCTTGAGCCTACAGGTTCCCGAGTCCTCGTCTACTTTATATCCAATGATTCTAGCTTCTCCTGTATCAGAAAACAAACAAATAACCAAACAACCATGTCATGTATCTTAAGATAATTTCTTTGTTATACTTTCTGAATGTATTACATTCTTACTTGCTAAAATAAAATATTAATTTTATTGCATAAATTTGATAAAACATTGAAGCCCTTACTATGTGTCAAAGAGTGTTCTTAATGTTGGCGACACAGAAAGAAGATAACAAGGAAGTTCTTTTTCTCAAAGTGCTCACATTGAATAAATCACTTGAAAGGGAGGTAGAAACTGGGGTAGGGGCACATATATAGGTCAGGGTAGGTGGTATAGATAGTTATCTGGGAAGGAAGTGAGCATTATGACTATTATATCAAATGATACAGCAATTACAAATATTAAAGTATATTAATTTTATTTGGAGGGTCTGGTCTTACCAAAGCTGCAATTAGGGTAGGGAGATCAAAGGGAGGCTCTAGTGTGCTGAGGGTACTTACATGTTTTTAAGTAGATAGAAAGATATAGGCTAATCATAAAGGTAGAAAGGATTATGTGTTAAAATATGGAACTACTATACTATGTGACTTCTTTTCCCAAACAGCAACTATCCAGATAATCTGTTCTTATCTACTCCCTACCCCTCATTTGGGAGCTTTCTGCCTGGAAGAAGGGAAGAAAATATCCTAAGGTCCTTCTTTGTTGAACCCAATCCCCTGGTCCCAACCTGATGTCCCTTTCAAATAGTTTTAAGTATTTTGATGACATCTTTCAAGGCTGTTTGGCTCATGTGTTTCAAATATTAATTATATTAATTTTGCCTGAGTCTCACTGAATTCTCATAGAATTAACTCTACCATCTTATACTATGGAGTAGAGGTTAGTGTATTGCTAGGGTTTGGTTTGGTGTGATATTCTGTGCAAATGTTTATCAAGACTATTGAAAATTAGAAACTTAAGTATCACATAAAATATTTTTTCATATTTTTGAACATGAAATTCAATTAAAGCAACTTGATCATCTTGAAGCCCATATTTTATTAAAAATACATTTGATTGGGCGGCTTGGTGGCGCAGTGAGTAGAGCATCGGCCCTGGAGTCAGAAGGACCTGAGTTCAGATCCGACCTCAGACACTTAATGCACACACAAACAAAAACCTAGCTGTGTGACCTTGGGCAAGTTACTTAGCCCCAGTTGCCCTCCAAAAAGCAAAAAAAAAATACATTTGATTTCTTCAAAGCATTTTCCACATAAGTCATGATATTTAAAAAAAAAACTATTAAAAAATAATTCTACTACTGTTGAAGGGCAGGTGTGATATATTTGGTTTTAATGGATAGACAAAAATGGTGTTTGTCCCTTTTTTTGTTGCCTCACAGATGATGTGGTCTATGTTGGATAAAATTTACTATGGCTATTCCAGACTCTTAAAGATAATACCTGCTCTAATCCTTTGCTTTAAATATTTGAATAATTTATATAATCTCTAAACCTTGGGGATTGAATATAGTTCTATTTCAAAGCAGTGAGACTTTCACATTCAGCATCCATGGCCTTGACTATTGTTAGGGCAAAAGTAATAACTTATAACTCGATAGGTGAATTTTTCTTTTACATATTTTTGAAAGTTTTAGTGATGCATGTCATCAATTGCTATCTTTAATTGTTCCTAAACAGTCAGAGAATAGAATGTTATGCTTCTCCCCCTTTCTGCATATTGAAATATTATGATTTTAGTAGTACTTAATTGTAGTGTTAAATGCACATTAATTTTCTTATGTTATGTTTCCCTAATTGTGATGCTGATTTTTCTTTAATGTTAATTGGCCTATATAGGTGTCTCCAAAAGCAAACAGACAATATTATTCCACTGAGTGATAAAGGAACTTGAATATATATTTATTTTGCTGTACATGATCAGAGATTACAGAACAGTATCAAACATAGCAACACTAATAATGTTTGCCATTCTGAAATTTAATTGTTTTTATCAAAATTCAGGTTACCACCACATAACTTAGCCCCATTCTAAAACTCCCAGATTGTGCTTTAGGAATTCTAGTCATTGATTTGTGAAAGGCATGTGTTGACTACTTACTAATGAGAAACTGGTGTGCTGTAACATGGATTGGATCATTTTGATGTTGCACCAACTCTGTGTTGGAATATGTATTTGCTCATGGGGAAAATGATTAAACACAACTGAAATTACTTGAATCAACTAAAAAAAAAACAAGATATTACTTGAATACTTTTTCATCAGTGTTTTATCTGGCAACTGTCTAGTAGTGTTTTTTATTATTAATTGAGTTGAACATTAATTATGAACTAGTATAATACATATTCTTGTTTTGTTATCTTCCCAAACTGACACATTTTTTCAGTGATGAAAGAATGTGACACAGAGAGAGACAGACAGACACAGAGAGTCAGAGATACAGGGATAGAAAGACCTATCTCAAAATCCTAGTAGGTACCATGATATAGACAAAAGACTATGGACCAGAGATTAGGAAGGAAGGAGTTTGAATCCTCATTAGAGCCTTATAATTAGCTGTGTGGCAATGGGTAAAGCATTTTGATGTTCTGCACTGCAGTTTTCTCATGTGAGGAAAATGAATTTTAATTATTTACCTTACAACATTTTTGGTGAGTCAGGTATTTGCAGTAATTGAGAAGCTTGGAGAGGTGACAGGGTAGTGCTTTGTTTATCTGTATGTATCTCTTGAAGACCATCTACCAAGCTATAGAGAACTTGTGGTATGTCTTAGGGGAGGAAGCACTGATACCCTTGAAATTATAGGTCCTTTTGTTTTGTGGTTATTATGATTATCATCTTATTATTTTTTTTGTCCAGCAAGTATTTCTTGAGAAGCAGAAACCATTTGTACAGTAATCTCCTGCTTTGAAATGTAATGCTGCTATTCATTAACTATGATATTTATGTTGTTGTAGACATATTGGTTTTAGATGACTTCACGAATTTGGACTTTGGGTTGCCAATCTATAAAAAAGAGGTTTGGATTAGATGATCTTTAAAATATCATTCAGCTCTAAATCCTTTAACCTTTGATCCAATGGAGAGTATTAACATTAAATGATTAGCATGATTAGAGTTGTAATTAGGAAGATGAACCTGCCACAGCCCTAACTAAGAAAGACATGCCTCAGGGAAGGGTATTAATAGGGTATAAAATTAATGTATATGCTCTATCAATAGAGGCAAAGGATATGATTCCAAAAAGAGCTCAGCTACAGTTTGAACAGAGGGGTTTTCCAAGGGGATATAGAGGTAGTAGACTGAAGTATGTTTCTTCTATCCATCCCCACAAAGTAATTCCCTCATTGCCCTGCCACTCTCTAGGAATAACTGCCTTTTTTTAAGCTTTCATCCATAATAAAAACTCCTTACTCCCCACCTCTTTGTAAGGACAAGTAATGAATATAGATAGATACTACCTTTCCTCCTTCAAACTCTTGGGGAGAAGCTCTTTGTCAAGAATTCTCTGTTATCTAAAATATCCTCCAAATCGCTTTCTAATGCTAAGGTTTTAGCCCATGAGTTATTGTAGTCACAAATTCTTATCTCCACATAAGTGAATTTGTCTTTTTTCTGTATTAATTATAATTTTCACTTTGGCCACTTGATAATTACTTTGAAAAAAATATGTCAAGAACAAAAGTAAAAACACCTCTCCATAAACTTTGGGGCACATTCTGATCCATAGTCCTGAGGAGCTCTGGAAAGAGAGGACTCAGATTTTGTCCCATTTCTACATTAAATTAGATCTACCAAGTTCATATCCTTATGCATCGTGACTTCTGGATGTGTCCTTTTCTCAGTCTGAATGTCACTCCCAAATGGTGCCCCTTTCTCCTAGACTTTGACTCTCAGACTTTTGATAGCTTGACCTTTCAAAATTCACAAGTTCAGAAACTCCATATTAAACTCCTTTACCTAAAAAAGAGAACAAGAAGATAAAACAAAAGGTAAAGCACACATATTCACAGAGCAATATATTGACTTCAGAAAGGAGAAGACCTGGGACTTCTTTTACTTTACAGCATTTTCTCTCACTAGACACTTTCATCTAAATGAAGAAAAAGTAATCTAAAATAGTATCTTATATTATTTTCTTTTTTTTAATAAGCAATTGGGGTTAAGTAACTTGCTCAAGGTTACACGGCTAGTCATTATTTGTGTGTGGGGGCTCATTTTCTGAGGCCAGATTCGATCTCGGGTCATCCCAACTCCGAGGCCGGCGCTCTTACTCACTGTGCCACCTAGCCACCACTATCTTATATTATTTTCACAAGATAAATTTCAGAGTTGATTTGATGACCCGTTGATTCTACTCATTCTAAATGATGCTACTTATCCTGGAAAGTGCCTTCAGAATCAGAGTTTCTCATGTATCAATAAGGACAAAGAAAGAGTGAAAAAAGGAGAGATCAGATTCTACATGTATATTGAGGACCACTTGTGGAGAGAGGGCTATATTGTCTAGTCTCTCAGACATAAAGAATAGTCATCTCCAGCCTCTTCTCTTTCTTACCCTTCTCCGAAGGAGGTTTTCATTTTAGTCAAAAGAGGAAGCAGTAAGTCGAAGGTGTTTTTTGTTCGGTATTTCCTTTACCAAGCTCTTGATTCTTCTTTTCATGATTTTCTTTCAGCACTGCCATTTATATTCCATCTTTTTTTTTTTCTGCTACCTGTCTTATTTGAGATTTAAAATCCTTTGTGGTTTCTTCTAGGAATTTTTTGGGGGTCTTGAGACCAATTCACATTTTTCTTTGAGGTTTTGGATGTTGCTACTTTGATTTTTTTCTCTTCTTTTGATGTGTTTTGATCTTTCTTGTCACCATACTTTCTTTGGCCAGGAATATTTGTTGTTGTTGTTATTTGCTCATCTTCAAGCCTATTTTTTTAACTTTTAACTTTATTTTGAAGTTGGGCACTGCTCACCTGAGGGAGAGAAAACACTGTCCCAAGCTTAAGGTTTTTTTTGTGTATCTTTTTCTCAGAACCATTTCTTGTTGTCTGTAAGCTTTCAGTTTTTCTAGGGTGGTATGATCTAAGAAGAGGTGTATTTACAACACTTCTGGCCTTTGATTTACTCTGTGAATGATCATATGCTATCTTTTTTATTTTGGAAATGTGACCACGGTCCCTTCTCCACTGAAGTCACAAGCTGTGGTTTCCTAGTGCTCTTAATCATCCTGGAACTGCAACCCAAGACTGTGACCTGGATCCAATTATAGGCAATGTAACAGAGTTCTTCATTTACTGTCATTAAAGTATAATAATACTATAATCTCCTTCTGACCAGTTATTGCCCCCTTTGCTATCTACAGGCTGAGAGCTATGGTAGCTACCACCACTGTATATCAGCTGCTGGTTTGCTAGGGTGACCTGAGCTGGACTATGCTTTACTCTCACCCTGGTGTAACAAATCTTTCCTGCTGATCTTCCAAGTTGTCTTGGCCTGGAAAATTGTTTTACCTCATCCCTTTGTGAATTCTGCCCTTTCAGAATTAATTTTGTGCCATTATTTAAAGTTTTTTGAATGAAAGTTTGGAAGAACTCAAAGAAGTCTTTGCCTTTTCTCTACTATCTTGGCCCTCCTCCCCCTGCTTGCATCCATTATCTCTTAAAATACATAGGGCTTCCTTTCTAATAATCATCATTGAAATACATTTGTATGTATCCTTATCCAAAAAGGAGAGCAGAGGTGGGAAACTATGGGAGAATAATAGACAAACACTGTTAATATGTAGTGGTTTGAACCTTTTTTTCTCTTTAATATTCAACCCTTTTTTATAAATTACTCACTGAAAGACTTGGGATTTATGTGGAAGTGAATCTGATTTAAATTAACAAAATTGTCAATAAAAATGAGATAAAATATGAACATAATAAGAACAAAAATAATAAAAGATAACCTAGTATGATTATATATATATAATCATACTAGGTTATCTTTTATTATTTTTGTATATATATATATATATATACTTATTTATTTATTTTTTGTCTAGCATCTAGGCAGAGAACCTTAAACTGAGTAACCACTTAAATGCATATTAAATCCAAATGAAAGCTTTGAAAATTCATTTTTTTTCCAGATGTGCTGGTGACCCATGCCTGTAATCCCAACTAATTGGGAGATTGAATCTGCTAGATTTCCCTGGAGCTCAGTATTTCTGAGCTGCAGAAGATTATGCTGATTAGGTATTGCATTAAATTCAATCTGGATATGGTAAACTTCAGGAATAGGATAAGGAAGAAAACAAGCATTTATTAACTGTCTACTATTTGCCAAGCACTTTATAAATGTTTCATTTATTCTCACATCAATCCTGGGAAGTGACAAAATAGAATTCTGAGGATGGAGTTAGGAAGACTGGAATTTAAATCTGGCATCAGTTATGACTGTGCAACCCTGTACAAGCAATTTAACTTTTGTTTGTTTTGGTTTCCTCATATGCAAAGTGATGGTTATAATACTGCTTATCTCAGAAGGTGAATGAGGTAGTATCTGTGAAGCACTTATCATAGTGCCTGACACAGGGATGTAATAAATACTTACTTTCTTCCTTTCTGTTATTGTTCCCATAAGAGGAGAGAGAGGTTAAGTCATTTGTCCAAATTTGCACAGTCAATAAGTGTTTGAGTTTGAATTTGATCTCAAGACTCTAGGTCCAGCTGCATCTCCTAGCTCCCTTGAGATATGGGTGAAACAGAGAAGGCCCGAGTTCCTCTGATGATCTGAAAAAGGATTGGATCATGAGTAGCTGCTGCCTTCTAGCCTTGCTGAGATTGGGAAACACTTTCTCAAAAAATAAATAATAATGATAACAGTAATAATAAACCCTAAAAAATAATAAAATAAAGTTTTCTTAACAAAGGAGAAAAAATGAAAAGTTATTCCTCAATGATGGAAAGGTGAAGTCCTATAGGAGAAGATAGTTTTTGGTGTCGCTTTATATGATATATTTCTACTTCTTTTTAAATTCAGGTTATTTCAAATGCAGAAATTGCAAACATGAAGGAGAGAACCAGCCAGCCATATATTGAGGTCAAGACACATAGTCAGAGAGCTCTGTAGTTAAGTTGTCAGAGCCATAAAAATCTTTTACCTTCTTCAAGTAAAGGTTACTGTCGGAGAGTGTCTGGTGCAGATGAACATAGTGTTGTTTGCAAATTCTGTTCACATTTGTTCTGTTCCTGCAAAAGGAATAAAAAGAGTTTACAAACCTTTTCCTGGTTTTCAGTCTTTGAGATCAACTCCCTGTTTTCATTTTCCTTAGTTTCTTCCCATTTCTATATTTATCACAGCATAGATTTGAATTTTCAGGAGATTTATTTTAATTTCTTCATAATTCCTTTTATCTTCCTCCTTATAATAAATCTGGGATTAATAGAGGTGGATTCAAAATACTCAAATTTTTCTTAGCTTCCTTAAGATAATTTTTTTTTAAAATCTGGATGCCTGAAGTAAAAGTTGCATTTTCTTTGCTCTTGTCTGAGGTTACATGTTAATAATTGGTATACATATGTGGCAATGTGTATTAGCGGGAGGTTTTTTTTGGGGGGGAATCAATCACTTCAGCAGAGTGTTATTTATACCATAGGAACGTTTATACTCAAAAGAATACTCTTGTTATGACACTTTTGAAACTGGGTAGTCCTCTAGAATTGAGGTGGCACAGGAGATATATAGGATTAAGGGTCTGGGATCAGTATGATTTGAGTTCAAATCATGCCTCAAACATTTACTAGCTATGATCCCTGGTAAGTAACCTAACCTTTTGAGCCTCAGTTTCTTCAGCTTTAAACTAGGGATAATAATAGCACCTGTCTCATTAGGTTATTGGGAAGATCATATGAGATAATATTTGTAAAGTGCTTGGCACAGTGCCTGGCACATAGCAGGCACTTACTAAATACTTTTTTTTCTTAAAAATAAATGTTTCCTTCCCTTCTAAACAATAATCAAGTCATATAAAGATCATTTTGTAGTAAAAGATTGTACTCTTTTCCTGGGTTTCACTTGTGGCAAAACCAAAAGAAAAAGTTAAAAGTTAGAGGAAAAGGTTTTTAAATTGGTGTCCATGGATACTCAATGAGTCACTAGATATATTTCTCGATGTTAATGATGGTAAATGAGAGAAAAATTACATCTTTATTTTCACTTAGCTTTTATTTCTTTTTTAATCCTAGATACATTAATTCATGCCTTTTAAAACATTATTCTTGTGGAGGCTAGGTGGCACAGTGAATAGAGCACCGGCCCTGAAGTCAGGATGATCTGAGTTTAAATCCAGTCTTAGACACTTGACACACTTACTAGCTGTGTGATTTGGGCAAGTCACTTAACCCCAGTTGCCCTCCAATAAAAAGCAAACATTATTCTGAGGAGGGATCCATAGAGTTCCTCAGACTGCCAAAAAAATACTCTCTCTCTCTCTCTCTCTCTCTCTCTCTCTCTCTCTCTCTCTCTCTCTCACACACACACACACACACACCAGGAGGAATCAAGTTCAAATTTTGCCTTAGACACTGATTGGCTGTGCGATATTGGACAAGTCATTTAACCCTGTTTGCCTCCACTCCTCATCTGTAAGATGAACTGGAGTAGGAAATGGCAAACCACTCCAATATCTTTGCCAAGAAAATCCTAAATGAGGTCACAGAGAGCTGAATATGACTGAAATGACTAAACATCAAATATGGTATAATATTTTGGACAAGAGCAAAATTATTCTGTTCTATCATGATAATGCATTTATGTAACATTATAAAATCTGAAAAGCACGTTATATACATTGCCTTATTTGATTAGTATAGTGAGCCTATGAGAGGGTTGTAGTCACAAGGCCATCATCATGTTTACTGCATACTCTATAAACCTGTAATCTCAATTGACCCCTTTGTTGTTGCACATCAATCCTTTTACTACTTCATGAACAGCTCTCCATCACAATCCTCACCGCCTTTCTTCAAATCTTCGCTTTTGACACCACCTACAATTCTACCTCTACTAACCTCACACTTTCTTGAGAAAAGATGAAGCTAAACTTGGAGAGCTTCATCTACTCTCCAGTCCCACACTACTAATCACCTTTATATTGTCTGCCAATTTGTAGTTCTTGGCTGTAGAAAAAGTAGTTTCTACTTACTCCTTCCTTCCTCCCACCGTCCCACCCTTCCTTCCTTCCTTTCTTTTTTTTCCTTCTTTCTTTCATTTTTTCTTTCTTTTTTCTTTCTTTTTCTCTCTCTCCATCTCTCTCTGTATCTCTCTCTCTCGCTTTCTCTCTCTTCCTTTATTTCTTTTTTCCTTTCTTTCTTTCCCTCTATCCACATAGGATATCACAAATATCACACACTCACTGGTGCTTTGCCTTAAAGTATATACATTTTCAACTCTGAAACTTTTTTTTTTATTTTAAAGCCCACCTTAATCCAAATCAATCAGCCTCTCCTTAATTGTCTAATAATAGGTCCCAGGCCAAGCTCTAATTACTAATTGTTTGGAACTTGATTGGTTTAGAATGAATATAAATAGCAATTGTTTCTGTTTTGGTCAGAAACCCTGAGGGTCTTCCTTTAGAAGATCTTCTTTTTTTAAAGGTGTCATTCCTTGCCTCTTTTCTTATTAACCATTAATCCCAGGATGGCTGTAGCCTCAGTCAAACTCAGACCTGTTAAAGACCTTAGATTGAAAAGGTCAAAGTCCCTCACTATATCCTGGGGCACCTCCAGTTTTCCTTTCTATTTTTGGCCACTGGACCCAGATGGTTCCAGAGAAGAGAGTGAGGTTGGTGACTCTGCACAACTCTCCCTCACTTAAATGCAACGCACTTATATGTCATGATATAACATTCCTGATGTCCTGATCTTCATAGAGAACAAAGGACAAACAGCAGCAGGAAAATAGCCTTCTATTTATTTCCTTGATCCCATGTCTTTTTTTCCTATAGGAGCTTGCCTTTCTGTTTATCCTCATTCTCTCTCTATTGTTAAAACTCCCCGTATCCATTAACTCATTGTGTGTTGTATCTAAGTATGACCAGGTCTCTCCCATAGTTGTATTAAACCCCCAACTGGTCCTTCTATCCACTTAGGCTATTTTTTCCTCCTTTTCAAAAAATACTATATCTAGCCTCATAACCTTTCCATTATTACTCCTTTGCAATCTGACTTCCATCACAATTCAATTGAAGGAACCCTCTTCAAGGTAATAAAAAAGCTTTTCATTCGTAAATCCAATGTTCTTTTCTCTTTCCTTGAACCGATATAAAATAATAACAAAAAATTATGGGTACTAAATAAACTAAATATATATATATATATATATATATATATATTTAGTTTATATAAATAAATAAACTAAATATATATATATAAATAGTTTATATAAATATATATAAATATATATATTTATATATAAATATAAATAAACTATATATAAATATAAATAAACTATATATAAATAGTTTATATAAATAAATAAACTAAATATATATATATATATATATATATATATATATATATTGGGGAAGGTGTAGCTTATTAGCAATTTGTGTCAAAAAGGTCTAAATTTTAGTTTAGTAGGAGTTAAATAAGAGGAATGTATGATGGGGTGGCTAGGTGGTGCAGTGACTAGAGCACTGGCCCTGGAGTTCAAATTTGGCCTCAGATACTTAATACACAAACACACACACACACACACTCACGCACACACACACACACACACACACAAACCTAGCCATGTGACCTTGGGCAAGTCACTTAACACCAATTGCCCTGCCTTCCTTCCAAAAAGCAATGAATAAATAAGTAAGTAAGTAAGTAAGTAAGTAAATAAATAAATAAATAAATAAATAAATAAATAAATAAATAAATGAACATGTGATAGAGAAACCAAAGAAGTTTATGTGATGTTGGGTTGATTTGAGCTGCTTCAATTTTGCTTTGCTTATAGCGTACAGTACTTTCTTTGATGTGAGCATGCCACATGTCATTCAAAGATTAGATGAAGGAATGGGGAGTTGTTACAATGGAGAAGTGAAAAACAAAGGGAGGCATCATTGCTGTAGCACATAATTTAAAGGGCTGACATGGGAATGAAGGAGTTATCAACATTGGGGAACCTGTAGCCTCAAGGCCACATGGGATCTTCTAGATCCTTGGGTGCAGCCCTTTTGACTACATCCAGGTTTTACAGAACAGATATTTTTTAATAAGGGGCTTTGTTCTGTGAAGTTTGAACTAGTTCAAAGGGCCACACTTGAGAACCCAGAGGCCACAGGTTTCCTATCCCTGGTTTAGATTTTTCTTCCTTGTGTGTGCTCCCCAATTTACAAAAGGAAATGATGAAGTTATAAAGCCCTAATGCAGAATTTTCCCCACAGCCCCTTCTGATACTTTTCTTCCATTGACTAGAAGTCAGGTACACAATCTAAGCATGGCAATCTACCCCAAGTACCAGAACAAGGAAACAGTAGACCATCCAGTGTTTATTTGAGAAAGCACTTCTGTCCTTATTTGGCATATCTTTTGCTGAGGTGTCACTAAGGAGAGGGGTGACTCACTACCGTTCTGTGTTTTGAGTCCTTGTAAATCGTGTGATGCCTGTTGAAGGGAAACTTGGGCCTCCTTCACACGAAAAGCCTTACTAGATTTTAGAGTACAGTCTGAGAGGTTTTCACTTCTTTCACTGACTTGTATGCTAAAGGCAGAGCTTAGAGCCCTCACTTGGAACTTGGAGAAGGCTGATTTCCAGTCTGTATGGGGAAAGATTCCCTAACCAAACTGACCAAAAGTTCAATGGGTAATCTTTGGAATATAACTAGATATTTAATGATATTTTGAAAAAATTGGTTCCTCTGGGTTAGTGATCTTCAGAGACCAAAAAGCAATTGTCATATATAATATCTTCATGTCTAGGTTAGGCTAGATAGTCACTGAGGTCCTTATAAATCTGAGATTCATTAACTCTGTGATGAGTTATTAAATGTCACTAAAGTAGATCTTTTTGTCAGAGAATTAAACCATCTAAACTACTGAAAGAAATAGATTATTGGATCAATACTCTCTATTTTTAAGTCTAAGTTTCTCCATCTGAATCCATAATCATAGCTTTAGAATTGAAATGGTTTGGTATTCCCATAGCAGAATGTTCCCCTTCACTGCAGTGGGGATCAAGGTTCAAATCCCACCTCCAAAACTACCTTACTCTGTGGCCTTAGGTGAGTCACTTAAACCCTCTTGGTCTCAGCTTCCTCATTCATAAAAAGACAGCATGGAATTGGATGGGCTCTAAAGTCCCGGCCATTACTAAATCTATGATCCTACATGATTTCACCCAGTAATCAGGTAATGTTTGTGGCTGGAAACTAATTTAATGTTAAATAGTTCTGAAAGCATAACTGCTGACTTAGTTGTTCCCTAATTGCTTATCCCTCATGAAGCTATTTAGGTTGTTTTGGTTCTATAGTTTTCCCTCTTGTATAGTTATACCTGTACTCATCTACAAGTGTGTTTCAAAAACAAGCTTACTACTATTCAATTATTTTAATTGAATACAAGTATGATTCAAGTAGGGTGTGTGTTTTTGTTTAATCCCTTTAGTGACTCAAACACCTCTAACACATAATGTATGATCCTGGGCAAGTTAATTAGCCCATCAATGCCCTAGGCCACTCTCTAATACTAATACTAAGTTTCAAAACAAGTACTCATCTGCATTGGTAGATAAATAGATTTTTGTTCCAGGAAGATTTAAAAAAAATATTAAAATAAATAAAGTATTAACTAAACTTTATTAATCATTACATTTAAAGTTAATTATATTAACCAAAGTGATGTGTCACAGATAGGCAGACAGAGATATGAAACTGTTGCAAAAGAGAGCAGTAAGATGAGATTTCCTAGGAAAACATAGCACTTAATATAAGAACGTGGTTTAGTTCCTTGGCAATATTCAAAGATTGAAGAAGCCCAAGTCTGTGTTTTGCTGGCTTGTTCATCCTTCATAGAAAGGAAATTGAGGAGAAAAAAGTGGAAAAAAGATACTGGACCTTAATAACATCCATTCTGCCTCCAACCCTGCCTGACCCCTGCAAACACATGCAATTGATATCATCACATCTATAAAGACAGGCAATTAAAACCTTCTATCCCATTGGTCAAAGGAGTTTCAGGACATCAATTCTTCACCTTGATAGCAGCACTTATTGGACTTTTGTAGCTAGACTACAGTTTTGCTTCTGACAACCAGTTACATCACTTTCAAAGGACTTTAAAATGGTTGTAATAAGAAGCAGTGGAAGGAATACAATATACAAAGAAAGTGGTTCAGATACTGAACTTAACAAAAACATCCTGAAAACATTTAAAGATGTAACTGGAATGCCAACAGTTACCTTGCCAAAAGCATAACTAAATATTTAAAATATTTTGGAAAAATAAAATATTTTTTACCATTAATTTGAATGAGGCTATCATAGTTGGGCCCTAGTGAAGAAAAGAGAAATGCAACTAAGGAAAACTAAGATGATTAGATCAGATAGCCTGGTTCACAGAGGAGGTCCATATATTAGGCAACTCAATTTTGGAAGAGCAAAATTGATTCTCAAGATTTTGTAAAAGGCAAAGGATGAAAAAGACATGGGCATAATTTTGTACATTGTTATTTGAAAATGGTGACTAAGAAAACATGAATAGCTATCAACATAGTATCTTCCTATTTCCCCCATTTCTACAAAATATATATGATACTTTATTATTTGAACATAAAACAATCTATTCATACGCTAGAGCCTGCCTATTTTTTTCTCATGTGCATTATAGTCTGCGCAGTGTACACATATGTACACACATGCCTAGATGATACTAAGGGAAACGAACCATATTTCATTTGTGAAAATAAGTTCCTGAAACAATGTCCTGAGCATTATAATAGTCACCTAATAAGTAATTTTCAATAATCATAGTAGTGATAGTATTTGTTCTTATGAAAGGAGAATTAGATTTAGATTTAGGTGAGACCTGGCATTGAACCCCACATTAGACACTTACTAGCTGTATACCTACATTATAGTTATTAAATGATTCTGAACCTAATTTTCTTGTTTTAAAGTATGGATAAAAATACTAGCAGTATCTACCTCACCAGGTAGTTGTGAGAATTACATGGATTATTGTATGTAACAATATTTCTTAATTTTGAAGCTTTAACAAATTAATTACTCTCATAACATGGTGGAGAGAAGAGCAACCCTGGAGTCAAGAATTCCTAATTTCAAGTTCTTTCTCTGGTGTATAGTACCTATATGGGTGTAGAATATTTAGGGAAGAGTAGGTACCTTAGGTGTGAGAGTTGCTGAGGCCTTTCTGTGCTGCTTTCTATCTGTGGTGTTGACCTGATCCATTTAAATCTCACCTGTGGCTCTAAGAAGCTGTGTTATGCACAAAAGCCACACTCTGGGCAACCATTTTGGCAGATGGGCTAAATGAGGTTGAATGTAAATAGAAGTGTCTCAAACCTCTTTGTGAGTTAGAGGGTATCTAGCCAAGCATGTGAAAACTTCCCTTGGTGAAATGGACGGATGACAACAGTTTATTCCAAAGGCCACAAAGGCAACTTAAGAAGGCATTGTGGGGTGCTTTGAGTTCAAAGATATCATGGTCATCCACTGCATCCTGAGCCATCCCCAGTTTTGACTTTTGTGTTGCCCCCAAACTCTGATGATTCTTGAAGAGAAGAGTAAGGCCAACTTCATCACATAACTCTGCCTCACTTAAATCCAATTTATGTGTAAGTCAAAAGACATCACTTATACAATTTTACCATTTTTTACTTACCTCAAAGTCCTGTGGCAATAGACAAGTGATGAAGCAAAATGTGAGTATACACTGGGAGCTGTAATCAAGATTATGGACATAGTTAGCACAGACTATAGGGTATTCTTCTTTCTAGATTGGAGCATCAGTGGGATTTGGTGGCCTCCTGGGTATGAGAAGACATTTCTGAAGGACCACACTGTTCACTCACCTCCTAGAATGAGAAAATTGATAGAAAGTTGCCCTAAAATTATCTGCTTTGTGCTAGCCTCCACCACTTGCTATAGCAGATGAGGATCACATCCTTCAACTGAAACATAAAAAAGTACAAAAACTTTTGATAAGAAGATTCTACTTACCATTTGGTACATGTAAATTTTACACACTTATGAATAACATCAAAGATGAATAGCTCCTAGGAGAGAACTCAGAAGGTATCAGTAACACTGAATGGGAAAAGGTTCACCAATGAAGGCCAACTTAAGTAAATAAGTCAACAATTTCAGAGATTTGGTACACAACATTGAATTAACTCATCCAGGCCAGAACTTTCAAACATCAAGATTGGCTTGATGTAAATGATGGGGATGTTCAGAAAATACTAAATGAGAAATGGGAAGTCCACAGAGATTGCCAGTAGGATTGCTAATTTGTCTCTTAGAAGGCAGCATTTAACTCCATTAAAAGTAAAGTACAGGTGAGGCTTAGAGAGTTTCAGGCTTCTTGGTTCAGTCAGAAGACAGAAGAAATTCAATTTTACACTGATAGTAACAATCCAGAGTGGTTTTTATGGTGCTCTGAAAGCAATCTCTGGGCCAAAGACCTATAGTTCAGGTCAACTACTTGGTGCTGATGCAGTCACATTTATTAGTGATAAGAACATTATTCTACAGAGATGGGCTGAACACTTCCATAGTGTTCTCAGCAGAACATTCTCACCAAGAAATGCTGAAACCATTGACCATATACCTTATGTTTAGGTTAATTCTTTTCTAGATGAATTTCCAACTCATGAAGATGTTTTGAATAACATTAGGTTTATGTCATGTGGCAAAGTGCTCGGTGCTAATTCTATACCAGCTGAGATTTACAAGGCAGAGGTTCAACTTCTCATACAAAAACCAATGGAAAATTTCTAGATTAAATAGCAAGGGGAGTTTTTCATCCAGGAGTTCAAAGATGCCTCCATCGTTAATCCAGGGGGTCTCTCTCTTGGTCATTGCTGGTAAGATTCTTGCCAGAATCCTCCTAAATAGGATGATTCTTCGTCTGGAGGATCTTGTTCTTCTAGAGGAGTGCCAGTGTGACTTAAAAGGGACAAAGATATAGTTTAAATAGTGTTTGCTGCTCAATGACTTCACAAGAAATGCCAGAAATAGGACATAGGTGTATTCATATGTTCAACTACCTGACCAAGACTTTGATACTGTCAGTCATGAAAATCATGGCAAAATTTGGCTGTCGAGAAAAGTTCAGTATTGTGGGTTAATTTCATGATGGCATGCTTGCATGGGTTCTGGGCAATAGACGATGATCTCACACTTTCCCAGGAACGAAAGGAGTGAAGCAGAGCTGTGTACTTGCTCCCATGCTTTTTAGCATGATTGTCAGCATGCTAAATTCAGCAAAATTGTCAGAATGCTTCAAAAAGATTGAAAATGGCATCAAGTTCAGTAATCGCATTGATTTAAATTATTTAATTTGAAAAGGCTACCAGTAAGTCTAAAGTGGAGGGAGAGTTGCTGCATGAGATTTGTTGTTGTTGTTTTTACAATTGATTATACACTCAATGCAGTTTTTGAGGCTGAAATGCAACAAAGTATGGATTTATTCCCTGTCACTTCTGATAATGGTCTGACAATTAATGCCAAGAAAACAGAGGTTCTCTACCAACCAGTACTATATGATCTATTCGTGAAACCATTGGTTACAGAAGATGGAGATATTTAGAGATTTTGAATGCTGTGAATAAATTTATTTACCATAGCAGTATAATTTCTTTTTTTCTACTTTTCTTTTTATTTATTTTACATCATTCATTCCCACCAGATTTTGAGTTACAATTTTTTTCCGCATTTTTCCCCTACCCACCACTCCAGAATAGCAGTCCCATGGGATATCCCCTCATCCAATCTTTTCTCTCCCATCTCTTCTACCATATCACCTTCAACTTTTCCAGTAGGGCAAGGTGAATCCCCGTGTCCCAATACCTGAACATCTTACCTCCCAATTATATGTCAAATAGTATTAATCATAGTATTTATATATTTTTAAAACATTTGATTTTAAAACTTCAAATTCCAGATTCATTCCCTTCCTACTTTGTCACCCACCCTTACTGAGAAGATAAGCAATTCAGTATATGTTGTACATGTGTAGCTATGCAAAACATTACCATAGTAGATATATTGTAAAAACCTGACTATATTTCCCTCCCTCCTATCCCACCTGCAACCTGGTCCACTCCCCACTTTGATCCTGTCCCTTTTCAAAAGTGTGTGCTTCCAACTTCCCTCCCCCACAGCCTGCCCTCCCTTCCATCATCTCCAACCCCATTCCTCGTCCCCCCCACTCTCCTGTAGTGTGAGATAGTTCATTTAGTAGGTATGTCATTCTCTCCCTAAGCCAAATTCAATGGGAATAAGATTTTGCCTTTTTAACTTCCTGTTCTTCACCTCCCCTGCAACCACTTTCCCTTGCCTCTTCTACAGGAGATAGTTTACCCCATTCTGTGCCTCCCCCTCTCCTCTCATTATACGCCTCTCTAGCCTCTTAATTTCACCTTTTAAGTATCATGGCTTCCTATTAAATTCAACCTGTGCCCTCTATCTCTGTTTACCTGTAAACATATATACACACATTCCCATATGTATTTATATGGGCATATACCCTTCTTCAGCTATTTTCATACTGAGAAAGGTTTCATCAATACAGTTATCATTTTTCCATGTAGGAATGTATATAGTTCAACTTTGATAAGTTCCTTATGATTTATTTTCCCTGTTTACGTTCTCAAGCATATCTTGCTTCTTGTGACTGAAAGTCAGATTTTCTATTCAACTCTGTTTTTTTCCTCAAGAATGCTTGAAATTCCTCTATTCCACTGAATGACCATATTTTCCCCTAAAACATGATACTCAGTTTTCCTGGGTAGGTGATTCTTGGTTTTAATCCCAGCTCCTTGTTTTAGAAGCTGCCAGATCCTATGATATCCTGATTGTGTTTCCACAATATTGAAATTGTTTCTTCCTGGCTGCTTGTAATATTCTCTCTTTGATCTAGGAATTCTGGAACCTGGCTACACTATTTCTAGGAATTTTCTTTTGAGGATCTTTTTCAGGAGGTGATCTATGGATTCTTTCAAACTCTATTTTGCTTTATGGTTATAAAACATCAGGGCAATTTTACTTGAGAATTTCTGGAAGGATGATTTCTAGATTCTTTCTTTGATCATGGTTTTCAGGTATTCTAATAATTTTTAGATTATCTCTAATGAATCTATTTTCAAGGTCAGTGGGTTTTCCCATGAGGTATTTCACCTTGCCTTCTATTCTTTCATTTGTTTGGTTCTGCTTAATAGAATCTTGATTTCTTATAAATTCACTTGCATCCATTTGCTCCAGTCTAATTCTGAAGGAATAATTCTCCTCAGTGAGCTTTTGAGATTCTTTTCCCATCTGACAAATTCATCTTTTTAAGGTATTCTTCTCCTCATTGCCTTTTTGAGCCTCTTTTGCCATTTGAGTTAGTATATTTTTATGGTATTATTTTCCTCAGTCAGGCTGTTGACTCTCAATTCATACTTTTCTTGTATATTTCTCATTTCTCTTCCCAGATTTTCCCCCACTTCTCTTATCTGCTTCTTAAGGTCCTCTATGGCCTGTAACCAGCTCATATTTTCATTTGGGGCTTTTGGTGCAGGATTTCTGACCTCAAAGTGCTCTTCCTGTTCCATGCTTTGATCCTCTTTGCCCCCCAAATAGGAGTCTAATGTTGAATTTTTCTGTTTATTTTGTTTCCTTTGCCTAGGCATGTTGCTACTTCATTACTTGACTTTTGGGCTTGTTGCCACACTAGGAATCTGCCACCAGCCAGAGGAGCTTCTCTTCCAAATGTTGGGGTTTTCTCAGCTGCTGGAAGTATTAGTTGGGTGGCCTCTCTGAAGCCTCCACACACTTTGGCAAGCTGGTCACACACCCCAAGACCTCCATGCCAAACTGCAATGCAGATCCAAGAAGGGTAAAGCAAGAGTGATTACCCCCAAGACTGATCTGCAGATCCCCCTACAGCTTGTAGGCCAGGAGCTGAAGCTGAAAAGTGGCAGAGTGGTGCAAGCTATGAAGGCTCCTCAATGGCTTCTTGCCCCCAGTAGAAGAAGCTTATGTGCTGTCCCAACCAGTTCCAAAGTCCATAGGGCACTGACCTCTCACTTTATCCTAGGCATCTATGTTTTGATAATTCTAGAAATGCCACAGGTGTTGGTGTTCTGGGGTCCCTCCAGCCGACTTCTGATCAGGCAGCCCTGGGGCTAAAACCTCTTAAACACCTGGTCCTGGGCTTGACTCCCAGAGCACTGCACCAGCCTCTCTCTGCTGGGCTGCCAGGCTGTCCTCATTGGGAGGTTAGCTTCTCTGTGTCATTTTGTGGATTCTGGAGCTCTAGAGGTTGTTTAGAGTGCCCCTTTTACATAATTTTGAAGTGTTGTGTGCTGGAGCTCCATGGAAGTGCTGTTTCTACTCCAATATCTTGACTCTTCCCCCCAGCAGTGTAATTTCTAATGATGTACACTAAAACATTGGGGTTAATGCAAGCATTTCCAGAGCCTCTTTGTTTTGTAGGCTCTAAAAGAAACTATTGGAGAAAAGGGATATTAAAAAGACTACCAAACTTGAGGTCTACAACACTGACCTTTTGTGCTGACCTCTTTGTTGTATGACTTTGAAACCTATAGAGTATACCAGTGCCATGCCAGAAAACTGGATGGATTCTATTTGGCATGTCTTAGTAAGATTCTGAAGATCTCCTGGAAAGATGAGCTATCAGACTCCAAAGTCCTTTATTGAGTACAACTGCTAAGTATTCAAGCTCTACTGCAGATAGGGCAATTGATGGTCTGGCCATGCTGTTTGAATCCCAAATGTAAGTTTACCTAAAAGACTATCATACTCACACAAGGCAAGCACTCACATATAAGTAAAAAGAAATGATACAAGGACACCCTCAAGATCTCTCAGAAGAATTTCGCAATTAATTGTGAGACACAGGAGATACTGTCACAGGACTACCCTGCATAGTGTGTACATCAAAGAAGGTGCTCTTCTCTATCAGTAAAGCAGAAGTGCAGTAGTATAAAAGATGCATGACATGCACAAATTTGGAGACATCTCCAATCCAAAAGTTTACATAATTATCTGTCCCTGACCTGTGGTACAGCTTCATATTGGTTTGATTCACCACATTTGGACACACTGTTACCATAATCATGCCATTTTGGTCCTCTTTGAAAATGAAGGATAACAACCAGTTAGGTTTTTTATTCTTAGCAATCAATTAATCTCTCAGAGTGTGAGGCAACTCTTTAAGAATATAAACAACATTGATAGAGTGATTTTCTCCATCAGAATTTCCCTGTACTGATGGACTAATTAGTGTCAAGACCCACAATCCCATTTTTAAAATGAGTAGTAATAGAAACAACAGAAATGGTAGTATTTGTTGACTGCAAAGGGCCTTTATCCATTTAAAAACACATCTTCCTTTCTTGAGTTCCTCTTACTTCCATGACAGGACCTTAATGAAAGTAATTTTACAACAAAAATTTCTTTAAAAATGGAGCATTTCTCAAAAAAATGAATTCCGTATAGAAATTTGAGCTATTATGGGAATATAATTGATATATGTTTTGGAGGAGAAAGGGTAGTGAAGTGGAAGGGGAACTTAACATGAATAGCTTCAGGAAAGTGACCTATAGAATGATAGTACACTTTTATGTGACTGAGTATATATTTTGTGGCATGTGCACATATTCTCATCTTAAGAGAATTCTTTTGGGTACTTGAATTCCAATTAAAATAAAGTGATTGCTTATTGAAGTTATCCTTTTAATAACTGTTATAATTTAAAAGAATTGATTACTGAAAATATGGAAGCATCAATAAGATTATGTGAGTTGAAGATACATAGGCATTTAAGAAAGGACATTGCTGAAAGTGATAGTTATACTGATGATACATTTATGTAGCAGTATATGGTTACTCTTTCACCATAAGGTTGACTACATATTAAATCATAACTTTTTTCTTCTTTAGTAGTTCACAGAACCCATGGAGGTATTGATTCCTTGCACTCTAGGAGTACTGACACAGATTAAAAATTTGGTATTTTTGTGTTGCTTTGTATCAGTACCTCATCAGATACCTGTAACAACTCTTTGAGTCTGGTAATGCAGATCTTGTTGTTGCCATTTTGCATGTGGATAATTGGAAATCCAAGAACTTAAGAGACTTAAGAGACACAAAGATTGTTATACATCTGGAGAAAATTAAAATCTTTTAGCTCTAGTGTTATTGCTTTTTCCATGGTACCATAAACTCAGTTCTTTTAAAATATTTCCCAAAGGATTCTTCCTATCTGAATCACTTTCTTTTCAATTCATTCCAATGTTTCTTCACTTTGGTATGCTTGAGTGAACCTGTTATGTGATTTGTAGAGTAGACTTCAGTGTTTTAAAGATCAATAATACATTATTTACCTTTCATTATAACCTATGTTTTGACTAGAGAAGTGAAATTAAAGGTCATTTTGATTTTTGTTTTGTCTGCCCTTCAACACCTTCCCTCACCTAGAACCCAGACAAAAGACACAGAGCAAAGTAACTTCTGAGTAAGTATGTTGCTGTGAGCTGTGGTAGTCCCTTTTTCTTTTCCCTGCCTCCTGTAACACTGGAAACTATGAAAGTCAGAAGGTCTGAGTTCTAGCTGAAGCTTTGAACTGACCTAATTAACTAGTAATGTGACCTTAGCCAATTGATTTAAGCCAAGAGATTAACCGTTTCTTGACCTTCATTTCTTCCTGTATAAAATGAGATTATAAGACTAGATAATTTCTCTAGTTACTTTCAATTCTTACAGACTATGAATTATTTCCATCTCTTAGAATAAGTGATTTCCTTCATGGCTAATAGCTCATCTATATGGGAAACATTTCTTATTCCCTTGAGTTTTTAGTATTTTATCCATTCTTCTTCTAAACATAGGGCAAGCACACAATAAGTAATTGAAAAATTATTAAGAAATACCTATTGACTAATTGTCATGTATTTACTTATCTACCTCTATATGATCTTATCTACCTGTATAGATTTTCTATAGAATGTAAATACTTAAGGGCAAATATTTCTGTCTTATTCTTTATTTTTGTTTGTCTTTTTTTCTTAGTATTCCACAAACTTTGAAAGGTGTCTTTTACATAGTAGGTATATTAGATATTTATAGGATTAAACTCTACATTGCATTTTAGAACAGTAAAGCTGAGAAGTGGAGGTGATGAAGGACCAGCACCTAGACCAGTTGTATGAGTGAAACAATTGTTTTATTCCCTATTCAAATGATGCTTTAGCAGTTCCCTAAATATAAGGTGAAATTTTAAACTAACCTTAACAAAGGGAAAAGTATTATTAAAAACATGATGGAGTATATATTTGTTTTATGATTTCTCTTTTTGTGTCTGCTTTTAATGTGAATAATTCAATATGGGATTATCTTTCAGTATAATAGATCTTTAATTTTTTTTCATATTTTGTATATGTTAACCCATTTATGGATTGAATAAATATTTATTCAAAGGAAAAGATCACTAAAAAGACATGGAATGCTAAACAATGTAAGCATTAATGGAGAAGATACATATAATTAATGTAGTATTTAAAGATTTTGAAAGCATTATATGTGTACACACACAAACACATGCAACTGGCAAAACACCTGTTTAAAGTAGTATTTTTTATTTCATTTTACACACAAGAAAACTGAGCCTGAGATTAGTAAGAGGGTCATTGAACTCAGTCTCTCAACCAGGATATAAACTCCCATCTTAATAACTCCAAAACCATTTAATTATTCAGTATGCTCCCTAGATGCCTTAAAAGAACCTAGACAAAAGATAATAAAAGATAATCCCTCCTTCAAAGCAAAAATGTAAGGGAATAATAGTAACATATAATGCAGATACACTCTGACAAAGAGTTGTGTTCATTTATTCAACATTGTTATTGATCTCACAAGGAAGGTTTCAGTTGGGAAGTGGGATGGGAAATGACAGTGCTATAAATTCAAGTATGTGTGTGTGTGTGTGTGTGTATAAATACACATACATATACATATATGTGTATACACATGCATATATGTGTGTATATGTATGTACATATATATAGATTATATATGAGGATTATATTTAAGGAGACTCAATTGAGTAATCATTGTAAATTCTACAGTAAAAAGGTGGAAATTTTGTTAGGTATTACTACAGGCTATAAAAATCTAACACCAAATGCCAATATTTTTTGGTCATTAGAATTAAGCATCAACATTCTCACTTTCTTCTGGTCTTACACTTGACAATTCTCTAGAGTAAAATACACACTTCTGAATCTGCTGGCAAAATCAATCAAAAAAAATTTTTTTTTTGGTTTTTGGAGGGCAATTGGGGTTAAGTAACTTGACCAAGGCCAAATGTCTAGGTTTTATTTTTTTTAATATGTGGTAAGTGTCTGAAGCCAGATCCGAACTCAGATCCTTCTGACTCCAGGGACAATGCTCTACTCACTGTGCCACCTAGCCACCCCAATCAAAATGTTTTGACAGGAAAGAATAATTATCATTGATCAAACTATTGCTTACAATTGACCAGATATGATATTGATCTTACAAACAAAATAATATTTTTAGATGTTGCCATACCACATCCCCATAATTTTTAAGCTATGCTGAAAAAAAGAGCTGTTAAAACCCCAAAACCTGACTGAGGAGTTGGAAATAATATGAAAACTAGATGAGGTATATGCTCTCTGTGCTGTCCAGTGGGCTACTTGAATTGTACAGAGATGTTTTCAATGAGGCTATGGAAGGAGGGCTTATATCCTAACACTTTTATTCAACTACAAACTCTTAAGTAGTCCATAGAACATTAAATATAATTTAATAACAATTTGATTCTCCAGCATTTCTATTTGAATCCCATAAGAAAGAATGAAGGAAAAATAGATATAACAATATCTTTACTAGGTACCAATAGTCTAACAAAATTGGAAATAGACTTTACCCTTTAGGCAATTTCACATTGTTGTATTTTTCTTCTTCTTTTCCTTTTATAAATGGCATCCATTTTTCCAAGGCATATAATCACTTAATCTCAGCCACTGCAGGGCAATTATGAAAAACTAATTGTATACTTCACACTATATTCAATTAGACAAGGGGTGAAATCAAGGAGCTACTAAAATATGAAGAAGAAATGTTTGAACACTTTGAGGTCAGTGAAAATAAACCCTTAAAGAAAACTCCAGATACTATACCTAATAATGAAATAAATTTAAAAAACAACACATTTCTTTTGATTTTGAAAAGGAAAAGAGCAGACTTAGACTTTTTTGAGAATTATAACATGAATATAATTACCTGACTAATTGTAGTAAAACCAAGTAATTTTTAAAAGTTTGTGCTGTTATAACAATCATAATGAAAGCTTGCATTTCACACATTTTAACAGAAAACCTGAAAACATTATCAATTTAGTAATTATTAAGCAAGCTTTCTGAAAGTTCCAAAACATTTATACTATTTCTGCAAATTATCAAAAAGCCTTTGGCTTACTTCCACAATCATATCTCTTGCACATGCTATAACTATCTAAGATAGAAGTAAATATCTTGAGAAAACCAGAATATTACATGTCCACTTAGAAAACTGTTCTCTACTTAAAATGCAATTAATATAATATCAAAACAATAAATTATATAAAATTTGGCATCTTTAGGGATTCATTTTCATTCCATTTTGATACTATTTAGCCTTTACTCTATGATACTCTCTCCTAAATGGACCTAAATTTGGATTCCAAATTAAAGAGGTAGTCAACTAAAAATGTCATTAACCATTCCACGTATACAAATGGCATCAAGCTGTATGACTATATTTAAAATATATTTATAACTCCATCTCTTTGAATTTTTATCAAATAATATATAAATATTTTTGAACCTAGTAAGTGCAAAATTCTTAATGTATGGCAAAGATCTAGACTGATGGATTGAAGATTGTAGTCAAGTTGAAACACTGAAAAAAGAAAATATTTATAAATACCTTGCTCTCCCCCAGGCAAGCTACATATACTAAAAAGCTATCATAGAGGAAGCTGTGGCTATCTGTATCTGTGTCTGTATCTGTATCTGTTTCTAATCTATTTCTATGTCTATGTCTATATCTATGTCTATGTCTATGTCTATCTCTATCTCTATCTCTATACCTAAATCTATAGACCTTACCATTATTCTTAAATCAAACTTAGTGGGGAAAAACAAACACTTAAAGCAATTAAGACTTACACAAAATTAGCTGTAATAAATGCTTTTAATAAAATATTTGGAAAGAAACACATTTTATTAGTAATTTTAATTTTTCTTGTTCATGGTTAGCCTCAGGTTTCTGTTTTATAAATATTTTTTTTAAGTTTTAGGTAACTAAATGATAAAATATATTTTTTTCCTTCAGATAATTCCAACTATTTATAAGAATATTCCCAGATATTGTTAGAAGATCTGACTGCTGCATACTACACCAAAACATCACACAGACACTTGTAAGGTAATTTTCTTATTTCAATTTCTGTTTTTTTTAATGAGTGAAAATTTTGAAATAGTGGTTATATTTTTTAAATATTTAAGGTACTGGATTTCAACTTTATTTGGTGAAAATGGAGCAATAAATTTTGTGCTACTTTGAAATTTTCTGCTTTAAGTATGCATGTATCTATTTATTCCTTCTCTCAAATTTTAAAACTGTAACTGATATTTGCAGTGTTTGCAAATGGCAGAGGAAAGGGAAGGATTTAGATATTGTCAACTTTCTTAGATTAAAAAGATTCTGTTTGAAGTAGGAAAAAAGAAACTATCAATTCTAATCAATGTCTTCTTATTCCAAATGAAAATATTCTTTCTAAAAAATGTTAAGTAAAAGCAACGGCACAGCTAACTATTTAGAATAATGGATCTTATTATTCTTTTAAATAAAGTAGGAAAAAATTGTTTATTTTCTTAAATAAGAATGATTTGTGATGAGTTTGCCTAATTTGTAATGAGCTTATATTCTAGACATCTTTCTGAATAATATGTTTACTGACTTAAGGTATTCACATCATTTAATCTCAAAAATTCTACTTTGAAGGTAGAGAATATGTCTTTGGAAAATTGTGTAATTTGTTTGCCTGGGTAAATTTGATTACAAGAAGTGCATGCATGTGTGTATTGAGGGAATTTTGACAGTGGAAAGATAAATTTTCATAGCAATCTGTCAAAAGAAGATTGAGACAGCTGTCCTTCTTTGTATTAAGCTATATGAGAACATCTGTTGTAATTCTATTGATTTTTTCCCATCAGAAAAAGAAATGTTCGAAAAAGAATTCACAAAATTAAAATTTATTGTTTTATAATTATTTTGTTGGTTTATTTTCATTCACCTTCTATTTCCTAAGTGAATAAGTAGGCTATTTTCTAAAATATGTTCTCACATATCTAGCAGGGAAGAACTTGTTTTTTTCTCCTTAAATAACTGCTGATATGCATATATATATATATATATATATATATATATATATATATATATATATATATATATCCTCTTTAGATATTCTATGTTGTAGAAGTCAAACTTTATTAGTGACATTTAAAAATTACAGGCATTCTCCAAAAAAAAATTATAACTAGGTTGTAAAAGGGTCCTTTAAAAATATCATTCTCCTATGCGCAAAGGCTATAAAAATGTGCATACCTTTTGACTCAGCAATATCATATATGTATGCTCTATTTGCTGACAAAGAATTGGAAAGTGAGGGGATGCCCATCAGTTGTCAAAGGGCTGAACAATTGGTATATGAACGTAATGGAATATTTTTGTGTTACACGAAATGATGAGCAGGTGGACTTCAGAAAATATGGAAAGACTTAAATAAACTGATGCAGAGTGAGGTGAGCAGAATCAGAAGAATATTGTATACCGTTATAGCCACATTGTGTGATGACTAACTTTGTGTTAACATGAAAGTTTAGTTAAAGGATACTATAGGCTAGGTGATATGTAAATAAATATTGTATATTCCCTTAAAGCTAGATGAAACTAGCATGCTTGTATGTACAAGGAGGTGAAACCTAAATTCAATTCAGGATGACTGTGTCACTCAAATTTATGATTTCTAAAAAATATTTAATCATTGTATGAGAAAGTAATTTTCTTAATTGGATAAGTGATAAATACAACAAAATAAGAGAGTTGACAAAGTTTCAATTGAAATTATGACTCAGGATATCTTTGTTTTCTTTACCATTAACATGCCATAATATAGTATATGTACAAAAATGCTAAGATAAAATAAAATCCCATTACACAACATTGTGCCTTGGGTTAAGGGTCTCATCCTTAATAGCCATAAAGTCAGTCCCATCTGGCTTTGTTGATATAGGAAGAGGTATTCTCTGAGTTTACTTAGACAACAAAGAAATTGTTAGGTCCAGGCTCTTCTTCTGGTCGATTAGTTCGACCTAAGCCTTACTTAGGTTATTAAATTGATATTAAATGATTATTATTTATAATAAATGATGAGCATGCAGACTTCAGAAAGAACTGAAAAGACTTATATGAACTGATACTGAGTGAGGAAAACATTGAACTCAGTTATAGCCACATTGTGTGGTGACTAACTTTGATAGACTTAGCTCTTCTTAGTAATGCAAGGCTCTAAGACAGTTCCAAAAGACTCATGATGGAAAATGCTATCGACTTCCAGAGAAGTACAGAGCATGGATACAGATTTGAAGCATACTATTCTCTCTCTCTCTCTCTCTCTCTCTCTCTCTCTCTCTCTCTCTCTCTCTCTCCTCTCTGTCTCTATCTGTCTCTCTGTCTCTCTCTCTGTCTCTGTCTCTCTCATTTTTTTTTCTCGTGGTTTATCCAATTAGTTCTAATTCTTCTTTACAACACGACTAATATGGAAATATGTTTAATGGGAATGTTTATTTGGAGCCTATATTAGATTGCATGCCATCTTGGAAGGGAGAGTGGTGGGATGCAGAGAAAATTTAAAACTCAAAGGCTTGTAAAACTGAATGTTGCAAACTAAAAATAAAAAATATATTTTAAAAATTATTCTCATGATTTGAATTCCAGTGTACTAATGGAAACTTGCACTGGAGATATGTTGTGAAAGACTGACTTAAGAGTTATTGGAGATCAATTTAGCTTCCATATTTGTTTTCCATATTCTTTTGCTCACAGTTGCTTGCTGTTTACCATTCTGTGTTGGAGAAAGAGAACAAAGCTGAATTGCCATTTCTCTCTAAACCTGTTTTGTGACTTCTATACTCCCTCTGTAGGTCATGAAAGGTTTTGATTGAAAAACCCTCCTAGGTTGGAAGGTGTATGCTTTTATTGGAATAAACATGAGCAAGACATAGTGACTCTTTCAATAACTATTTTTTTTATCACCAGCTCTGATTTATTGGAGTAAAAAGCAAATAATCTGATAAGAAAGAATATGCATTTATTGTCATTGTCTGAAGAGAATCTCCAACAAATTCAGTGCATATCCTTTTTGAATTCTCTGCCATTTAAGAGATCAGTGGTTCCAATATATGTTGCCTTGTAAAACCATTTCTTTGCATTCTTCAAAACCAAGGGTGATCTTTCTTTCTTTCTAATGCTTCCACATAAGATTTTTTCTTTGAAAAAGTCTGTAATTTAATATTTAGGTACAATTGAGTCAAAATTTGCCATGTTATCAATAGGATGAGAAGTTGGTAATATTGTGGACATTTGGAAGCAGTGTCATACCTATTCCTGAATATCTGAAAATTAGCACTTGGTTATATAATAGTATTTAAAACAGAATTTCATCTAAGTGTTCTGTCTCCTATCCCTTAATATCATACTTAATAGAATAACTGATAAGGTACTTTGTGAGGTGAGATTTAATTATACTTTAAGGCCTATCATAACCTCATCATTATTATAGGTCAAAACAAAAAAAAATTGTGATTAAAGAGCCTGTATATACTTAGGGGGGGAAGAGGATTAATAATATTCATATAATATATTGCATGTAATCCTATTTGGCAGGATATTAAGCACATTGTTTTATTTTACAAATAACTAGAAGGAAAAAGAATTATAGTGTCTTTATTCTGTTGCCCAAATACTGAATTTTAAATTAAGTGCCAATTGTGAATGAGTGCCTACACTCCTTATTAAAACTTGCTAGCCATTGTTACCTTAGTAAAGTGATATTTGTAACACTAGGCACTATAAAGGAGCATAATTACTATTTTTAAATATTTAAATAACATTCAGAAAATAGCATTAACTATGTACATATAGGCAAAATGAGTAAAGACAGAGCCAAGTCTTATATCATTGAACAGGCAAGAGCTATTAACATCAATTAGAATCACATTTACACTCTTCTTGTCACCTATAATGGTAGATTTGTTTGAACTGTGGCCTGATTAGTTCATTATACTCATTAGTGCCTGTCAGTAACATCTAATATGCTTGAGTTGTATAACATTTGAATTTTTAGCATCCGGCCCATTTTATATCCATATTTTCACAGAATGAGAATTTCCAGAAGAACATAGTATCAAACACAAGATAATGTATGTTCATTTTCCTTAATCAAATTCAGCAAATGTTTGTTGAACATTTTATTGAATAGTAATACAAATCAGTGTCTAATGAATTGTGCATTATATTAGCATCTTAATTTTAGTCCTTAAAATATATTTTAAATAGACAGCTCTATGCTAAATCATAGGTATGTGTGCATATAGATAGTCCTCAGTTTAGGGATAGGTTATGATTGAAAATGTTTGTATATTGACTTTAACTAATAATGCATTTTCTAATATTAATAGAGAAGTGGTAGAGGGAATATACGTGGGTAAGCCTTTATACAGTACCTATTATGTTTCATTACTATGTTAAGTGCTTTACAAATATTATTTCATTTGATTCTCAAAATAAGACCTCTCAAAGTAGGTGCTGTTATTATCCCCATTTTACATTGGAGAAAGCTGGGTCAAATAGAGGTAATATGACTTGTTCAAAGGTCATGCAGCTAGGAAGCTAATAAGGTGGGGGCCATATTTGAACTCAGATCCTCCTGACGCCAGGTCCAATGCTTTATTCACTGCATCACTTAGCTGCTTTCCTACATCCACCCTACTGCCAATTAGTTTAATACATAATCTACACAAAGCACAATACCATGCCACTGAGATAACACTGTTTCTGTGAGAAATATATTTTTAAGATTCCAGTTTGAGCCACCAGTATATTTGGTAATGATACCATATATTCCCTGCCCAAACCTGACAGAGGAATCAAGAATTAATATCTATACTACTATCTCCCTACAGCTAAGATGAAACACTCTTTCATTCAAAGGTAATTTTGTGGTCCCAAAAACCTAGATCAAAGGCTCTAGAAAGATAGAACTAGGAACTAAGGGTGAATGAATGGACTTGATGTCATAATAACTGAAGTTGTACCAATAATTCACATAATAAGTGAAAGTGAAGTGTTGCAGTATATAGAGTGCAAGGCCAGGAATTATGAATATGTGGGGTTCAAATCCAGAGTCAGTCTTCCTAGCTGTGTGACTCTGGACAAGTCACTTAATCTCTTTTTGCCTCAGTTTACTCATTTATAAAATGGGGATAATAAAAGTGCCTGCCTTCCACTGTTGTTGGAAGAATTAAATGAATTAGTAATTGTAAAGGGCTTAACACAATGCTTGGTATATAGTAAGCTCTATATAAATGTTAGCTTGTTATTATTATATCATTTATGATAAGCATATTTTTCCAGTCTCATAAACCAAAGAAACTTCTCCATCTTAGGTTGGATTCTAGTCAGCTTCCTTTCTTTTTCATCCATGTAGGAATGGACAATTATTATTATTATTATTATTATTTTTGCTTTTTGGAGGGCCATTGGGGTTAAGTAACTTGCCCAAGGTGACACAGCTAGGTTTTGTTGTTGTTGTTGTTTGGGTGTGCATTAAGTGTCTGAGGTCGGATCCGAACTCAGGTCCTTCTGAGTCCAGAGCCAATGCTCTCTACTCACTGTGCCACCTAGCCGTCCCAAGGAATGGACAATTATAATCCCTTCCATTTTTACCACCCATTATTTGTGTATATATATATATATATATATATATATATATATATATATATAGGTATATGTACCACCCAGAATGTCTTTCTTCTCTGAATATTGCAGCATAGATCCAAAACTCAAAATATCAGAATAAGAGGTAATGTTAGAAATTATATATTCCAATCCATAGTTAATAAAGAGAAACTCCTCCATATAAGCCTCCATCAAAGAACTCATATAAGCTTTCATTTGAACATTTTCAGTGTTCATTGTCCATGAAGCATAATCTCATACCATATATTTTGCTTTGGAATAGTTAAGAGTTCTTAAAAAGCTGCCCCCCCCCCATATTACTTCACTTCATTTTGATTTTATTGCAAGCTGAAATCTATTTCTTTTCTTCAACTTCTGCAGTTAGTGGATGAAAGCTCCTACCTCTGTGGCAAAACAAATTAAGTTTATTCCCTCTTCCATATAATAATCTTAAAGAGTTGTCTAGTACAGGGGTGTGGAGCCTGAGGCCTCAAGGCCACATATGGCCTTCTAGTTCCTTGGGAGTTGCCTTTGGACTGAGTCCAAGTTTTATAGAAAAAATAATTTTATTTATTTATTTATTTTGATAATGTTAGAATCAAGTTCATTTATTAAATAATATTTATCACGTTTAAGAACTCAGAATTTTGATGTCTTCAAGTAGGGTTTAATGAGAGTGTTTATTTTAAGGTCAGTATTAGTCTTATTTTCCTCTTATCATTTTTTTTTTTTTAAAGCAATTGGGGTTAAGTAACTTGCTCAAGGTTACACGGCTAGTCATTTGATTTATGCGTGGGTGCTCATTTTCTGAGGCTGGATCTGATCTCGGGTCATCCAAACTCCGAGGCCGGCACTCTTACTCACTGCGCCACCTAGCCGCCCCTTTAGGGCAATTGGGGTTAAGTAACTTGCCCAAGGTTACACGGCTAGGTTTTTTGTTTGTGCGGATTAAGTGTCGGAGGCCGGCTCCGAACTCAGGTCCTTCTGATTCCAGGGCTGGCGCTCTATTCACTGCGCCACCTAGCCGCCCCTATCATTTTTGCTTTATCTGATAAATATCTGGATTACTATTGAAACAAGTGAGCTAAAGGCAATGTTAGCTATTTTCAGAAAAAAAATCAAAATTGGAATTTCTGTATATTTCATTACATTCTTCATCATTCTACATATGGTACTAGATGAATTGATACTACATTTCCACATGCAATTTTATCTTTTTTACTATTTCTGAAATACCATTTGTTTTTATTATTTATTTATTTTTTAATTTTCATCATTCATTTTCACAAGATTTTTAGTTACAAATTTTCTCCCCATCTTTCCCCAACTTCACCCCAAAATAGCAAGCCTACTAAATACCCCTTCCACAATCTGTCCTCTCTTGTCTCCTCTCTCATTCTCCCTTTAACTTTCTTCTTCTTTTTTTTTTTTTTTTTTTTTCTTTTTGGAGGGCAATTGGGGTTAAGTAACTTGACCCAGGTCACACGGCTAGGTTTTTGTTTGTGTGTGCATTAAGTGTCTGAGGCCAGATCCAAACTCAGGTCCTTCTGACTCCAGGGCCAACGCTCTACTCACTGCGCCACCTAGCCACCCCCCCTCTAACTTTCTAGTAGGGCAAGATGGATTTCTATACCCCAGTGTCAGCATATCTTATTTCCCAGTTGTATGTAAAATACAATTTTTATCATTTGTTTTTAAAACTTTGATTTCCATATTCTTTCCTTTCTTCCCTCCTCACCCACCCCCACTGGGAAGGTAAGCAGTTCAATATAGGCTTTACATGTGAAGTTATGCAAAATGGTTCTATAGTATATTTGTGTGTATATATACACGTATGTAGTCAAAGACTAACTATATTTCCCTCCATCCTATACTGCCCCCACTTATTCTATTTTCTATTTTAAACCTGTCCCACTTCAAAAGTGTGTGCTTCTAACTAGCCTCTCCCCCAAACAGCCCCCTTCTATCACACCCCCTCTTATCCCCTTCCCCTTCTACTTTCATATAGGGTAAGATGCCCCATGGAGTGTGCATGTTATTCCCTTTTTAAGCCAAATAAAATAAGAGTATGGTTGACCCATTTACTTTCACCTTTCTGCTTTCCCCCTCCATTTTAACAGTTTTCTCTTGCCTCTTTTATATGAAATAATTTACACAATTGTTTTACTCTTTTCTCCTCTAAATATATTCCTCTTGTCACCTCCTAATTTTATATTTTAGATATCATCCATTCTTATTCAACTGATCCTGTGCCCTCTGTCTATGTATGAATGTACACAATAAACACTCACATATGTGCATATATATATATATATACATATATATACACACACATACACCCTTCTATGTATGTATACATACATATATGTGTAAATATATGTATATATACATGCCTTTCATCTATCCTCATGCTGAGAAAAGTATCATGAGTTACTGTTATCATTTTTTCCAAGTGGGAAGATAAATAGTTCAACTTAAATAAGTTCCTTATGATTCATTTTTCCTGTTTACATTCTCATGCTTCTCTTGCTTTTTGTATTTGACAGTCAAATTTTCTGTTCAGCTCTGGTTTTTCCATCAAGAATACTTGAAAGTTCTCTATGTCATTGATTGATCATATTTTCCCCTCATGCAATGTACTCAGTTTTGCTGGGTAGATGATTCTTGGTTTTAATGCTAGCTCCTTTGACCACTAATATATCATATTCCAAGCCCTTTGATCCCTTAATATAAAAGGTGCTAGATCTTGTGTTATCATGATTCAGTTTCCACAATACTCAAATTGTTTCTTCCTGATAGCTTGTAATATTTTCTCCTTTACCTGGGAACACTGGAATCTGGCTATGAAATTCCAAGAAGTTTTTTGTTTTTTTTTTTTTTGTTTGTTTGTTTTTTATCCTTTTCAAGAGGGGAACAGTGAATTCTTTCAATTTGTATTTTTCCATCTGGTTCTAGGATATCAGGGCAATTTTCCTTGAGAATTTCTTGAAGGATGATTTCTAGGCTCTTTTTTTTTGATCATGGCTTTCAGGTAGTTCAATAATTTTTAAATTATCTCTCCTCAATCTATTTTCCCAGTTCAGTGATTTATTTAATGAGATATTTCACATTGACTTCTATTTTTTTTTCATTTCTTTGACTCTGTTTTATAATATCTTGATTTCTCATTAAGTCATTGGCTTCCATTTGCTCCTATCTAATTTTGAAGGAATTATTCTCTTCAGTGAATTTTTGAAATTCCTTTTCCATGTGGTCAATTCTACTTTTTAAGGCATTCTTCTCCTCATTGGCTTTTTGGGCTGCCTCTTCCATTTGAGTTAGTCTAGTTTTAAGGTGTTATTTTCTATAATCAGGTTGTTGGCTTGTGTTTCATGATTTTCTTACAACATTCTAATTTCTGTTCCCAAGTTTTTTCTCCATTTCTCTTGCTTTATTTTCAAAATTCCTCTTGAGCTCCTCTATGGCCTGTAACCAATTCACATTATTCTTGGAAGTTTTTGTGCATGAGTTCTGAATTCCTTGTCTTACTCCTGTTCCATGCTTTGATCCTTTTTGTCCCCCAAAAAGGAATCTAAGGTTTGATTGACGTCCTTGCTTTGCTTCCTTTGCTTGTTCATCTTGCCACTCAATTACTTGACTTTTGAGCTTTTTGCCACAGTAGAACACTGCTTCCAGAGAGGAGAGCTTTGTCCCAAATTGCTTGGGTTTTCTCAGCTGCCAGAGCTATAAGTTGGATTCCCTTTCTGAAGACTCCACAGGCTCTGGCACCTGGCCAAACGCCCCAGGAACTCCACCCAAGACAGTAATCCAGATCCAAGCAGGTTAAAGCAAGAGTGATTACCCATCAGAATCACTGCTTGGTGCCCTATAATCTGCAGGCCAGGAACTCTGAAGCAACCATGTGGAGTTGGCTGCACAGCCATAACACCTCCACCACTTCTTGCCTTCTCATCCCATGTGCAGAGGCTGGACCATGATCTTGGTCCCCCTGTTCACACAAAGTCCACACTGACATTTTACTTTGCCTTTGGCATTTATGGATTGATATTTCTGGAAACTGCCACAGCTGCTGGTGATCCACTCTCCTGAAGTCCACTCCAGCTACTGCTGGTTGGGGCTGCCCTTAGGTTAAACCACAGGCTGATGCTGGTCTGAGCTCGGCTCCCAGCATGCTGAGATGGACCCCCTTTGTAGAGGCTTGCAGCACTGCCTTCAATGATTGATTTGTTTCTCTCTGTCACTTCTGTAGCTCTAAAGATACTTTAGAGTTATATTTTATAGGTATTTGAGGTGGTTATGGGGGGAACTTATGTAGTTTTTTTGCTTCTATACGGCCATCTTCAAGATCCATGTTTTGATCCTTTTTGTCCACAAAAAAGGATTCTATTTCCTGATTGTTCTTCCTCTGCTTGCTCACCTTGCCAGCCAATCGCTTGACTTTCAAGATCTTTGCCACAAGTAGAACTCTGCTTCTAGAGTAGAGATACCTGTGTCCTAAATCACTGTGGTTTTCAGTTACCAAAACTATGAGGCTGACCTCTGTATGGCCCCCACAAGCTCCAGCACACTGGCATTTTTTACTCTAGGACCACTGCCAAAGACAGCAACCCAGATCCAAGCAGGTTAAAGCAAGAGTGATTAACCTCTAAATGGTTGCTTGGTCCCCCTATGATCTGTAGGCCAAGAACTCCAGAGGGAGCCATGAAGCAGAAGCTACAGCAACTGTGCCTTTGCCACCTTTCACCCCAGGGAGCACATGCCAGACAGTGTTCTTCCATCCCCCTGTTCCAACAGAGTTGCCTACTAACCTTTTACTTTCTCCTTGGCATTTTTATAATGAAACGTCTGTAAACTTTCACAGCTGCCAGGAATTCACTCTGAAGACTATGCTGGCCATTCTGTGCCTCCGGTCAGGGCTGCCCTGGGTCTGAGCCCAGGCAGCTCATGCAGGATTATGCTAAGCTCCCAGCTTAGGTGCAATAGACCCTTCTTGTCAGCCTGCCAGGCTTCCTTCACCAGGAGATTTGTTTCTCTCTGTCACTTCCTGGGTTCTATAGCTCTAAAACTTGTTTAGAGTAAGATTTTACAGGTTGGAAGTGGTTGGAGCAGGAGGTCAGCCAAGTTCCTGCTTTTACTCTGCCATCTTGCCCCATATTACTTTTGCCTCAGCAATTCGGGACAAAGCTAACTTCACTCTTGAAGCAGAGTTCTACTGGGGCAAAGAGCTTGAAAGAAAAGTAATTGGCTAGCAAGATAAGCAAGGAGAGGAAGCACAAATAGGCTGTAGAATAATTTTGGGGGAAAAAAAGGATCAAAACATGTATCCAGAGAAGATAACAAAGTCAAAACTACTGCATCAAAAGATTCCAAGAAAAATATGAACTGGTTACAGGCCATGGAGGAGCTCAAGAAGGACTTTGGAAATCAAGTAAGAGAATTGAAGGGAAAACGGGGAAGAGAAATGAGAATGATGCAAGAAAATCAGGAAAAGTGAGTCAGCAGCATGCTAAAGGAGAACCAAAATACTTATGAAGAAAATAACAACTTAAAAAATACACTAACATAAATGGCAAAAGAAGCCCCAAAAGCCAGTGAGGAGAAGAATGCCTTAAAAAACAAAATTGACCATATGGAAAAGGAATTTCAAAAATTCACTGAAAAGAATAATTGCTTCAAAATTAGATAGGAGAAAATAAAAGTTAATGATTTTATGATAAATCAAGATACTATAAAAGAGACCAAAAATTAAAAAAAAAAATAGAAGTCATTGTGAAATATCTCATTGAATAAACCACTGACCAGGGAAAACAGATGCAGGGGAGATACTTTAAAAATTATTGAACTCTCTGAAAGCCTAGAAATCCTCCTTCAAGTACTTATATTCTAGAACCAGAGGGAAAAATAGAAATTGAAAGAATTCACTGATCACATTGTGAAAAAGATCCAAAAGTGTAAACTCCTAGGAATTGGATAGCTTTATTCCAAAGCTCCCAGGTCAAGGAGAAAATATCACATGCTATGAGGAAGAAACAATGTTTGTACTGAGGAAAAATAATCAGGATAACCCAAGATCTGCAGCTCCTACATTAATGGATCAAAGGGATAGGAATATGATATCTCAGTGGTCAAAGGAGCTAGGATTAAAAACAAAGAATCACCTACTCAGCAAAACTGAGTACAATGCCTGAGGGGAAAATATGATCATCCAATGAAATAGAAGACACTCAAATATTCTTCATGAAAAAACAAGAGCTGAACAGAAAATATTACTGGTAAATACAAAAAAGCAAGATAAGCATGAGAGGGTAAAAAGGAAATAGAAATCACAAGGAACTTATTAAAGTCGAACTATTTACATTCCTATTTGGAAAAAATGACAACTGTAACTCATGAGATTTGTCACATTATGAAGATAGTTGAAAGGAATGTATATGTGTGTATGTATGTGTATATATATATGTGTGTGTGTGTGTGTGTGTGTGTGTGTATGTGTGTGTGTGTGTGTGTATATATGAGTTTGTATGTGTGTATAAAAACATACATATGTGTGTGTACAGTGTGTATATGTATACATAGACAGAGGGCACAGGATCAGTGGAATAGGAAGGGATTATATCTAAAATATAAAATTAAAATGTGATAGAGAAATATAATGAGAGAAAGAGAATAAGTAATGGAATAGGGTAAATCATCTCATATAAAGGAAGCAAGGGAAAACTGTTACAATGAAGTAGAAGAGCAGAAAGGTGAATTGGCCAACCTTACACTTATTGAATTTGATTTAAGGAGGGAATAATATGCACACTCCATTGGGTATCTTATCATACAGGAAAGTATGAAGGGAAGGGGATAAGAAGGGGCATGATAGAAGAGGGGCAGATTGGGGGAGAGGGTAGTTAAATGCAAACACATTTTTAAATTAAATTTTATGTTATTTTAGTTTACATCATTCATTTCCACAAGATTTTGATTTACAATTTTTCTCCCTATCTTTCCCCTACCCACCACTCCAAAACAGCGATCCCACTGTATATCCTCTCCCCCAATCTTCTCTCTCCTATATCCTCACCATTCCCTGTCCAACTTTCCAGTAGGGCAAGATGGATCTCTGTATCCCAGTGTCTGTATATCTTATTTCCCAGTTGCATTTAAAATTTACATATACATACATAAATATATATGTATAATTTAAACATTTTATTTAAAAACTTTGGATTCTGGGGCGGCTAGGTGGCACAGTGAGTAAGAGCACCGGCCTCGGAGTTGGGATGACCCGAGATCAAATCCTACCTCAGAAAATGAGCACCCACACATAAATAATGACTAGCTGTGTAACCTTGAGCAAGTTACTTAACCCCAATTGCTTTAAAAAAAAAACTTTGGATTCTAGATTCTTTCCCTTCCTCGCTCATAACCCACACTTACTAGGAAGATAAGTAGTTCAATATAGGTTGTACATGTGTAGCTAAACAAAACATTTCCATATTGGTTATATTGCAAAAGATTTACTATATTTCGTCCCATCCTATCCTGCCCCCCATTTATTCTGTTCTCTACTTTGACCCTGTCCCTTTTCAAAAGTTTCTGCTTCCATCTTCCCTCCCTCCCAACCTACCATTCCCTCCATCATCGCCCTTCTCATCCCTTTCCCCTCTGCTCTCCTGTAAAACAAGATATCCTATTTAGTGTATATTTCATTTCCTCCCTAAATCAAATTCAATGAGAATAAGTTTGACCCATTCCCTTTTGTTTTCCTGTTCTTCTCCTCCATTGTAACAGTTTCCCCTTGCCTCTCCTATATCGGGTAATTTACAACATTCTGTCTCTATCCATCTCCGCTCATTATATTCCTTATATTCAGTTGTTTTTCCAATGAGATATTTCACATTACCGTCTATTTTTTCCCACTCTTTTGCATCTGTTTAATAGTGTCTTGATATCTCATAAAGTCACTAGCTTTCATTTGCTCCAGTCTAATTCTGAAGGAATGATTCTTTTCAGTGAGCTCTTGAGATTCTTTTTTCCATCAGACAAATTTAACTTTTTTAAGTCATTCTTCTCCTCATTGGCTTTTTGAGCCTCTTTGGCCATTTGAGTTAGTCTATTTTTTTAGGAGTTATTTTCTTTAGTCAGATTGTTGCCTCTCTTTTCACGATTCTACTTCTCTTATTTGGTTTTCAAAATCCTTCCTAAGCAAAACTATGTCCTGTAACCAGTTCACATTTTTCTTAGAAACTTTTGGTGCAGGAGTTCTGACTTTGTTGTCTTCCTGCTGTTCCATGTTTTGATCCTTTTGTCCCCTCAAAGGAGTCCAAAATCAAATTGCTCTGTTTTCTTTGCTTCCTTTGCTTGCTCATGTTGCCACTCAATGACTTGACTTTTGAGCTTTTTGCCACAGTAGAACTCTGCTTCCAGAGAAGAGAACTTTTTTTCCAAATTGCTGTGGTTTTCTCAGCTGTTAGAGCTATTAGTTGTGTGCCCTCTTAGAAGCTTCCACTGCCTCTTGCAAACTGGTCATACACCCCAGGACCTCGGCTCTAGAGAGCAATCAAGATCCAAGCAGGTTAAAGGAAGAGTGATTACCCCTCAAACTGTTTTCTTGGTCTCCCTACAATCTGCAAGGCAAAAACTCTGAAGTAGCCACAAAATGGTCACTTTATGGCCACAGCACCACAGTCTCTCTGCCCTCTGGTAGTAGAGGCTGGACTATATTATCAGAGTCCCTGTTCCCAAAGTCTGCTGACCTCTTACTTTGTCTCTGGCATTTATGGGTTCATAATTCTGGAAACCACCACAGGTGCTGGTGATCTACCCTCTTGAAGTCTGTCCAGCTGTTGGCTGGTCAGGCTTCCCTGGGGCTAAAACCATGGACACATATAGGTCTGGGCTCTGCTACCAACTTGCTGTGATCAACCCTTCCTGCTTGTCTGCTGGGCTTTCTTCAGTGGGAGGTTTTTGCTCTCTGTAACTTTGTGGGTTCTGTAGCCCTAAAGTTTGTTTAGATACATTTTATAGGTATTTGAGGTGGTTGTGGGGGGAGGCCAGGGAGTCTTCCTACTTCTTGGGTCCTCAAAAGCAAACATATTTGAAAAGGGACAGGGTCAAAGTAGAAAATAGAATGAGTGGGGAGGCAGGATAGCATAGAGGGAAATATTGTTAGTCATTCACAATATAGCTACTATGGAAATAATTTGTGTAACCACACATGTACAACCTATATTGAATTGCTTGTCTTCCCTGTGTGGGTGGGTGAGGAGGGAAGAAGGGAAAGAATCTGGAAATCAAAGCTATAAAAACAAATGTTAAAAAAAATGTTCTTTACATGCTACTGGGAAATAAGATATATAGACACTGGGGTATAGAAATCTATCTTGCCCTACTAGAAAGTTAGAGGGGAAATGGGAGAGGATATGAGAGAGAGCAGATTCGGGGGAAGGGGTATTCAGTATGCTTACTATTTTGGCGTGGGGCAGGGGAAAGATGGGGAGAAAATTTGAAATTCAAAATTTTGTGGAAATCAATGTTGAAAACTTAAAATAAATACCTAAAATATTTATTAAGACAAGATGCAGAAGAAAATATGAAATATCAAACAAACAAAAAAGGAAAACTTTCCTGAAATTCTTGAACCAGAGGGTTGAATGGAAATTGAAAGAATCCACCCATTATCTCTTAAAAGAAATTCCCAGATGAAAGCACCTACGAATATTACATCCAAATTTCAGACCTCCTTGGTCAAGTAGAAAATATTGCAATCAGCCTAAAAAAAAACAATTCAAATATCATGGAGCCACAGTCAGGATGATACAAGATTTAACAGTTTCTATGTTAAAGGATTAGAAGGCTTGGAATGTAATATTCTGGAATGGCAAAAGAGACAGCACTATAACCAAGAATCACTGAGCAAGCAAAACTGAGTATAATCCTTTAGGGGAAACACACACTCACACACACACACACACACACACACACACACACACACACACATATATATTCAATTAAATAAAGGACTTTCAAGGATTTTTAATGAAAAGATCAGAGGTGAATAGAAAATGTGACATTCAAACATAAGACTCAAAAGGCGCATAAGAGGAATACACAAAAGTAAAATCATAAGGTATTTAATAAGATTAAACTGTTTACATTCCTACATGGGAAAATGAAACTTGCAACTATTGAAAAACTATATCAATATTAGGGCAGTTTTAAAAATATATATTTAGACAGATAGAAAGGGTGTGAATTGAATGTGATGGTGTGATTACCTAAAAAAAATGAAAGGTAAGAAAGAAAAGTACACTAGGTGAAGGGGAAAGGAAGAGGTGAAATGGAATTAATTATCTGACATAAGAAAGTCCGGAAAGAGATTTTAGAGTGGAGGTCAAAGAAGGTGAGCATTTTAGCCAGTTATGTAGGTGTAACATGATATATTAAGTTCTTTTTTCCTTTGTTTTCTTTCACAGCATGAATTACATGGACATTAGTTTTGCATTTGATATCCTACATCAAATCACTTGCCTTCTCAATTAGGGCAAGTGGGAAGTGAGGAAGGGAGAGAATTTAGAACTAAAATTTTGAAAAAGTAACGTTAAAATTGTTTTTAGGGGCATCTAGGTGGTGCAGTTAGTAGAGTAACAGCCCTGGAGTCAGGACCTGAGTTCAGATCTGGCCTCAGACACTTAACAAAAATCTAGCTGTGTGACCTTGGGAAAGTTACTTAACCCCGATTTCCCTCCAAAAAATGTTTTTCAATGTTACTGAGAAAAATTAAAATGTTAATTCAAAAAAAGTACATTTGTTCTTATTTACTATTAAATTACATAAGGTAAGATACAAAATAATTTCTCAAATAGAAGAGAGTCTCTAGAGTTTTCTTATGCCCATGCAGTACTGTCTGAATTGGTGAAAGCCTTGGTTCATACTCAGACATATATGTTATGCCATTCCTATTTTCCTATGGTAAAAACAGGAATGGCAGAGGTCTCTCTCTGCTAACCAGAAAATCATCCCATAAGAGTCATTATTTCTAGCTCTCCCGACTATCCTCTTTGGAAGTCCCAATGTTGCAGGCATGGGAAAATGTTTTCCTATACCTATATGGACATTTACTGAATTTATGAGAAGTTGAACTTCTTTTAGGGGCAGATAAGCAAGCTTGTTATTTATGAAACAGAATATGATTATGTATTTTGACATTTCTTACCCACTTGGTGATAAAGTCAAGTGTTTGTCTCTTTTCACTTACTCAATAGTGTCTTTTATTTGAAATGTGTGTCTCATAGCAGAAATAACCCTAAGGTTTGCTGCATTAAATCTGTCCATATGATCATATACTGAGATCTCTGTAAAACCTTTGAGTCATTTGAAAATCATAACATCCATTTGCAAGCAATATGTTTTCAGTTAGGGACACCATATTTCCAGTCTTACTATAGAAATAGTAAGATAGAAATTTAGATTTAGTAAGATAGAAATTTAAGATAGAAAATAGAAATTTTCTTAATACTTAGGAAGTGCATAGAGATGATTTTTTCTAAACAATCTGCTTTCCCTATTAAAAATCAATTACTCTAATGTTAAGTTCAACAAATGTTGAAATGTTGAGCTCAACAAAATGTTGAAATGTTAAGTTCAACAAATAAAAGGACAAGAAAAAAAAATTCAATAATTCAATCCCCTTTACAGGAATTCTATAGCTGCTATTCTATATTCAGTGGAATCCTTCCTGTCTTTAAATCTTCCAGTGGCTCTCTACTTCCATCTGCCTTAGGTTTAAATTTGTGAACTTGCGCTATAAAACAACCCACAATCACTGAATTCAACCTTACTCCTTTCATTTTCCATGATTGGTTAAACCACTTACTCTGTTCTATGACCATCTCTAGTGGCTGACAGCCTGCTGTGATTTGAGGAGTACAGAGAAAAATAACTTAGCTAAAGCCTATGGTGTTATTCCTCATTTTTTCTTATCTGATATGGAAATTCCACCATTAGAACCATTAATATATACAAGAGGCAGAATAAGTAGGAAGGTAAGTGCACCCAGAAGTATTGTTAAAATGTAGGTTACCTGGGAGCATTTGTAGATTCTTTGTTTTCCTTAAGGAAGAGGGGGAGAATGTGTCAGCTAGTTCTTTCTCCCTTGGCTTACAGTATAGATTTGATTAGCAAGTTATCTCGTTGTCAGCTTAGACATGTTACAAGTTCTGGAGAATATAATACAAAAGAGGCAAGTTTCAATTGGAGAAGAAAGTGGAAGAAAATCACTGCAAGCCTTCTGTGACTGAGTAGTACTATGTACTGTCAGTTCAATGAAGGCAGGCCTTAAATGGTGATTTGTCCTGTGGATCTTAGCTGGGACTGAGGGGAGAGAAGCACTGGGCAAGAGTGGAGGGTGGTGGAGTGGAAGGGTGGAGGGAAGAAATAATAAAAAGATAAATTAATTTCTAATTTGTAATTCAGAAATGATATCTATCCCATAGTATTTCTGAGGAGCAAATAAGAATGAAAAAGTTTTAGATATATTACCAAAACTGTATCAATAAAATAATAGTATAAATCAGCCACAAAGGACTCCATATATTGCAGTGGTCCATTCTTGGCCCAAAAAGATGCTTTCAGCAATTGATACTTTCAGATTCAATCAACTACCATAGCTCATATTTACCTCTCTTCTTTTAGGTTCATTCAATCCACATTTATCATGCAGTCAAGATTCTGGCACCTGATATTTGCCAACTTTCAAAACACACTTCTTTTTTCCTCAATGTATTCAGTGTTTCTCTTTCTTTAGAACTGTGTTTGTAAATATTTTATTAATTAAAGTATAGAAGCATTGAGCCACACAGTTAGTGAAACTGAACTTGAATGGGATACAAACACAAAAACAGAATAATCCCTTCCCACAAGGAATTTGAATTATGTGAGGGGTAATTATATGTGCATATATGAGATATATGCTAAATAAATGTCAAGAACTGGAACCAGATTCATCCAAAAGGTCATAGTAAAAATGGAGTTTAGTTGACCTGAGAAGGAACTACTTATTGCATGAGGAAAACCCTCAACTTTGTTCAAATCTACATATCTTTCCCTCCCATTCACTTTGAGAGTCTAGAGAATTTTTGACTTTTTATATTTACATCAGTGTTCTAGCTTGAGTACCAGATCAGTAGTTTTTATGACAGTAGATAAAAAAGATACACAAAGATTCACCATGTTGATGGACTGTATTTGGGGAGCTTCATGAATTAGAGAAAGGGAATTTTTGATTATGACTTCTGAGTAAGTTTAATATTTTGTATTTTTTTAATTTTACTCTTAAATACAAAATTGGAAAAGAAAAAAAAGCCATGTATACACAGACAACAAAAAGGATTCAATATAAAACAATAAATATCTTTTTCAAAAAAACTTATATAATGAATACTACACGTTGTTTTCAAAGCTGACTAAATTTTATTTGCTTCCTTCTTGGGTTTCTTTTACTTTATTTTTACTTTATTTTTTTACCTTATTTTTTTACTTTATTTTTCACCTCTCTCCTTTCTTCCCTTGCACACAAAAGAAGGTTACAATTAAGCATGGATATACATACATGGATACATATTTATTGTATATTGTTTATATATATATGCACACATATACATAGATATCTATAAACATGTATATTAACATATATATGTATGTGTATACATATATATGTGTGTGTGTATACACACACACACACACACACACACATATACTCATGCAAATGCATAGATATATAGCCAGGCTATGCTTATTTTCTTTTCTTTTATCATCTGTTTCTTTGGAGGTGGATAGCACTTCCTTAAGTCCAAGATTTTACATGTTTGTTTGTTTTTTTAATAAATAAAGCATATCATCATTCCTATATAACAGCAATAATGCTTTCTGGATTCAAACAACATCTTCCTTCACAGGATCTTTGAGGTTAATTTTATGTATTTACAATAGAATGACTTGGCTGTTCAATTTGTTTTTTTCTTAAAACTATACTGCTTTTACTGTTTACAGTGTTCTCTTGGTTTTGCTCATTTCACTTTTCATTATTTTGTAGAAGTCTCTTTGCTTTTTAAAAATCTTTGATTCCATCATTCTTACAGAAGAGTAATATTCCATCATGAACATATAGCACAAATTGTTTAGACATTCCCCAATGGAGGGCATCCCCACAATTTCCAGGTCTCTGCCACCACAAAGAGAATTACTATAAATAATTTTAACATAAAGATTCTATTCCATATTTCCTAATTCTCTTGGGAATCAGTCCTAATAGTTGTATGGCTGAGTCAAAGGATACAGTCAATTTAGTAACACTCTCTCTCTCTCCAAAATGGTTGAATTAGGTCACAGGTCCCATGACAGTGAGTTAAGGTCCCAATTTTCTCCATCCCCTCCAACATTTGTCACTTTCCCTTTTGATCATTTTAGCTATTTCCGTAGTTGTAATATGATATCCATACAGCAACAACAATTTTTAACAAATAATGCATTTTTATCCCCCAAATTTAAGTTTTTATACTTCTTAAACACTGAGAAACTGTATTTGTTTGCTGCTGTATATCATATGTCTATTGTTTTCCAATAATCTACCTTTATATTCCTTAAATAGTCACCAGATAGTGTTGATAATTATTACCTTATAATATAGTTTAAGATCTGGTACTGCTAAAAGTCCTTCCTTTACATATTTTTTTCATTACTTCCTTTAACATTTTTGACCTTTGGTCTTTCCAAATGAATATTGTTATTTTTTTCGATCTCTGTAAATTTTTTTTGGTAATTTAATTGGGAGGGTATTTAATATGTTGATTAATTTTGGCAAAATTGTTATATTTATTATTTTGCACCTGCCTACCCATGAACAATTAATATTTTCCCATTTATTTAAATCTGATTTTATTTGAATAACAAACATCTTTATGTTTTTTTTAAATATAGATCCTGGGTTTGTTTTGGTAGGTTTCTCCCCAGGTATTTTATAATGTTTCAAGTTATTTTAAATGCAGTATCTCTAGCTATCTCTTCCTGCAGTTTCCTGTTGGTAATATATAGGACGGCTAATGATTTATTTCCTGATATTTTTTCAATTTTTTTTATTTCTGTTACATTTTTAGTTTGAAATGGTAAAGGAAAGGTAAAAGTTGGGGTGTAGTATTTAGCCAAGGGAAGAAAGGGTTCTGATATTTACTAGCTTAGGATAGTTTTCTTTTGCTTCTCTGGGCCTTTGTTTCCTCTTATGTAAAATAGGGATAAATATAACATCCTACTATCCTCTGACTACTTCAATGTGTGGTGCCTTTGAGACTATTTTGTCCAACCCTCTCATCTCCAAATGATGCAGGAAAGCAAAATGATAAATTCAAGGTCAGGTTTCTGATTATCCAGAATTCTCCACTGATACTTAGCTACCTTCTCACCCTGAAACACCCCTCTCTGATACCAGACTACTTCTCACATTGGTGATTTCTTTGGGAACCTTCATCTTGGGAATAATCTAGTTGAATTTCCACTGGTTAAATAGGTGATACAGTGGAAAGAGTGTCAGGCCTGGAGTCTGCATGAATTAAAATCTTACCTCAGACACCCTCCAGTTGTGTGACCCTGGTTAAGTTACCCATCCCTCTTTGCCTCCACTTCCTTATCTGTAAAATAAACTGGAGAAGAAATGGCAAACCACTCTAGTATCTTTGCCAAGAACATCCCAAATAGGGTCAAAAAGAATTGGACAAGACTTAAAACCAAATACCAATAGCTATGTTTCAAATTAATTTATCAGTGTGCCCCATTCACACTATCTTTGTGTTAGTATGGTTTGAGGAAAGCTAGCTTTAAACTGTAAAGCACTATAGTTAGCCATTCCATATCTTGACTTTCCCCTTTATGATCTTGATATATTGCATGTTGACATAATAAATTAAATGGGAATTTTGGGGGAATTTTGCACCATAAATGACACTCAGATGCCAGCAGGCAACACAGAGGCTATGACCAAATACTTAACCCAAATTTTATAATAAAGTTCTATAAAGACCCCATCAAAAATCAGACATATTTTATGGTACACATGGGGGGTGCAAAATTTTACACAGATCGTCAAGGTCATGGGGATACTACATCCCTAATCCCTAGGTTATGGAAGGGATAACTATGCATCAATATTAATGGTGTATGATGAAAATGTCATTGGGTACCTTATGGAGGGGGAATAACTGACAAAGGAAATAAGAAAAACTCAAGCCACGCTCAGTCACAGTCTGAGCAAACCTGCTTGTGTGGAGTGGGAGCAGCAGCTTCTAGGTGATGATGACATCTTCTTCCTCAATTGGGTCTGTTTGGTGAGGCTTCTCTTGGGTTTGGATATTGGAGGTCCCATTTCTGGTTTAGTTGTATTCTTCTTCTTGTGAAGCCTTGAAATCCTTTTATTTCATTGAATGTCTATTTTTTTTCTCTTTAATGTATGATGTCTAAATGTGCCAGGTAAGTGATTCTTGGTTGTAGTCCTATCTCTTTTGCCCTCCAGAATATCATGTTCCATTGCCATTTACCCATTAATGTTGCAGCTGCCAGGTCTAGTGTGATCCTGATTGTAATTCCCTTATACTTGAATTGTTTCTTTCTGACAACATGTGGTATTTTTTCCCTTTATTAACTCCTGTTTTACGTCATTCATTTCCACCAGATTTTGAGTTACAATTTTTTCCATGTTTTTCCCCTACCCACCCTTCCAGAATAGTAGTGCCACAAGATATCGCTCGCTCCATCCTGCTCTCTCCCATATCTTCTCCCTTACCCACTTCAACGTTTCCATTAGAGCAAGGTGAATCTCTGTGCCCCAAGGCCTGCACACGTTATCTCCCAATTACATGCAAAATAGTATTAATAATAGTATATATATATATATATATATATATATATATATATATATATATATATATATATATATTTGAAATATTAATTTTTAAGACCTCGAATTTCAGATCCATTCCCTCCCTCCCTTGTCACCCATTCCCTCTGGGAAGGTAAGTAATTCAGTATGTGTTATACATGTATAGCTATGCAAAATATTACCACAGTAGATATATTGTACAAGGCTGCTTATAATTCCCTCCCACCCATCCCACCCCCTACCTGGTCCATTCCCTACTTGATCCTGTCACTCTTCTATACTGGGTACTTCAACATTCCCTCCCCACAAGAATGCCCTCCCATCCATCATCCCTCCTCTTATCTCCCTTCTCCCTATTCTGCTGCAGGTTGAGATATCCCATTTAGTATGTATGTCATTCTCTCCCTGAACCAAATTCAATGAGAATGTGGTTTTACCTTTTTGCCTTCCTATTCTTCCCCTCCTCTGCAGCCACTTACCCTTACTTCTTCTACATGAGATAGTTTATCCTACCCTGTCTCTCCCCATCTCCTCTTGCCACTTTCCTCTCTCACCTCATAATTTCACCCCTTAGGTATCATCCCTTCCCAACAAATTCGACCTATGCCCTCTATCCATGTATAACTGTAAACATATATACACACATTCGCATATGTATTCATGTGACCATATATACTTCGTCCATTATTTTCATACTGAGAAAAGTTTCATCAGTCATAGTTATTGTTTTTCCATGTAGGAATGTAAATAGGTTAACTTTGATGAGTTCTTTTGATTTCTTTTCCCTGATTACCTTCTCAGGTATCTCTTGCTTCTTGTGTCTGGATGTCAAATTTTCTATTCAACTCTGTTTTTTTTTTTTTTTTCATCAAGAATGCTTGAAAGTCCTCTATTCTAGTGAATGACCATATTTTCCCCTGAAACAAAATACTCAGTTTTGCTGGGTAGGTGACCCTTGGGTTCAGTCCTAGCTCTTTTGCCCTCTGGAATATCATATTCCATGCCCTTCAGCCCCTCAGTGTAGAAGCTGCCAGGTCCTGGGCTATTCTGATTGTGTTTCCACAATATTGAAATTGTTTCTTCCTGGCTGCTTGTAGTATTTTCTCCTTGATCTGGGGATTCTGGAACCTGGCTGTAATATTCCTGGGAGTTTTCTTTTTGGGATCTTTTTCAGGAGGTGATCTGTGGATTCTTTCAACCTCTATTTTGCCCTCTGGATCTAAAACATCAGGGCAATTTTCCTTGAGAATTTCTTAAAGGGTGATTTCTAGGTTCTTTCTTTGATCATGGCTTTCAGGTAGTCCAATAATTTTTAAATTATCTCTCCTGCATCTATTTTCAAGGTCAGTGGGTTTTCCCATGAGATATTTCACATTGCCTTCTATTCTTTCATTTGTTTGGATCTGCTTAACAGCATCTTGATTTCTCATAAAGTCACTACCTTCCATTTGCTCCAGTCTAACTTTGAAGGAATGAATCTCCTCAGTGAGCTTTTGAGATTCTTTTTCCATCTGGCAAATTCGTTTTTTTAAGGCATTCTTCTCCTCATTGCCCTTTTGGGTCTCCTTTGCCATTTGAGTTAGTGTATGTTTTAAGGTGTTGTTTTCCTCAGTCAGGCTGTTGACCCTCATTTCATACTTTTCCTGCATCCCTCTCATTTCTCTTCCCAGTTTTTCCTCCACTTCTCTTATTTTATTTTTAAAGTCCTTCTTAAGGTCCTCTATGGCCTGTAAACTGCTCATATTTTCCTTTGGGGCTTTTGGAGCAGGATTTCTGACCTCACAGTCCTCTGACTGTTCCATGCTTCAATCCTCTTTGCCCCCAAAATAGGAGTATAATGTTTCATTTTTCTGTTTATTTTGTTTCCTTTGCCTTGGCATGTTGCCACTTAATTACTTGACTTTTGGGCTTGTTGCCACAGTAGATATCTGCCACCAGACAGGGGAGCCTCGCCCCGAACATGTGGGAGGACAACTTCCTTTTCTGGCAAGCTGGAAACCCACCCCACACCCCCCCCAGACCACAATCCAGATCCAGGGAGGTTAAAGCAAGAGAGATTATCCCTCCCCCACCTCCACCCCAGACTGATCGCTGGATCTCCCTACAGTTTTCAGGCCAGGAGCTGGAGCCGCCACTGAAAACTATAAAATGGCGTGTCTCCTCAGCGGCTTCTAGCCCCCAGGGGAGGAAGCCAACACTTTCTCCAAATACTGGTCCCAAAGTCCATAGAGCACTAATCTCTCACTTTGTCCTAGGTATGTTGACCATTCTGGAATAGCCACAGCTGCTGGTGTTCTGGGGTCCCTCCAGCCAGCCGCTGGCCCGGCCTCCCTGGGGCTAAAACTGGGGTACCTGGGCTCAGCTCTCCACGTGCTGTGCTGGGGCTCCCAGAGAGCTGTTCTGGCCCTTCCTGCAGGGCTGCTGAGCTGTCCTCAGCTGGAGGTTAGCTTCTCTGTGTCGTTCTGTGGGTGCTGGGACTCCAGAAGTTGTTCAGGCCCCCCTTTTACATAGTTTGGAGGTAATCTGGGGGATGAGAGTCTTGGACATGATGTTTCTAGTCAGCCATCTTGGCTCCACCCCCTGACTTCAATATTCTAATATTCTTTGAGGTTATTGTTTTGGGATCTCTTTCCTGAGATTATTGGTGGATACTTTCATTGCCTATTTTTCTTGTGTTTTCCACATCCTCAAAAGTCCTCTTGTGATCCATCTATCCCCACTGTTATACTATATCTCTCTATGCATACCATGGCCAAATTCTTTGAGTAAGTCACCTATATCGATTCTTTCCATTCTTCTCTCTTCTGACCTCATCATTGAACCAAAACTACTCTATCCAAATTTATCAATGATCACTTACTGACCAAATCTCATGTCCTTCCCTGCCCCCAGTCTTCATCTTTCTAACCATCTCCCTTCAGACTATGTAACTGATGGTTACTTTCTCCTCCTTGAGGGTCTATTCTCTCTAGCTTTTCTCTGACTGTTATCCATTCTTAGTATGTGCTCTCTCTAAATCTCCCCCTCCTAAAATGCCTACTTTATTCAAAATTCACCTCAAGTGCCACTGTATAAATGAGTCCTTCACTGATCATCAAAGTGATTCTCCAGCAGCTAATGACTAGTACTAAAATCACATTACATGTACATTGGGTTTTAGTAACAATAACAACAAAATCTTTTAAAATATTTTAAGGTTTGCAGAACACTTAAAATATTATCCCACTTGATCTCATATAAATATATTCAGAGTTACTCTAGGATGTCTTCATTTAAGGATTTCCTTATGGATATCAAAAATATTATTTCCATTCTTTACCTCAACATAAATGATGAGAGAATCATGGTGTCTTACTGGGGCTAAGCAATTTTCATATGAAAGAAATATTTTTATGGATGAAGGATAATGACTGAAACATGTGGGTCCCCCTCTCCCTCTAGACCATGATTTTCAGTGTTCTATTCATTGTCATACCTTTAGATCTTTAAGAACTGAGAACTTTAAGAACTACCCATATAGTTGACATTCCAGAAAGCATAGTGGAAAAGTTGAGCACATTTAGAGTGGGAGGTTGGGGGTGTAGGGAAGGCTAAAGAGGAAGGGAATGAGAGAGTCAGCAGTTAGGGATGAGGAGCAGAGTCTGTAAAATGTCAGCCAGAGGTGGTTCAGAATCACTAGGACAAGGAGTATATGACATGGTGGTAGGGTACCAATGATTGGAGAGTAAATTCAGGGAAATCATCATCCCCGGAGAGCTAAATAACTGAGTTGGAATTGGAACAAGAAAAAACATTGTCAAGAGGGTTTGACAATATGACAGATATGGGGAAGGATCCTCCTCCTGGGACAAAGCAACTTGTGAGGGAGTGGAAACAGGCTATAGAGTATGCTGATAGAGTGTTTAATACAACTAGGTCCCTGAAAAGTGTGAATAATGAATCTACTGAAGTGTTCAGGGGAACTAACTATACTACAAAACTGGTCAAGGACTGTAGAAGCCAGAACTTCAGATGGCAAAAGATGTTTTATTTATTAGCATTCAGCAGTCACACTAAATCAGTACCAAACTGCCATTGTTTAGTTGATCTGTGGGTTTATGTATGTATGCATGTTTTCATACAGCTATATTGTTTAGGCAATAGAGCCCCAGGTCTGGAGTCAGGAAGACCTTATTTCAAATCCAGCCTCATATATCCACTAACCTTGTGACCCTGGAAGGTCACTTAACATTGTTTGCCTCAGTTCTTAATCAGTAAAATAAGTTGGAGAAGGAAATGGAAAATTATTCTAGTGTGTTTGCCAAGAAAACCCCAAATGGGGTCACAAAGAATCAAACACAGCTGAAATGACTCCACAACTACACATATATTTGTATGCATGTATACAGGTATGTGTATATGTGTATATGCATAAACATATATAAGAGTTCTAAGTTATTTGAATTTGTTTAACCCAAAAAGATGGCACTGAATTTTGTCTTCTACTTCTGCAGTATTGCTGAAATGTAGAATCCATTGTTTTGTGGGGAGGAAAAATAGAACTTGGAGCTAGTCCTAGCATGACTGGTAGTTTTATTCATAAAGCTTACTCTGCAAGGACAAGAAAAGCCATTCTACAGAGCAAAAGATATCCACTAACAAATGACAGTTTAAGGGCTAATTTAGTGCAACTTCTGAGTGATAATAAATAATCCTGTTAGATATCCTCCTGATATCTAGGATCTCCAAATTTGGAACCTTCTTAACAATTCTTGATTCAAATTGTATATCTGTAAAGCCAAGCATGAGCAGATTTCCAGAAGAATGCTAATGTGAACAGCTTTTTAAGGTTCTGATTATATAGTATAGTGAGCACTCTGTTTATTCAATAAAAAATCAGAGCTTTTGCTCACAGAAAGTCAAAGTACAGCATTCACAATGTTACTACTTGTCACAGAGAATCAAAATACAACATTCATAACAACTCATCTGTAAAATGGCCATATAGTTATCACCAAAGTGGTCACAAAGTTTTGAACCAAGAATAATCGTTTAGTAACTCAAACCATTCAATCATCCTTAAGGAGGTTTGCCTCCTTAAGGGACACAAAGTACAAAAGTCAAATTTCTCCACTTATGGGGCACACCAAGTTACAAATCAATCAATTATTTAGTCACTTATTCACTATTCAATAATCAGAAAATACACAAAAAGTCCACCCCTAGGTCACTAGTAAATTACAATTCCTCAGTCAGTACTCAGTATCCAAATAAAGTCTCCTTTCAGGTTGACTCAGGGTGGTCTCTCAGATTCTCTGGATCTCCTTCCATGGTCCCAGATCCTACCTGGATTCACCAAACTGTCACCTGGGTCCAAAGGCAGACAGCTCCCAGGTCCTTGTACAGCTCTGCACACACTTCCTGTTCCATGCTGAAGCTCACAGCATCCAGTCCACCTTAAATCCTTCCACAGTCTCTGTTCCCAAGTTAAGAATTAACTAAGCCACAAACAGGTTCATGCAAAGTATTAGCATCATAGTCATGCTTCCTCAGTTTGAGGCAGATCCAATTGACCCTTGGATATCTTCAGCAACTCCCAGAAGCTCTGTCTGGCCCTCAGACCCAGCAGCTCTTCAGCAGAAACTCCATATGGTTCCCAGAATCAAAATCACTTCACCCAGATAACCAAAATTAATATCATTCTCTCCAGCCTGGGGAGCCTTTCCTCTTCACCCTTCCTGGTGGTAGCAGCTTCTGCCTATACTAAGCTTGCTCCAGGTTCGACCCAGTAGGGACTTCTTCTTATATACAAATGGCATTAGATCCTTCCTATTTCAGCTAACTCCTCCCTGTTACATCAGTAATAGGGGTTCATACCTTCTGTTTTAAGTGCTACTTAAGGTTTTAAGTACCTCTCAGTTTAGCAATACAAAAGAAATTTCAAATTTCATTGTTATTACAATATCTCTTGCTGAAAGATTGAACAAGTTATAAACATTGACATACATTTTTTTTCTTCTATTTCTCTCCTAGGCCTGCATTAGAAAGCTTGACTGAAGGCTTATCTCATATCTTATCCCCTCTCTTATATAGACACACCCTGCTGGTTAAGTTTTGGGGATTATGGGAAATTAAAATAACTTAGAGAAAAGAAAATAGCCATAAATAAAAAGAAACATTATGTCTATACCCTTTGAGATTTAAAGAACTTGAATCAGATATTTATTTTATTTAAGTTGAATCAGATATTGGTTCTACTTGCTTTGGCAACTTAGTGGTTTTCCAGGTTAGGGAAATTCAGTGTATGTGCATATGGTATTAAAAATAAACTCCATTATGCTATTTTCCAGCCAATGCATATTATGCAGTTTTGAAAATATCTTACCAATATTACAGATGGACTTTAGTATTCTCTTGAATTTCAAGTAACTTAAGAGAAACGTTTATTAAATTTGAAGACCACAGAAATTCTCATAGATCCAGGAGATTATTTACTCATATTTCTGAGGGATCTTCTCACCCAGGCAAAAATCTTGGGTGAGGATGATGTCAAATCTGTAATTACAGAAGATGGGGTTCAAATAGGTGATAGAAAATAGAGAAATAGAGAGAGAAATAGATAAATTTTGAGAATGGTGGAGTGATAATGGGCAGAGAATCACCAAATTCAAGTGTTGATAGGAATCCTAGAGGACACCTGGACAAACCAATTTGCAGAAATAATCTTCTGATCTCTTAGTTAAGACCTCCAAGATAGTAGCCTACCAATTCTACTTTTGGATAGCTCTAATTGGAAAGAAGTTTTCCCTGATATTCAGGCTAAATTGGCCTTTTGTTTTCTTCCTCCCACTATTCTTGATTACACCCTTAGGAGTCAAATAAAACAAGTTTAGTCTATTTCAAAGGATGGCTCTTCCTTACTTTAAGATAGCTTCTATCCTCTCCAACCCCTTTCCCAACCTTAGTCATCCATTCCTAGGCCAGAAAGTAGTTCCTTCTACAGATCCTTAAATGATGTGGTTTCGAATGCTTTTTCATTAAGGTTGTCCTCTAAATATTTTCAAGCCTATCAAATTTTTATTTAAATCTTTGAAAGCAAGGTTCTGGATGATGTCTGATGAAGGATGAGTAGAAAAGTTATAACCAACTCTCTCTTCCTGGTTACTGTGCAATTCCTAATATAGCCCAAGATAACATAAACTTTTGTTGGCTGTCACATCATTGCTGACTCATACTGAGTTTACAATCCATTTTTAAAAACCTCTAGATTTTTGTGGGAAACCTTCTACCTATCCATATTATCTCCATCTTAAATTCATGAAATTGATCCCTTGCAACAAAGTGCAAATTTTAATTGTATTTGATGGAGCCTAATATTATAGCACATCAAGATATTTTATATCCTATCATTCCTCCTTAGTTTTACCTCACAGCTTTCTGTGTAAATTGTAAATCTGCAAAATTGATCATATAAACTATGATTTTATATCAACTCATAAATAAGAAACATTAAACAGTTCAAGTTCAAGCAAAGATCCTTTGGGTATTCATTATAAATCTTCTAACATATTGACAATGAATCATTAACAACTACTCTTTGTATCTGTCCATCCACTCATTCAACAATTTACATCCATCCAATTATCATTCATATTTTTCTCTATTTCCTACAAGAACATTATGGTTACTTTATCAAAAGCTTTTATAAAATGTGAGTAAACTTGAGCAGTATCTTTATCCATTACTTTAGAAATCATATCACCAAAAAAAAGATAGAAAAATAGGTCATTCTAATATAGCCTGTTCTAGATGGAACAGTGGTGGTTTTTAATAAAAACTGTTCCCATTTATAGATATTCAACTATCATTTCTTTAATGTTTCGCTTTAAATGTTTCCTTAGAATCAACATTAATTTCATGATATTAAAATTTATAGATTTTGTTCTTTCTTTTGGATATATGAACATCTCTTCTTCTCTAATCTTGTGGTTCTTATATTTTCAATTATCTTTCAAATATGCTCAACATAGAAAATTCTTTCAAAACTGCTTTAGAGAGTTCATTTGGATCTGGTGTCTTGAATTCATAAATGGCACTGCTATGCGCTCTTAGAATCTCCTTACTAATCTTGGAAACCAGCTCCCTGCTAGTCATTTTGATGCACTATTTTACAGTGTAAATTAGATCATTCTTCTTTAAGAAAAAAAAATGGAAACAAAGTAGGATTTGAGCTGCTTTGCATTCCTTTCATTGTCAGTATCATACCATTTACTGCAACAAAGTTATATCACTTCCTTGAATCTCTCTTTTTTCTGGCAAATCTAAAAATAAATAAAATTCTTTCCTCTCCCCCAAATATCACTGCTCTTGGCTTTACTTAACAGTCTCCCCTTATGTTGAGCCTTATAAATTGTATACTTTTATATGACCATATCATAATTATCTCTTATCTTGCCTCGCTTCAAAAATCTATACATTTCTTTTTCAAAATCTCAATTGATTAAAATAATTTATTTAAAAACTCAATTGTTGAGTTCTCTGTGCATTCACATCAGTCTCTTCATGTAAGTGCTAGCTAATCTCATCATTCCAATCAAATCCCCTTGTATTTTCAGAATTTCATCTTTGAGCATTCCCTCTGCCTCCTGGGCTGATTTGTCCTGTTGCATTCTATTGTGTCCTTCTTATCATCCATCTGATCCTACTAAAATATACCTCATCAAAATTCTAAGTTACATGTCAGACTATGTCCAATTTTGTTCTCATTTAAGATAGTCTCTTCTCATTATTTTTACCCCAAGTAATGAATTCTGTCATATTAGTGATAATTAATTTCAGAATAGAATGTTCTATATTTGGTTCTTCCATTTTTTGAAGAATGAAATTATGGAGAAGGTTAGTCAAGTCTTATTGATTGCACAGCTTTTGGCTGAGGTAGAGAGCTCCAGCAGAAGCTTGGTTATCATAGTCCCCTTTCACTACTCTATCATGTCTTCATGCATTACTTTCCAAATACCTGCTCTAGTTCCTCTTTGTGTCGAAGTGGTTGATGGTGTATTCCAACTCTTTCACTTTTGACCTTCATCTAAATGTTCTTATTATATTTCCCCTCTCTGATTTCTGAATTTCCTCATTGAAATCTACTTTCTTAGTATACAAATCTATTCCCTCCTATTCTTTTACATGTCCTGTATTTCTATTAATAAATTATGCAAATACAGAAGCATAGTAAAATCCTAAATTTAATACAATCAAGTAGCAGTTTTACTTGACATGAAATTTACTGTCTTGTATTAGGACCTCTAATTCACTCAGTTAAATACTTAAACTCGGGGTTTGTGTAGAGATACATGAAGTCATTAGTTTTACAGTTTTCTGACTTCTATTTTTTTGGCATTTTGTGAATTTTTCAGGTATATTCTTCCCTCTTTATGGGAATATATGTTCTATAGTATGTAATTTCCTGGATAGACATTCTACTTCTCTCATATATTTTACTTTATACCTTTTCTATTAGATTTTCAAGACTCTTATCAAATACTATCTTGCCATCTTTGTTGCCATCATGCTCCATCTCTAAACCTGAATCTGTCAACTCTACATTGATGATCCAGAAATCTAAATCCATTTCTCAGGTGCTACTTTCTCAGCCAGTTATTCACTTCCAAAATTATTAGTTTCCTTCTTCTGTATCCTTTGCCTTTTGTGGGAAAATATAACGATTATATAATATGTTCTTATAGTCTTTCAATTTTTTGCCTAAGTCTATATAATTGTTGAGAATAATTTTTAGGTTGCTTCGAAAAGTGTACTTGGTGCCAAGACTAATTATGATAAGTGAAAAGTTTTTATCTTTTCTGAAAAAAGTATTGAGAATATCTTGTATACATACCCCAGAATGACAACAAAGCTTTTACTATCTGATCAACCAGTAGCTACTTCAGTACCCTGGGGTACTAAGACTCATCAGACTTCTTGTTTCTCTCTTCCTTTGTTCCTTAGTGAATGATTTCTTACCTTTCCTTTAGATTGTGAAATCTTGGAGAGAAAGAACTCTTTTGGGGGATATTGGGGAGGGAAGGGTATTTCTTTGTTTCCCCTGGCACTTAGCAGGTATTTAATGAATGTTTTTGCCTGACTTGACTTCCCTTCAGAACATACTGCTTTCTCTCTTCACAAAGATCATCAAAATCGGATTTGTTTTAATCACATAGTTGTTTTTCCCCCTTCCATATCTCTCTTATATAACATTCTTCTTTGCTCATCATCCTAACAAGGGTCAAATATCCTCTCCTCCATTTCAGAAGATTTTATTCCCGCCCCCCTCACTATTGAAGCGTTACTTGTCTTTTACTGTTTAGGAGCCCTTGATCTTCCCTAGCAATCAGAGAAAAGGGTTCTTTTTTTTTGTCCTTTGCAAGTCTTCACCTCCTACTCAGGGTAAGATATCAACTTGCTTTAGGAATACATATAACAGTTATTCTACTGTGGCAGAAATCGATACATCTTATTCTTGAGTTAAGTTTATTGCACTGTTATGCCTCATGTTGACAAAAGTTGAGATTTTCAGCCTCTGATCAACTTTAAGCATATGGTTAAAACTTCCTAAGGCTAATTCACCTCACCCAAAATTCACTCTATCAAGTTATAAAAACCTCTATTTGTTCTAATTGTCTTTTTCTTAGTAACAGTGCCTGGCTTTGTGAACTACCTTTTCAACTTTCTTAAGCTTATCTTTTCTTCTTTCATCCTTCTAAATTCTTTTATATTCATCTTGTCATTCCTCTTTTATTTCTCATGAGGGAGAAGAAGTAGAATTATAAATAAAGTACTATCTTTATAGAGGAACTGCCCATTTGCTATCAAGCATTTCCCATGGAGACTGATAGAGATATTGAATAATGGTAATAGTTACTAATAATAGTTAATTATAACAATAATATTTAACTATGTGAAAAAATGCCATGCTAATTCCTGGAGATCTAGATAGAAAAGCAAGACAGTCCCTCTTCTGAAGAAACACAAATTCTAATTGGGGCACCAAAATTTTTGGAGGGTTCAGCTACACATCAGGTAGAAAGGCCCATTATTGTTTAGGGAGAAATAGTAAAAAAGAAAGCAATGTATTTTCTTTAGGATAATTTCATATTATAAAACCGTTATTTCTTGAATCATATGTAAGTGCCAAGAGCTTGAGTGGTGAACATTTTCTTTTATGAATCTTTAGTTGAAATGCCTTATGAGTTGGTGGGGCTACAGCACCTGCAGAGTCTGTTTCCATATTTCATTTCCACATGAGCTGCTCCACTGGATGATGCATGCAGTAAGTCCAGGAGTGAGAGCTAAGACGAAACAGTGCTTATGGTATAAGTTGCATGGCTGACTATTGCACTTTTGGTTTAACTGCTTATTCAATAGTAATTGGAGGGTGTGGAGGGTAGGAGGAATGATAGGCCTCTTGTATAAATAAGATGTTTCCCTTAATGTTGTCTGTGGAAAGGAAGTATTTTGAGAAATCATACTTGATGGGTTGGCAGTGAATTCATTGGCCTGAGAAATAGTATTGTCTGATCTGTTTCTCTCTCTCTCTCTCTCTCTCCCTCTCTCTCTCTCTCTTTCTCTCTCTCTCTCTCTCTCTCTCTCTCTCTCTCTCTCTCTCTCTCTCCCCCCCACCCTCCTTCCTTCCCTTTCTCTTCCCCTATCTCCCTCACACACATAAATAAATATACAATTAATGAATAGTATAGAAATGAACATCTACCAGTTATTCTACGCTATTTAAAAAATTGAATGACTCCTGACAGCCACTTTAGGAAAGACATTACAAAATATTATTTAAAGAATGCAAAATCTGTCAGTCATAGTATAATATAATTCAATTCTTGAACATTTTAAGAAGATCTCTAATTTAGTACTTAAATCACAGCACTGAGAGGCAGCCTGACCTACTTTAGAGGGAACCAGCCCTATAGCCAAGAAAACTTTAGTTCAAGTCCTACCACTGACTTACACTTGCTGGTTTACCATGGGTAAATAATTTCATTTCTCACTGTCCCCAAGGAGCTATCGAGACAGTTAAGTCATGGATCTGCATTACAGGAGAGAGTTTTCAACCAAAATTCACTTCATCAATGACATCACATTGGTGGACTATATAAAGGTGATAAAATACAAGGGAAACATATTTTAATGTTCCTCACCATCATTGTTAGGATACATATGTCATCCTATTCCATACCACTCCCTGAATCTCTTATGTATTTATCAAAAAATTATTCCAAGAAACTCTTATCCAGGGGGGCGGAGTCAAGATGGTGGTGTAGAAACAGCACTTCCAAGGAGCTCCAGCCCACACCACATAAAAATTATGTAAAAGGGGGACTCTGAAGGACCTCTGGAGCTCCAGAACCCACAAAATGACACAGAGAAGTTAACCTGATGCTGACATCAGCCCAGCAGCCTGGCAGGGAGCAGGCCAGCACAATGCTCTGGGAACCAAGCCCAGGTCTGCATGAGTCAGGGTTTTAGCTCAAGGGCAGCCATACCAACAGCTGGCTGGAGGGACCCCAGAACACCAACACCTGTGGAGTTTCCAGAATTATCAACACATAGATGCCTAGGACAAAGTGAGAGGTCAGTGCCCCATGGACTTTGGGACTCGTTGGGAGAGTGCATCAGATTCTTCTCTGGGGGTGAGAAGCCACTGAGAAGCCAGCATGGCACATTGCAGCTTCAGCTCTTGGACTACAGATTGTAGGGGAATCTGGTAATCACTCAGGGGGTAAGAGTTCTTGCTTTACCCTTCTTCGATCTGGATTGAGGTCTGGGGTGGAGGTCTTGGGGTGTGTGACCAGCTTGCCAAAGTGTATGGAGGCTTTACAGAGGCCGCAAACTAATAGCTCCAGAAGTTAAGAAAACCCCAATGTTCGGGACAGAAATTCCCCTGGTTAGTGGCAAAGTCCTACTGTGGCAACAAGCCCAAAATTAATGTAATTGAGTGGCAACATGCCTAGGCAAAGGAAACAAAATAAACAGAAAAATTCAACATTAGACTTCTATTTTGGGGGCACAGAGTATCAAGCATGGAACAGGAGGAGGACTGTGAGGTCAGAATCCCTGCACCAAAAGCCTCAAATGAAAATATGACCTGTTTACCAGCCATAGAGGACCTTAAGAAGCAGATAAGAGGAGTCAGTGAAAAATTGGGAAGAGAAATGAGAAAGATGCAAGAAAAGTATGAAATTGAGAGTCAACAGCCTGACTGAAGAAAATAATACCTTAAAAAGTAGACTAACTCAAATGGCAAAAGAGGCTCAAAAAGGCAATGAGGAGAAGAATGCCTTAAAAAGCCAAATTTGCCAGATGGAAAAGAATCTCAAAAGCTCACTGAGGAGATTCATTCCTTCAGAATTAGACTGGAGCAATTGGACTCTAGTGACCTTATGAGAAATCAAGATGCTATTAAGCAGATACAAACAAATGAAAGAATAGAAGGCAATGTGAAATATCTCATGGGGAAACCCACTAACCTGGAAAATAAGTCCAGGTGGGACAATATAAAAATTACTAGACTACCTGGAAACCATGATCAAAGAAACAATCTAGAAACCATCCTTCAAGAAATTCTCAAGGAAAATTGCCATGATGTTTTGGAACCAGAGGGCAAAATAGAGGTTGAAAGAATCCACAGATCACCTCCTGAAAAAGATCCTGAAAAGAAAACTCCGAGGAATATCATACCCATATTCCAGAATTCCCAGATCAAGTAGAAAATACTACAAGCAGCCAGGAAGAAACAATTTCAATATTGTAGAAACACTATCAGGATAACCCAGGATCTGGCAGCTTCTACATTGAGGGACTGAAGGGCATTGTATATGATATTCCACAGGGCAAAGGACCTGGGACCCAGCAAAACTGAGTATCATGTTTCAGGGGAAAATTTGGTCATTCAGTGGAATAGAGGACTTTCAAGCATTCTTGATGCAAAAACCAGAGTTGAATAGAAAATTTGACATTCAGTTACAAGAAGCAAGATATACTTGAGAAGGTAAACAGGGAAACCAAAACACTATGAACTTATCTAGATGAATTTTTTTTTGCTTTTTGGAGGGCAATTTGGGTTGAGTAACTTGCCCAAGGTGACACAGCTAGGATTTTGTTTGTGTGTGCGTTAAGTTTCTAAGGCCAGATCTGAACTCAGGTCCTTCTGACTCCAGGGCCGACGCTCTACTCAGTGTGCCACCTAGCTGCCCCCACTATGAACTTATCAAAGTTGAACTATTTACATTCCTACAGGGAAAAACAATAACTGTAACTGATGAAACTTTTCTCAGTATGAAAATAGTTGAAGAAGGGTATATGGGCATATGAATACATAAGTGAATCTGCATATATATATATATATATATATATATATATATATATATATATTCAGGTATACGTAGATAAAGGGCACAGGTCAAATTTAATAGGAAGAGATGATACTTAAAAGGTGAGGTTAAGAGGTGAAAGAATAATGTGTTGAGAGGTAATGGGGAGAGTCAATGGTGTGAACTGTCTCATATAGAGGAGGCAGAGGAAGGTGGTTGCTGGGAGGAACAGGAAGGCAAAAAGGCAAAACTTTATTCTCATTGAATTTGGACCAGGGAGAGAATGACATGCATACTGAATAGGGTGTCCCACCCTACAGGAGCATGGGGGGAGGGGAAGGGGGGAAGGTGGAGGAGGGGAGGGCAGGCTGAGGGGGAGGGAAGTTGGAAGCACCTACTTTTGAAAAGGGACAGGATCAAGGTGGGGAGTGGACCAGGTGTAAGGTGGGATGGGAGGGAGGGAAATATAGTCAGTCTTTTAAAATATATCTACTATGGTAATGTTTTGCATAGCTATACATGTATAGCATATACTGAGTTGCTTATCATCCTTTTAAAATCAATTTTTAAAAATTATATAAATACTATGATTAATAATATTTTGCATGCCATTGGGAGATAAGATGTGTAGGCAGTTGGGTGTGGGGATTCACCTTCCCCTACTGGAAAAGTTGAAGAGAGTAGGGTAGAAGAGATGGGAGAGAGCAGATTGGTTGAGGGGATATCCTGTATGACTGTTATTCTGGGGTGGTGGGTAGGAGAAAAATGGGGGAAATTGTACCTCAAAATCTGGCAGAAATCAATGATGTAAACCAGAAGTTAAAGCATTTGGGAAAAAAAAAAGAAAAAAAACTCTTATTCTCAGTAGTTTCTGTTGTCTGTCTTCCCCAATAGTAGGACAAAAACTCAGTCTTGTTTAGGCAATAAAAGCATTAACTTCTTGAGCCTTTTAATAGGTAACATATCTAAAATGTTCCCATGACAGTGAGTGTCTGGTAGTGGAAGACAGCTTAGACTTAATGAGGCTTTACAGATGAGAAAACAGATCAAAATAGAAGAAAGTTTAAAAGTTCCATCTATAACTTTCAGAACTAGTAAAAATAAAAGAAAAACAAATATGAACAGTGATTGAGTTTTTCATTATAGGGATGGGAAATATTTACATGAAAGGTGAAGATTTGAAATCATGGATGTGATTAGGAACTAAATGACAAAGTTATATATATATATATATATATATATATATATATATATATATATATATATATATAGCTGATAGTATAGTGTTTGTTGGTGCCCTAGACAGAAGAAAGCGTATGTATCTATGTGTGTGTGTCTGCATGCATGCAGGTTTTGTATGTGTGAGTGTGTGTGTGTGTGTGTGTGTGCTTCTTTGGTGGGTCTTTAAAAAATAGATTTTTGTTTCCATAATGATTAATATGTGTAAATCTGGAAAAGTTAAGAAATTTAGTAAAATATAAAGAGCATTATCTCTGCCATATCTCTGGGATTACCTCTCTAACCTCCTGCTGAGGCTTCAAAGGATCACCATGGAACAGTTAGATATAGTACTGTTTCATAATGAAATTTGTCTTGGGAAATTTTCTTGTACATAATTTTCCTGCATTGTAAATTTTGACCTACACATTCATTTTTATATCCCACAAAAATCAGTTTTCATATTACCCTATGTTCTCTTTATTATAGTGAACAATTGATGAGAAAACAATTCTGCCAGGGAAAATGAAACCACCTCTAGAACTTACTCTCTTAGAAAGTTGCTGTTTAATGATAATGCTTTGAGATTTCCTCCGATTTATCTTGTATTATATTTTGGTTTTCTTACATATTTACTTGTATATTGTCTCCATTAAACTGAGAACTCTTTGACGCCAGGGACGGTTTTTGCGTTTCTTTTTATCACCTGGTTTAGCAGAATGATTGCCAACTAGGAAATAAATAATGAATACTTGTTGACTTAATTTGAGGCCTGATAATATAATTGGCTACTCCATCATCATATAATCATCAGATTTTATTGGTAGAACTTGAATATAGACCTTCCTGATTTAGTTCTGTTCTCCATTCACTGAATTATCTTGACATTCATGAAACTCTTCAGGGTATGGGGAAAAGTTATGAGATTTCATTCCTTCAGAAAGAACGTTCCATTTACCAATATGTCAGCACTTCTCTACCACTTAAAGTCCTGGAGGGCTGAGATGTTAAATTACTTCCTTAGTGTTATACTACACCATTCACCTACTGTGTGTGTCACAGCTGACATTCAAATGCAGGTCTTTAATGAATGCAAGGAAAGCTCTTTATCCAGAATGCCACATTGCCTCTGAATTAAAAGCATAATCTGCATCAATTTTTCTGGGATTCCCTCTCCACTTAAATTGGTGTCTATCTATCTATCTATCTATCTATCTATCTATCTATCTATCTATGACATGTCTCAAACCATGATTATAACTATCAATCTCATTTTATATCCTTTAGCTTGCTATTTAAAAAAATAATACAATATCTAAAATTCTTGTATAGTTGCAGAAAGAAAGCATCCTTAGAATCATGGAAATATGACTCTGAGTGTTATATAAAATATATCTAGTATTAGAGGTTAAAATTGGTAATATGTGGAATTTTTCCAAAAATTATGGTGACATCTATGACAGAAGGACTTAAGACCCCAGACCAACAAGAGGAATCAGCTAAAAAAAAAGAAAGAAAAGAAAAGAAAGAATAAAATTAATGTATTTAGTTAGACTCAGATAACTGTAAGACCCTATTCTTTGTTGTATAGAACTCACAACTAAGCCTAAAAATGTCACACTAAGAAAAGGCTACACTAACCAATACTGAGGAAAAAAGACAGGAGAAGCTGAGTGAAAGAATTTTGGTTTTTCTAGGCAATGGTTTCTGCTTTTTCTAAGAGAGCTTTAATAAACCTATAGGTTTTAATATAAAATTTAAAAAAAGACTCATCTGCAATTTTTCCAAGAGAGATAACCTAGTTTTACAACTAAGTCAGAAGCTGGAAGCAGGAGAAACTACCCATTCAAGTGATCAGCATCCAGTAGAGATCTTAAATCCACCAGAGTACCTTATGTTGGTAGAAACTATATGTTACTCTGGGCAACCTTCAGAAGGATCTCTGAGACCAGTAGGGAGCAGCATGATGGCATCCATAGATATACTATATTGTTAAATTTTTGAACTGCTTTGAAAGCACTGTTTACTTATTATTAAAGGTAAGTACACTGGTGTGGGCTAAAGAGCCGTGGTTTGGGCGAGTATGAGCCCACAAAATACTTTGAATTGAGTGTAGCAATTCCCCCAAAGGAACCAAGTCATGCAACATGCGTGACTCAAGGCTGTACAAGTGCAATAGCCCAGTAAGTAAATAGCTAGCAAATTTGATTACTGTAGACAGCCTAGCTGGAACATTTTCTAGTCCTCCTCCACCACATCACTCCAAAATATACAAAGAATGGAATAATTTCAGCTCCAGATTGGACTTTACTTGTGTGAAAGCACTTCTTAGGGAAATATAGTATTTTCAAGTTAATTTATTCAGATTTATAGTTCTGTAGCTAAAGAATACAGCAAATATTCAGTGCTTTCTTCTTTAAAATATCCCTCCAGTGGAGACTTTCTTTATCCTATAAACTGGTAGTGATCACTCCCTCCTATAATGCATAAGATGCACATGATACTTTTCAGATAAATTTGTGTTATTTACATTTATGTCAGTGTTACTAATGAACATGCTTTCCCTCTCCCCTATCATATTTTAAATATATTGAGAGGAGAAAACCTATCATATCTATATTTCTAAACCCCCTAGTTCTTAGCACAGTCTATTGTATATAGATACATAATAGGCGATGACTCATAAACTCATACTTAGACTATTTCAGTACACTTTTAAGTGGTCTCCTTGACTACAGTTTCCCTCTCAAGCAATCTTGTCTTCACATCATTGCCAAATCAATTTTATAAAACATGATTTTCATTCTGTCATTCTCATGCTCCAAAATCTCCAGTGGTTTCCCATTGCCAAACTTCTAATCTTGACATTCAAGGCCATGTTACAATCTGGCCCCAATACAAATTCCCAGCCTTATCTCCAATTACAGGCCTACACAATACATCTTCTGTTAGGTTAATGGACGATCTGCCCTCCCCACCATGAAAACTCACACATTCCCATTTCTAAAGCCCTTGCCAATGCCAATTTCTTTGCATTGTTTTTTTTTCTTTCCTATGATCTGAAAAGCCACAGTAACCTCTCCTCCTTTTTTCCTGTGGCATTTGTTTTTGAGTTTTATATTCATCTGAAATATTTTATATGAGGTTTTAGACTTAAAGAAGGTAACATACCCTACTAATAAGAGTGGAGAATAAGAAGAATTATTAGAGCCATCATTTATTGCTAAGTAAAGTTCAGTGACTGAGGGGCAGAGTCAAGATGGCAGAGTAGAAACAGGAATTCCACTGGGCTACAGCTTCCACCTCCCCCAATTCATGTAAAAGAAGACTCTGAACAAACTTTGGAGTTACAGAATCCACAAAATGACAGAGAAGCTAACCTTCCACTAAGGAAATCCTGGCAGCCTGGAAGCCTGGCAGGAATCGGCCAGTACAGAATTCTGGGAGCCAACCCCAGGCCCACACCAGCCTGAGGTCTTAGCCCCAGGGTTGCCTGACCAGCTGCCAGCTGGAGGGACTTCAGATCAAGAACAGCTGTGGCAGTATCAAGAATTATCAAACAATAGATGCTAAGGACAAAGTGAGAGGTCAGTGCAGTGTGGATTTTATGATCCAGTAGTTTGAGAATGAGCTTTTGCCCCCGAGGCATGAAGCAGCTGAGTTGCAAGAGCCCTGCAGCCACTTGGCCATTTCAGCTCCTGGACTGCAGATTGTAGGGGGACCAACTTACCGATCTGATGGGTAATTGCTCTTGCATTAACAGTTGGATATAGATTGCAGTCTAGGGTGGAGGTCCTGGAGTATGTGAGCAGCTTGGCAGAGTGTGTGGAGGCTTCATATAGGGTACCCAGCTAATATCTTCAGCAGCTTAGAAAACCCCACTGTTTGGTATGAAGCTCCCCGTCTGGTAGCAGTGTCCTACTTTGGCAAAAAGCCCAAAAGTCAAGTAATAGAGTGGCAATATGAGCAAATGAGGGAAGCAAAACAAACAGAGCAACCCAACTTTACACTCCTATTTTGGGGACAAAAATGATCAAAGCATGGAACAGGAGGAAGACAGGGAAATCAGAACTTTTGCACCAAAAGTCTCTAAGAAAAATACTGTTTGCAGTAGCTGTTTGCAGGCCATAGAGGAACTTAAGAAGGATTTTGAAAAGAGAAGTAGAGGAAAAGTTGGGAAGAGAAATGAGAATGATGCAAGAAAATTATGTAATGAGAGTAAACAACCTGACTGAAGAAAATATCACCTTAAAAATAGACTAACACAAATGGCAAAAGAGGCTCAAAAAGGCAATGAGGAGAAGAATGCCTTTATAAGCCAAATTTGCCAGATGGAAAAAAAGAATCCCATAAGCTCACTGAAGAGAATCATTCCTTTGGAATTAGACTGGACCAAATGCAAGCTAGTGACATATATATGAGGGTATATGGGTCTAAGAATACATATGTGAATGTATGATGTATATATGTGCACAGTTATACATAGATAGAGGGCACAGGACCAATTTATTAGGAAGGGATGATACTTAAATGATAAAATTAAGAGGTGAGAGAGGAATATAGTGAGAGGAGATTCTATCTCATTTAGAAAAGGCAAGGGAAATGGTTACAATGGAGGGGAAGAACAGGAAGGCAAAAGTGAATGGGTCAAACTTATTCTCATTGAATTTGGCTTAGGGAGGGAATGCCGTGCACACTAAATAGGGTATCTCATCCTACAGGAGGAGGGGGAAAGGGGAAGAAAGGGGAGATGATGGAAGGGAGGGCAGGCTGGGGGGGCGGGGAGGAAGTTGGAAGCACCCACTTTTGAAAATTGAGAGGATCAAAGTAGAGAACAGAATTAGTGGGAAGTTGGATAGGAGAGAGGTAAATATAGTAAGTCTTTTACAATATATTCACTTTGGAAATGTTTTGCATAGCTACACATATATACTCAATTGCTTATCTTTCCAGTAAGGGTGGGAGCCAAGAGAGTTAGGGAATGAATCTGGAACTCAAAGTTTTGAAATCAAATATATATATATGTACAAATATGTACAAACACACACACGCACACACACACACACACACACACACACACACATATATATATATGTGCCGTTATTAATTTTATTTTACATGTAACTAGTAAATTATATATATATTTATATATATATATATATATATATATATATATATATATATATAGGTACTGGGACAAAAGGATCCAGTGTGTTCTACTGGAAAGTCAGAGGTGGTATGGGAGAAGATATGGGAGAGAGCAGATTGGAGGAAGGGATAACCGGTGGGATTGCTATTTTGGGGTGGTGGGTAGGGGGAAAATGGGAAAATGTAACTCAATATCTTGCAGAAATAAATGATGTAAATCAAAATTTCATAAAGTACTTGATTAAAAAAAAGTTCAGTGACTGACTTAAGTTCTTTTTTGTTTAGTTTCCTCATCTATAAAGTGAAAATTATAACATTGGGACTATGTATTTTAAGGAGTTGATCAAATAATGTGCAACTGGCATAGAGTAGGCTCTTCATAGATGTTTATGTGTAGATTGAGAGATAATATATGTGAAACTGCTTTTTGAACTGCAAAAGACTCTTCATATGTGAAGTATCATTTTATTAGAAGCTAACTGCAACCTGAACCCAACCAGTTGTGTTGCAAAATGTTTTTTGGTAATTTGAAACCCAGAATTAGTTTTGTCATAGAAATAATGAATATTAGTTTGCTTCTCAATATGGTTATATTAAATATAAATCTCATGTGGTTATGACATAATATGTATTTTAATGAAAAATTAATGTAGTAATATTGGTATGATTGTACACCATTTTAGTTCTGTTAAAGCTTAATTTGAGGTTGGTGATCTAATCAGTACTAATATAAAAATTTCTGAAAATATTTCACTAGGCAAATTTGATGCCTGGTGAGTTTGGACAAGGAGGAACAAAGTACTAATACAATGCATTTCTCAAATAGTTGAATTATGTAAGCAAGAGGTAAACATTTATTAGAATTTATACCACTTGTCAAACAAAGACAAAAATGAAACAAATGCTGCCTTCAAGGAGTTTACTTTCTATCAGGGGAAACAACACATTGGATCTATATATAAAAAAACACAAAATATATACAAAATAACTGCAAGGTGATTTTAGGGATGAGGTAACCAGAACATCAAGAAAACTCTCTTATAATAGGTATCGCTTGAGTTGAGCTTGGAAAGATTTTAAGACTCTAAGATGAAAATGAAGGAGTAAGTGAATATCGAGCCTGAGCAGTAATGCAGATATGAGAGATAGAATGTTCTGTATTGAAGGCCAGCAATATGTGAAAAAAAATATTCTAGAAATATAGTTTCTAACAAGTTGTAAAAGGCTTGAAATGTTAAACATAGGAGGCAGAGTCAAGATGGTGGTATAAAAAGAGGACTTCCATTGGGGGGGGGCAGAGCCAAGATGGCGGAGTAGAAACAGCTCCTCCAAGCCTCTCTGCCCCCAGATTCCCCACAAACTATGTAAAAAAGGACTCTGAACAACTTCTGGAGCCCCAGCACCCACAGAACGACACAGAGAAGCTAACCTCCTGCTGAGAACAGCCCAGCAGCCCTGCAGGAAGGACCAGCGCAGCGGTCTGGGAGTCGGCAACTCGCAGAGGGCAGAGCACAGGAGCCCAGCCTAGCCAAGCCCAGGTCCGCGTGAGGCGAGGTTTTAGCCCCAGGGCGGCAGGGCCAGCAGCCAGCTGGAGGAACCCCAGAACACCAGGAGCTGTGGCAACTCCAGAATTATCAACATAGACATGCCTAGGACAAAGTAAGAGGTTAGTGTCCTATGGACTTTGGGACCTATATTTGGGGAATGCGTCAGCTCCCTCCCCTGGGAGCTAGAAGCCGCTGAGGAGACACGCCATTTTGTAGTTTTCATAGGCATTTCTGGCTCCCAGCCTACAAATCATGGGGAGATCCAGCGATCAGTCTTGGGGGGTAATCGCTCTTGCTTTAACCTCCCTGGATCTGGATTGTGATCTAGGGTGGAAGTTGTGGGTGGGTTTACAGCTTGCCAGAAACGGAAGTTGCCCCCCACACGTTCGGGACGAAAATTCCTCTATCTGGCCTTAAAGCCATAGTGTGGCAACAAGCCCAAAAGTCAAGCAATTAAGTGGCAACATGCCAAGGCAAAGGAAACAGAAAAATGCAACCCTAGACTCCTATTTTGGGGGCATAGAGCGGGAAAAGGACTGTGAGGTCAGAAGTCCTGCTCCAAAAGCCCCAGGGGAAAACATGAGCGGGTTGCAGGCCATAGAGGACCTGAAGAAGGACTTTAAAAATCAAATAAGAGAAGTGGAGGAAAAATTGGAAAGAGAAATGAGAAGGATGCAGGAAAAGTATGAAATGAGGGTCAACAGCCTGACTGAGGAAAACAACACCTTAAAAAATAGACTAACTCAAATGGCAAAGGAGGCCCAAAAGGGCAATGAGGAGAAGAATGCCTTAAAAAGTCGAATTTGCCAGATGGAAAAAGAATCTCAAAAGTTCACTGAGGAGATTCATTCCTTCAGAGTTAGACTGGAGCAAATGGAAGCTAATGACTTTATGAGAAATCAAGATGCTGTTAAGCAGATCCAAACAAATGAAAGATTAGAAGGCAATGTGAAATATCTCATGGGAAAAACCACTGACCTGGAAAATAGATCCAGGAGAGACAATTTAAAAATTATTGGACTACCTGAAAGCCATGATCAAGGAAAGAACCTAGAAATCACCCTTCAAGAAATTCTCAAGGAAAACTGCCCTGATGTTTTAGATCCAGAGGGCAAAATAGAGGTTGAAAGAATCCACAGATCACCTCCTGAAAAAGATCCCAAAAAGAAAACTCCCAGGAATATTATAGCCAGGTTCCAGAATCCCCAGATCAAGGAGAAAATACTACAAGCAGCCAGGAAGAAACAATTTCAATATTGTGGAAACACATTCAGAATAGCCCAGGACCTGGCAGCTTCTACACTGAGGGATCGAAGGGCATGGAATATGATATTCCAGAGGGCAAAAGAACTGGGAATGAACCCAAGGGTCACCTACCCAGCAAAACTGAGTATTTTGTTTCAGGGGAAAATATGGTCATTCAGTGGAATAGAGGACTTTCAAGCATTCTTGGGGAAAAAACCAGAGTTGAAGAGAAAATTTGACATCCAGAAGCAAGAAGTAAGAGATGTCTGAGAAGGTAATCAGGGAAAAGAAATCAAAAGGAACTTATCAAAGTTGAACTATTTACATTCCTATATGGAAAAGCAATATCTGTGACGGATGATATCTTTCTCACTATGAAAATAATGGAAGAAGGGGGTGTGGTCATATGAATACATATGTGAATGTGTGTGTATATGGTTCCAGTTATATATGGATAGAGGGCATAGGTTGAATTTGTTGGGAAGGGAGAATACTCAAGGGATGAAATTATGAGGTGAGAGAGGAAAGTGGCAAGAGGAGATGGGGAGAGACAGGGTAGTGTAAACTATCCCATGCAGAAGAAGCAAGGGGAAGTGGTTGCAAAAGAGGGGGAGAATAAGGAAGGCTAAAAAGGCAAAACCACATTCACATTGAATTTGGTTCAGGGAGAAAATGACATACATACTAAATGGGATATCTCAACCTGCAGCAGGATAGGGGGAAGGGGGATGAGAGGAGGGATGATGGATGGGAGGGCATCCTTGGGGTGAGGGGAGGTTGGAAGTACCCACTATAGAAGAGGGACAGGATCATGTAGGGAATGGACCATGTGGGGGGTGGGATGAGTGGGAGGGAATTATAAGCAGCCTTGTACAATATATCTACTATGATAATGTTTTGCATAGCTAGACATGTACAACATATACTGAATTACTTATCTCCCAAGAAGGAATGGGTGATAAGGGAGGAAGGAAATGGATCTGAAATTCGAGGTCGTAACATTAAATGTTTCAAATATATATATATATATATATATATATACATATATATATATATATATATATATACTATTATTAATACTCTTTTGCCTATAATTGGGAGATAAGATGTGCAGGCATTGGGACACAAAGATTCATCTTCCTCTAATGGAAAAGTCGATGGGGGTATGGGAGAAGGTATGGGAGAGAGCAGATTGGAGGAAGCGATATCTTGTGGGACTGCTATTCAGGGAGGTTGGGTAGGGGAATAATGGAGGGAAAATGATTGTAACTCAAAATCTGGCGGAAATGATGATGTAAAACAGAAGTTAATAAAGCATTTGTTTAAAAAAAAAACAGGACTTCCTCATTGCTCCTGCTCCCACTTACTCAAATTCATATAAAAAATGTCTCTGGAAAAACTGTGGAGCTACAGAACCCACAAAATGACAGAGAGAAGCTAACCTCCCTCTGAAAATAGCCCAGCAAGGCAGTAGGAAGTGGCCAGCATAGCGCTCTGGGAGCCCAGCCCAGCCCCCCTTAAGCCCGAGGTTTTAGCCTCAGAGCAACCTGACCAGCCACCAGCTGGAGGGACTTCAGATCACCAGCAGCTGTGGTGATTTCCAGAATTATCAACCCATAGATGCTAAGGACAAAGTATGAGGTCACTACAGTGTGGACTTTGGGACCTGGAAATTTGGGAGTGTGGTAAGGCCTTTAACCCCTGGAGGGAGAAACTATTGAGGTGCCACAGATGTGCAGCTGCTGCCATTTGGCTGCTTCAGTTCCTGGCTTACAGATTGTAGGGGTACCAATGACCAGTCTGAGGGGTAAAAACTCTTACTTTAACCTGCTTGGATCTGGATCATTGTCCTTTGTGGAACTCCTAGGATCCATGAACAGTCTGCCAGAACTTGTGGAGGCTTCAGAGAGGGAACTCAACTAATAGGTCCAGCAGCTGTGAAAACCGCAGCATTTGGGATAAAAATCTGCTTTCTGGTAGCAGAGTCCTACTGTAGCAAAAGGCTCAAAAGTCAAGTAATTGAATGGCAACATGAGCAAGAAAAAGAAGCAAAGCAAACAAAGCATTCTGACATTAGACTCCTATTTTGGGGACAGAAAGGATCAAAGCATGGAACATGAGGAAGACAGCAAAGTCAAAATCCCTGGACCAAAAGCTTCCAAGAAAAATATGAGCTGATTACAGGCCATAGAGGAGCTTAAAAAGGATTTTGAAAATCAATTAAGAGAAGTGGAGGAAAAATCGGGAAGAAAAATGAGAATGATACAAGAAAATTATGAAATGAGATTCAACAACCTGACTGAAGAAAATAACACCGTAAAAAAAAAAAATAGACAAACTCAAATAAAAAAAAGGCTCAAAAATGTAATGAGGAGAAGAAGGACTTCATAAGCCAAATTTGCCAGATGGAAAAAGAATCTCAAAAGCTCACTGAAGAGAATCATTACTTCAGAATTAGAGTGGAACATCTGTGAACTAGTGACTTTATGAGAAATCAAGATATTATGAAATAGATACAAACCAATGAAAAAATAGGAGGCAATATGAAATATTTCATTGGAAAAACCACTCACCTGCTAAATAGATCCAGAAGAGATAACATAAAAATTGTTGGACCACCTGAAAGTCATGATCAAAAAAGAAACTAGAAATCATCCTCCAATAAATTCTCAAGGAAAATTGCACCTATGTTTTAGAACCAGAGTGCAAAATATAGGTTGAAAGAATCCACCAATCATCTCCTGAAAAAGATCCCAAAAAGAAAACTCCTAGGAATATTATAGCCAGGTCCTTGAGTTCCTAGATCAAGGATAAAATATTAAAAGAAGCCAGGAAGAAACAATTTGAATATTGTGGAAACTCAATCAAGATAACTCATGATTTGGCTGCTTAAACACTGAGGGATGAAAGGGCTTGGAATATGATATACTGGAGGTCAAAGGAGCTTGGACTAAAATAAAAAATCACCTACCGAGCAAAACTGAGTATTATGTTTCAGGGGTAAATATGGTCATTCAGTGGAATAGAGAACTTTTAAGCATTCTTGATAAAAAAAAACACAGTTGAATAGAAAATTTGACATTCAGATACAAGAAGTAAGAGAGGCATGAGAAGGTAAACAGGGAAAATACATCATAAGGAACTTATCAAAGTTGAACTACTTACATGCATACATGGAAAAATGATAATTGTAACTGATTAAATTTTCCTCAGTATGAGTATACTTGAAGGGAATAGAAATGTGTGTGTATTTGCCTTCTATTATTTCATTTGCTTGGGTCTTTTTAACAGCATCTTGATTTCTCATAAAGTCAATAGCTTCCATTTGCTCCAGTCTAATTCTGAAAGGAAGAATCTCCTCAGTGAGCTTTTGAGATTCTTTTTCCATCTGGCAAAGTCGGCTTTTTAAGTCATTCTTCTCCTCATTGCCTTTGTGAGCCTCTTTTGCCACTTAAGTTAGTCTATTTTTAAGATGTTATTTTCCTCAGTCAGGCTGTTGACTCTTACTCCATACTTTTCCTGCATCCTTCTCCTTTCTCTTCCCTTTCTCCTCCACTTCTCTTATTTGGTTTTTAAAATCCTTAAGGTCCTCTATGGCCTGTAACTCATGCATATTTTCATTTGGGGCTTTTGGTGCAGGAGTTCTGATCTTCTGACCTCACAGTCCTCCTCCTGTTCCATGCTTCAAACCTTTTTGCCCCCAAAATAGGAGTCTAATGTTAAATTTTTCTGTTTATTTTTTTTTCCTTTGCCTAGGCGTGTTGCCACTTAATTACTTGACTTTGGGCTTGTTGTCACAGTTGGACTCTACCACCAGACAGGGGAGCTTCTGTCCCAAACATTGGGGTCTTCTCAACTGCCAGAGGTATTAGTTGGTTGCTCTCCCTGATGCCCACATATAGTCTAGCAAGCTGTACACACACCCCAAGTCCTCAACTCAGACCACAATCCAGATCCAGGGAGGTTCAAGCAGGGGAAGTGCTATTTCTACTCCGCCATCTTGTCTCAACCTTATTTTTTTTCAGGTAGGAAATAACAGTGGAGTGAATTTTGAGGTTGTATCTTTTGAGGAGCTAGAAATACAACTTTTTAATCTATTTTTTTCAGAAATTCTAAAGATAAGTTTTGAATTTCAGACCAGTGAACATATTGATAGAGAAGAAACATTGAATCTTCCTTCAGAGAATGGCCTCATTTTTTCCATCACTCAGACTTGTTATTGATAAGTCATGTTCTACTCTTCATTACTCTGTATATTGTTTTCTTGGCAAAGATATTGGGGTGATTTGCTCTTTGCTTCTCCAATGGATTAAGGCAAATAGACATTAAGTGACTTGACAAGGGCCACAGTTAGTGAGTATCTAAGGTCACATTTGAACTCAGGTCTTCTCTTCCTGACTCCAGGTCTAAGGCTCTATTCATGGAGCCCCCTAACTACCTCCTTGATAATCATCCCTGAGAATGACAATAATCCTTTCATGTAACATCCCCCATATCTAATCAACTACCAAGTCTTTTCTATTTATCTCCTCAAAATCTCTCAAAACCATATCCTTTTCTCTATTCACATGACCGCCCTAGTCCAGGTTCCTATCACTTCGCACCAGGACCATTGTGTTACCTACCTAACTGTTATCCTTGCATAAAGTCTCTTTCTTCTATAATCCTCTTCAAATACTCTTTGTCAAATTAATACCTCTAAATTCCAACTCTGACCTTGTTATTTCTCCTGCTCAAGAAACTTCATGTTCCTTCATCCCCATTGACTTTAAGTTGAAATGTAAACTCTTCTGTGTTTAAATCCTTCACAAACTGACCCCAGACTACCTTTCAAGTTTCATTATGTATTACTTACTTCCACATAAGCTTTGGTCTAGCCAAACCATCCTACTTAGTGTTTTCCAAATAAATCATTCCATCTTCTGCCTCTGTGCAAGAGTATTTGTGCAGTCTCTCTTCCATACCTGGAATATTTCCTCTCCTAAGGTTCTCCTCTTGGAATCCATAGGTCTCTTTCATTACCACTTTTTTCATGTGTCTTTTGCTGATTCCTCCAGTTTCTGGAAAACTCCTTGAAGGCCCAAACTACTCTACTTTTGTATTTGTCTGTTTAGCACTTAACACAGCACAGAGAATCTATAAAATACTTAACTAAGTTTTTGTTTAAGTCATAGAATTCTAGTAATCAAGGTTATAGTTATTTAACACTGATGCCCTATGATTTTCAGCATTAATTCTAAGGTTTGGTTTTCTCCTCTGTAAAGTAAAGGGACTGTACTAGTTGATTTTGTAAATACTTTGTAGCTGTGGAAAGAGAAAGAGGGAAAAAAGGAAGAAGGAAAGGAAGAAAGAAAAACTCAATCTGTAGTGTTCATCAAATAGGTTGGAATTTTGTGGTTCTGTGACTGCTGTGGTTTGTCCTCTGTTCTCAAATAGGACCATGACATCAGGAAGATAATGTCATGAATTACAAGTGAATTGTGTTTTAAGTGAGGAAGTGTTATGCACAGTCACCTATCCTTCTCTCTCCTCCAGAGCTGTCTGGGTTCAGTGGACAGATATAGATTAGGACAAATGGAGATAGCCTAGGATAAAGTGGGAGACTTTTATTCTTTTGAACAATGTTGTGAACTACATCTTTGCAATCTTGATTGTGTGTTAAGTCTGAGGATATGAAATTTAATTCCTATATTTGGATCCATATGATAACAAGCCATGTTATAAGAGGATTCTGCTGTTTCTGAGTCTTGCATACAATGAAAGATTCTTAATTTAATTAAAAGTAAGACTCAGTCACAGGCACTTGATTGGCTAAAACTCAATCCAGAAAAAAAGCAAAAAAATCCTACTTTGCTTGCCATTGCATTGACCTTCTTATGTTTGGGCTTATTATACTTCCTATGCTTATAGCCAATCTTTGAGTCTGTCCATTATCATCCCTCTGGTCCATTAATGCCTCCTATTTAAGTAAACCTTTCACTTTCCTTCCTCAAATTCCCCTGGAGTAATTTGGTTGCATTTCAACTTTGCCCTGTATTTCATTCCACCTAATATTATACTAAAATGATTATTTACCATGGTCCTTGTTAGACTATAAGATCCATGAAAGGTAGACTATTGCCTTTTTCTTTTCATCTACAGTGCCTACCTCTGATTAGACAAACAATATGTATTCCTAAATTAGAAAGGTAATGGAGGACTCCCATAAGAAGTGCTAGATGGCCCTTGTGGAAAATTGAGAGTGGAAAATAGAAATAAGAGTGTATTTAACTGATATTCATTCAGATTTGTAGTTTTATTTTTTTTTCACCCTAATGTTCAATTTAGATTAACATTTGCCAATTCTGGTGGCATCCTACTGAAGACTGACTCTAATTAGATACCACCTTTTGTTTTGCTGTAAATAGTATTTTCCCCCAATTATATATCAAGAAAATCTCTAGCAATAATTTAAAATATTTTGATTTCCAATTTCAGATATCTCCTTTTTAATATTCTAGTTTATGTTCCATGTGGATGGACTTGCCAATATAGGGTTTTATTTTTTGTAATTCCTTCCACTAGATGGCACATTAAAAAATGAGATTGTTCTGTGTAAGGTCATTTTGCTGTTTGGTTATATATCTCCTTCAATATGCCAACAAGTTATAAAATAAATGCAAAGACAAACACATTACCAGCCAACACTTTCCTCTATTGATGGTTTATGAGGTGGCTTATTCCCCTTTTTATACATGGATAGGTCATAAATCCATCTCCTTTCCCTTTATTTTACTACTGAGAGGTACATTTTCACAACACTATTGGGTTAGCTGTTTTGAAAGACTGACTTATAAAATGAGACCCTTGTGAAATAGTGGAGGGTGATATAATGTATGTCTCTTCATATTACATGTGAAAGATGAATCAAAAATATTTCCATTGTTATTTAAAAGAAAACATTTGTTACCTCCAATGTCAACCTTGCAATAAATGTAGCTTGAGATAAATCTTTAGATCATAAATCAAACATTTAAAATAAGTCATCACTCAGATTTCATTAGAATTTCTTTGAAGGTATAATGTAGAGTAGTGGAATAGTGCTAGATTTTGAATCAGTCGATAAGGAATTGAATCATTCTAGACTACTTTTTAATCCTTGCATCTGCCTCTTCTGTCTAACTTCCAAGCCTTTACTCATGCTATCCCCCATGCCAGGATTGTCTTCCCTACAATAATACATTTTGGAATTTGACCCATCATCTAAAATGTACCTCAAATACTGTCCTTATATGAAACCTTCAATAGTACCAATGATACAGTTTTTTAAAAATGTTGGAAAAGACATGAGGATAAATGTTAGCTCTACTACTTATTAGATATATAATGATCTCTCTTAATCCCACTGATACACTTGGACCAGATGACCTCAAACATCCCTTCAAGTGATTAATATCTGGTCCTAATACTGATCTTTTTAAATCAGGTTTAAATTGCAGCTCAGTTTATTAATAACTTTGTGAATTTTGTCAAATAACTTCACTTCCCCCCAAAAATTCCAGAGCCCTTCAAGCTCTTTTATCCTCTGATTCCATGTTAAGATAGTATGCAATTTCCTTGTACCACTAACATAAAGTAACTAGATAGATGTATCAGTGGACAAAATGATAACTGGCAAATTGAGTCACAGGGATAGAGAATCCAGTAGGCATCAGAATGTTTGAAGTTGGTGGGTTACAGAAGAGAAAACTTTTTTTTAAACAAATGCTTTATTAACTTCTGTTTTGCATCATTCATTTCTGCCAGATTTTGAGTTACAATCATTTTCCCCCCATTATTCCCCTACCCAACCTCCCAGAATAGTAGTCCCACAAGATATCACTTCCTCCAATCTGCTCTCTCCCATAACCCCATCGACTTTTCCATTAGAGGAAGGTGAATCTTTGTGTCCCAATGCCTGCACATCTTATCTCCCTATTACAAGCAAAAGAGTGTTAATAATAGCATTTATATATATTTGAAACATTTAATGTTACAACCTCGAATTTCAGATCCATTTCCTTCCTCCCTTGTCACCCATTCCTTCTTGGGAGATAAGTAATTCAGTATATGTTGTACATGTCTAGCTATGCAAAACATTATCATGGTAGATATATTGTACAAGGCTGCTTATAGTTCCCTCCCACTCATCCCACCCCCCACCTGGTCCATTCCCTACATGATCCTGTCCCTGTTCTATAGTGGGTACTTCCAACCTCCCCTCACCCCAAGGATGCCCTCCCATCCATCATCTCTCCTCTCATCCCCCTTCCCCCTATCCTGCTGCAGGTTGAGATATCCCATTTAGTATGTATGTCATTTTCTCCCTGAACTAAATTCAATGTGAATGTGGTTTTGCCTTTTTAGCCTTCCTTATTCTCCCCCTCCTTTACAACCACTTCCCCTTGCTTCTTCTACATGGTATAGTTTACCCTACCCTGTCTCTCCCCATCTCCTCTTGCCACTTTCCTCTCTCAGCTCATAATTTCATCCCTTGAGTATTCTCCCTTCCCAACAAATTCAACCTATGCCCTCTATCCATATATAACTGGAACCATATACACACACATTCACATATGTATTCATATGACCACACCCCCTTCTTCCATTATTTTCATAGTGAGAAAGATATCATCAGTCACAGTTATTGCTTTTCCATATAGGAATGTAAATAGTTCAACTTTGATAAGTTCCTTTTGATTTCTTTTCCCTGATTACCTTCTCAGGCATCTCTTCCCTCTTGTGTCTGGATGTCAAATTTTCTATTCAATTCTGGTTTTTTCCTCAAGAATGCTTGAAAGTCCTCTATTCCACTGAATGACCATATTTTCCCCTGAAACAAAATACTCAGTTTTGCTGGGTAGGTGACCCTTGGGTTCATTCCCAGTTCTTTTGCCCTCTGGAATATCATATTCCATGCCCTGCAATCCCTCAGTGTAGAAGCTGCCAGGTCCTGGGCTATTCTGATTGTGTTTCCACAATATTGAAATTGTTTCTTCCTGGCTGCTTGGAGTATTTTCTTCTTGATCTGGGGATTCTGGAACCTGGCTATAATATTTCTGGGAGTTTTCTTTTTGGGATCTTTTTCAGGAGGTGATGGGTGGATTCTTTCAACCTCTATTTTGCCCACTGGATCTAAAACATCAGGGCAGTTTTCCTTGAGAATTTCTTGAAGGGTGATTTCTAGGTTCTTTCCTTGATCATGGCTTTCAGGTAGTCCAATAATTTTTAAATTGTCTCTCCTGGATCTATTCTCCAGGTCAGTGGTTTTTGCCATGAGATATTTCACATTGCCTTCTAATCTTTCATTTGTTTGGATCTGCTTAACAGCATCTTTATTTCTCATAAAGTCATTAGCTTCCATTTGCTCCAGTCTAACTCTGAAGGAATGAATCTCCTCAGTGAACTTTTGAGATTCTTTTTCCATCTGGCAAATTCGACTTTTTAAGGCATTCTTCTCCTCATTGCCCTTTTGGGCCTCCTTTGCCATTTGAGCTAGTCTATTTTTTAAGGTGTTGTTTTCCTCAGTCAGGCTGTTGACCCTCATTTCATACTTTTCCTGCATCCTTCTCATTTCTCTTTCTAATTTTTCCTCCACTTCTCTTATTTGATTTTTAAAGTCCTTCTTCAGGTCCTCTATGGCCTGCAACCCGCTCATGTTTTCCCCTGGGGCTTTTGGAGCAGGACTTCTGACCTCACAGTCCTTTTCCCGCTCTATGCCCCCAAAATAGGAGTCTAGGGTTGCAGTTTTCTGTTTCCTTTGCCTTGGCATGTTGCCACTTAATTGCTTGACTTTTGGGCTTTTCCACACTATGGCTTTAAGGCCAGATAGAGGAATTTTCGTCCTGAACGTGTGGGGGGCAACTTCCGTTTCTGGCAAGCTGTATACCCATTCACAACTTCCACCCTAGATCACAATCCAGATCCAGGGAAGTTAAAGCAAGAGAGATTACCCCCCCAAGACTGATCGCTGGATCTCCCTACAAATTTGCAGGCTGGGAGCGGGAGCTGCCTCTGAAAACTACAAAATGGCGTGTCTCCTCAGCGGCTTCTAGCCCCCAGGGGAGGGAGCTGACGCATTCCCCAAATAGAGGTCCCAAAGTCCATAGGACACTAACCTCTTACTTTGTCCTAGGCATGTCTATGTTGATAATTCTGGACTCGCCACAGCTCCTGGTGTTATGGGGTTCCTCCAGCCGGCTGCTGGCCCTGCCGCCCTGGAGCTAAAACCTCGGCTCACGAGGACCTGGGCTAGGCTCAGTTCCTGCGCTCTGTGCGCTGCCATGTCCCAGACCTCTGCGCTGGTCCTTCCTGCAGGGCTGCTGGGCTGTCCTCAGTGGGAGGTTAGATTCTCTGTGTCGTTCTTTGGGTGCTGGGGCTCCAGAAGTTGTTCAGAGTCCCCTTTTACATAGTTTGGGGGGAATCTGGGGGCAGAGGGGCTTGGACGAGCTGTTTCTACTCCGCCATCTTGGCTCTGCCAGAAGAGAAAACTTTAAAAAAAGTTTTGTTTTGTTTTTTAAATTGAGAATAAACTATAATGACATTTTGACAGAACTGAGTAACTCTAGAGTTAAGGAGATACTAATATTTTTTTTCTCCCTTTGCTTTTTATCATTTTGAAGGTAACACAGTTATGTTAATTTTCAGGATTTAGAAACTGTGGTTTATATTGTATATGTGAACCCCTTGCCTGAGGAATGGAAGATCATGAAGTAATGAAACTTATAGATCATTTGTGATAGGAAGAAAAATCATGAAATTCAAAACCTCAAATTACCTTATTTTCCCTTGCCCCAGCTAGCAACCATTAGACACCTTTACCCTTTCTTTATTAGAAAAACAAGGAGATGAAGAACTCTTTCAAATATATTGTTAAAGTCAATTTAGAATTCCTTTGTTTTAAGAATGTTAGTTTAAGGGGACTTTTGTTTATTTTATCTTGTAACATAGACTTTGAGAAAAATGTGTTCAATTAAAAATATAACTAAGGTACCACATTTTTTCAGTATTTTTCCCCTTCCTATTTTTATATCAACATTAGAATTTAACTATGAAAATTAAATGAGGGGCTTAAATGATATTTATATTTATATCTTTCTAATTTTAGCATACTGTAGCAGAAAAAAAGATTCTGTAGGGAAAAAATAGGACACGAGAGTATTTAAAATGTCCTAACATGAAATGCCAAATCATCAAATAACAAAAGTAGTTTCTTTTCTAGTCACTAAACACTATACTAATCTAGTCACTAAACACTATACTAACAATCAGAAGTCCGGGGTTCTACTGTTCATTCTGTTAATTGCCTGTATTACTGACTATATATGCATCATTTAACTGATTCTGATTCTCAGGTTCATTATATAGCAGTTAGTAATGCACTAGATAGAGTTGCTTGACCTGGAATAAGGAAAATCTGAGCTGAAATCTAGTCTCAGTTGCTAGCTGTGTGATCCTGTGCAAGTCACTTACTGAGTTTTCCTGAATTTCCTCATCTATAAAATGGGCACAAAAAATAGTACTAAATTCAAAGGGTTGGTTTGAGGATAAAATGAGATAATGTTTGTAAATGGTTTAACACTGTTCCTGGAACATAGTAGATGATATATAAATGCTCATTCATCTTCCCTTTCCTTATATGTAAAATGTAAAAAAAAAATAACTTAGTTTAGACAGCATAGAACAGTAGGGAAATGTACAATAACCACTATGACTCAATAATTTAATATATGACTTTGTTCTGAAAAATATGTGTGTGAATGTATATGTATATATTCCCTGCATCAAAAAATCAACATCTATCAACTGAACTCATCATATTCTGGTCCTTGACCTTCATTTCCAAATCAATTGAATCACCTTCTTCCAAATGCCCTATTTCTGTAATGAGTAACTTCATCATCCTAGTCAGTTATACTAAGAATATTAACAGAAAATGATAATTTCTGAGGTTCTAAATAAAGAACCCTCTATAGTTCTGGAGGAGAGGGGGTGAAGGAATAGTGATCAGTAATGGAAATGCAAATTTAAAGATCTTCCCTGCCCCTAGGCCTTTTGATAGGCTTAAGAGATGCTGAGAACCTTCCTTGATTTGAAAATATACTGTGCTCCTAATAGGCTGAATGTGGTCACAGGGAGCCTGTGGTAAGAGGCTTGGTTTTCAGGAATGCTCACACCTTGATGCTGTGTGATTGGGCAGTGGGTCCAGAGGGTGGTTACATTCTCTGATCCAGGAGAACACTATATAAACCCTGATGGGGGGCTTTACTTTGGGGCTCACTTTGAGAAGTGTTGTATGATTTGACCAGATGAGACTCTGGGCAGCTGTTGAGAGCCCCCCAGCTTTGAAAACCCAGATGTTGATGGTTCCCCCTCTGGTAACTGTGATTTGGTATTGATGAAATGGTTGGACAGTTTGGAAGTCTGTCTGCTTGATCTGTTTGTTTCTCTTGTCCTGTAAGTTCTTTCTGTGTACTTTGAAGTTCAAGGTTATGACCTTTTCCCCCTGAACTAGGTAAATGATATATGATTGATTAAAGTAAGCTTGTTAACCCATTTTGAGTTGCTTTCCTTTAGCAAAGCAGATCTAAGAACCTGTGTTGGCAGCCACCCTGGGGATGTTGCGGTGCTTGCTGCTACATGAGATCTCCACAAGAAAAAAAAAAGGAATGAAAAGCTACAAAAATTCCTCCAACTCATTAAACTGAGAATGTACATAGTTTGAGAAGATAGAATAGGATATAGTTTCATTTTACATCAGAAAGACATATAGTAATAAGATAATATTTTTCTATGTTTAAAATATCATTGAGTGGCCGTATTGATAGACTTTATGATATTTATTAAAATATACTAATATCACAATGTTATTACATTACAAGGAAAGGGATACATATTTCAAAATATCACTAAAAATTGCTATTTAAAGAGAAGATCTACCAATGACTTTGGGCTCTCATGATGTTTTTTTAAAAACTCCAAGTTCAATTTCCTTTTAAAAATATGTAATCTGCCAAAATCTCTGTTCCATGTAAATAATGTTATTTATAAATATAATCACTCAAAGATAACTAGTATGTATTCTCATTCCAAATTAAGTAAGGCAAGTAATACAACTTAATGTGACATATGTTAGAGGAAAAGAAATAATGAATAATAACATCATATTAATGATATTAATTTACAAAATTCTTTTCAAAACAGAATCTGGGACAGTATGCTGGGAACAAACAAAAATTAAATCAATCTAGGCTCCTTTCCCAGAAAAGCAATCACACACAAATAAACATAACTGAGAGGAAAAGGAAGGGGAAAATGAAAGAAGATACTGAAGAAAAGAAAGTTGGAGGGAAGAAAGAGACTAAAAATCTAGTGGATTTTTTTTTAAAAAGAGAGGGACAAATATGATTGTGTACTTGTTGCTGGCTCAGTTGGGACTTTGTTAAAAGACTTCAGGAAAGAAATCTTTAGATATCATAGTTGATGAGAAGACATGCTGAAGTGGAAAACAAAGATTTCATTTTGGTGACAGAAGTGTTTAAAATCAAATGCTACTTTAGAAGCTAAAACACTTTTTCATGTAATTCTTCATGGTGCCAAAAATACAAACATGTGAATAAACAAATAGCTTTCATCAATGATTTTTTTCTTCCCAGTTAAATGGGGATTTGCCATGATTCTGTAACCATAGTACTTCCAGGACATCCCACAATTGCTTGACAAATATCCACAATGTCCAGGTGACCAAACAATTTAGGCCTGGCTAAAGAGTGACTCAGGCAGCTAGGTGGTCTCATAATGTATAGAGTGCCAATCCTGAAGTGTGATAGCCTCATCTTCATAAGTTTAAATCTGGCCTCACACACTTACTAGCTGTGTGATCCTGGGCAAAGAACAACCCTGTTTGTCTCAGTTCCTTATCTGTAAAATGATCTGGAGAAAGAAATGGCAAGCCACTCCAGTATCATTGACAAGGAAGACCACAAATGGGCTTATGAGGAGTCAGACATGACTGAAATGAGTGAACAGCAACAAAGAACAACTTACCAACTTAGTAATGCAGCACAGCAAGATATGGTCCCTATGTTTTGCTAAATCATAAAGTTAAAGTCACGTGATATATTTTTAAAAAGGAAGAAAAGGATTTGTAAGTGTTACTGTGTGTGGCCCTATTTAAAATGTCACTTTTCAATATATAAATATTTTATTAATGCTGCCACTGGTAGAAAAAAAATGAAGCTAAAGGAAACAGTGATTGTACAGAAATAATTTCAGTGTACTCCCATTTGTTTTTCTTTTTTTTCAAATGCTTTATTAAATTCTGGTTTACATCATTTATTTCTGCGAAATTTTGAGTTACAATTTTTCCCCACTTTTCCCTAATCCCCCACCCCAGAATAGCAGTCCCAAAGGATAACTCTTTATCCCATCTGCTCTCTCCCATATCTTCTCCCATATGCCCTTCGACTTTTTCAGTAGGGCAAGGGGAATCTCCATGCCCCAATGCCTGCACATCCTATTTCACCATTATATTTAAAATAGTATTAATAATAGTATTTATGTATTTTTACACATTTGATTTTAAAACTTTGAATTCCAGATTCATTCCCTTCCTCCCTTGTCACCCACCTTTATTGGGAAGATAAGCAGATCAGTATAGGTTGTAATATGTACGTACTAATATAGCTATGTAAAACATTACCATAGTAGATATATTGTAAAAGACTGACTATATTTCCCTCCCTCCTATCCCACCTCCCACTTGGTCTATTCCCTATTTGATCCTGTCCCTTTTCAGAAGTGGGTGCTTCCAACTTCCCTCCTCCCCTTCCCTACAGCCCTCCCTTCCATCAACCCCCCTTTCATCCCCTAACTCCCTACTCTCCTGTAGGGTGAGATATCCTATTTTAGTATGTATGTCATTCACTCCCTGATGCAAATTCAATGAGAATAAGGTTTTGCCTTTTTGCCTTCCTGTTCTTCCCCTCCCTTGATACCATTTTCCCTTGCCTCTTCTATGTGAAATAGTTTATAACATTCTGTCTCTCTCCATCTCTTCTCGTTATATTCCTCTCTCACCTCTTAATTTCACCTCTTAAATATCATCCTTTACTATTACATTCGACCTGTGTCCTCTATCTATGTATACCTGTAAACATATATACACAAATACACATATGTATTCATATGCCCATATACCCTTCTTCAAATATTTTCATACTGAGAAAAGTTTCATCAGTGATAGTTATTATTTTTCCATTTAGGAATGTAAACAGTTCAACTTTGATAAGTTCATGATGACTTCTTTTCCCTGTTTGCCTTCTCAAGCATCTCTTGCTCTCCCCACTAATGAGTCCCAAAGTCCATACTGCATTAACCTCTCTCTTTGTAGTTGACTTCTATGTGTTGGCAATTCTGGAAATGCCACAGCTGCTGCTTTTCTGGGGTTCCCTCCTGCCAGCTACTTGATCCAGCAACCCTGGGGCTAAAACCTCTGACTCGCTTGGGCCTGGGCTCGGCTCGTAGAGCGCTACACTGGATGCTCCATGCTGGGCTGCTGGCCTGTCCTCAGTTGGAGGTTAGCTTCTCTGTGTAATTTTTTTTGCGTTCTGGAGCTCCAGAGGTCATTCAGAGTCTCCTTTTTTTTTTTTTTCAGTCACAATAAAGATTTATTATGAAAACAGGCTGGTGTGGGGGTGGGTGCGGAGGAAGGAATGGGACAAATGTGTACACATCCCGGCCAGCCGGGGAAGAGGTGAGCTTAGGTGAAATAATGTGGCTTCTTGACGTTAATGCCATACTCTCTGAGTGCAGGGGTCAGGTCTTCCATGGTCAGGGTATACTTTTGGTCTTTGCTCTTGCTCCTGGAACTGCCTGAAGCAGTGCCCTTCATCTTGCAGTGTTGTAAAGCATCATTGGCAATGTCAGAGATGAACTTCTGGGCTGCCAGGGAGATGAGCCGGACAATTCTGGGATCAGAAGCTTCAAAACCAGCACGGTTCAGGTAGTAGCCAGTAACAGCATCTGGAATAGTGGGCATGTAGTCTTCCAGTTGCATTAGGAAGTCCACCAGGGGCGTACTAGACACAACAGGCTTGACCTCTCCATTGGCAGCACCAGGTAACACATACACCCCGTTAGACATGGCACCTTCAGGGGGGGCAGTACCCCCAGCTGCGAATACTGGGACTGAGGCTGGGTGGTCAGACGAATCCCCTTGGCCAGGGCCGGGGCCTGCGCCTCCTGCGGGGCTGGCTTTGCTCTCGGCTGGGGCGGAAGCCGGCGTCGGTGCTGGGGTAGGGGCTGGAGCAGGGGTGGGGGTGGGAGTCAGGGCCGGGCCTGGGGGGCCAGGGGCAGAGGCCGGGACCACCTCGGGGTCCACACCACTGCCACTCATGGTGCCAGGGAAGAGGGGGGAAGCGGGGGATGGAACCCGAGCCCAAAGATTAGGCCAGAGTCTCCTTTTATATAAATTTGGAGGTGGTGGGAGCAAGAGCTGTGCAGGAGAGCTGTTTCTACTCCACCATCTTGATTTTGCCCTGTACTCCCATTTGTTGCAGAAATGCCTCAAATGTCTCTCTTTGGTTAAATATTCCTCCTTTTTCCCCCCATCAATGATAACACCCATTATACTTGTAGTATTTGACATTTTAAACTACAGCTTGAGGTCCATTGCTTTGTGGAATTTCTTTATGCTATATTTCTTGGCTGCTTAATAAGTTTAAAGTACTTGAAGTTATTTCCTTTACATTTTAAGGTCTTACTGTTGGCTGCTTGCAAAACATAGTATTTGTCATTGAAATTGCTAAACTGAAATACGATATAAAGAATTAGAAGAACAAGTTTGTTGTTTTTCTATCTTGCTTCCTTCCACTTGAGCTCCTGAGAATGTGTGAAATTTCTTGATTGATGTTTAATTTTTTTTTTTTTTTTACTCAAAAGTCCTGTTCAGTTTTCTTGTATTTCCCCCTGCACTGTGGTGGTCAGCAAATTTCTTCTGTAAGATTTATGATCCTTAATTTATTTTTCTATATCCTATCACTAAAGTTTATTGCTTTGGTTTGCATAAAATTCTTATGTTCTTTTAAGGATATTTATTGACTTCTGCTTCATTTCTGACATAGTTTCTTCCACTTCAGCATTTTTATACTCCAATCCTGTTAGTATCTTTTTAAAAGTTTGTTTATAGAAATATTTTATTGTCAATTGATTTTTTAATCTGCTACTTTTATTTCTCTAAGATATGATTTAAAAAGTAATAAGCATTTATTTTCTTTCCATTCACTAATTTTTAAAAGATAGAATTTTTTAGCAAACTTACATAGATAAGGAAAACAATTCTTGCATTGTATCCAAAATTGTGTGTTTCATTCTATATCTTGAGTATTCACTATTCTGTCAGTAAATGTATAGCATGTATTGTCACTAGTTCTCTGGAATTTTTATTGTCCAGTGTGTATTTATCAACATTCTTAATTGTTTAAATGTGTCTGTAAAATTTTATTGTTTAAATTGTTCTCCTATTTTTTCTCATATCACTCTGCATCAGTTTGTACTTCTCTGAAACCATCACTTTCATCATTTCTTATGGTACAATATTACATTATTTTCATTTAATATAATATCCTCTGCCATGTTGAGAGTTCTGAGTTCTTATCTATGTTCATCCAAAATTTTCTTTTTTAATATAGATTTTTTTTTCAAGAAAATTGCTGTTCTTCCTTACTTCCTTGGGAGTCCATAAAATCCCATATTTAATCAGATTTTTTAAACTTTCCTCTATTTTATAACATATCTTAAAAGTTTTCTGTTTTGAGAATTTATTCATCTTTCCTACTAGTATTAGGATCCTCTTTGTTGATTTGATTTGGACTTTTACTTAGTTTGTTTTTCCCTCTTGAAATCATTGATATCTCAAATCTTTTTAATATTCCCCTCTAGCTCCCTCCTTTTCCTCTGTAGATGAACACACCTCTAAGGTTGGAAAGTAAAGACTTGCTCCTTTTTGTTCTGGAATATAGTGCCCACCCGAAGTGTTTTCTGGACAGAGAAAAGTGGTCTGAGCTATATTCCAGTCCCTCTTCTTTTTCGCCTTTGAGGCAATTAGTTAAAACCTGCCCAATCACACGGCTAGGTTTTGTTTTTTGTTTGTTTGTTTGTTTGTGTGTGCACTAAGTGTCTGAGGTCATATCCGAACTCAGGTCCTTCTGACTCCAGGGCCGACGCTCTACTCACTGCGCCACCTAGCTGCCCCTCCAGTTCCCTTTTCTTTAGACTTGTTATATGATCTTTTGCAATGGCATCTTGCTTCAGCATCTCTCCTTCTCCTGCATCACTTTGTCTCTTTTTACACAGCGGGGGAAAGGTAAATAAGTATTTCTCCAGTGAGAGTCTTTAAAACAAGGGAGGTCCCTAAGCTGGACTTAGGTTCTAATCAAAAGACAATATGAGATTCAGACTTCAGGAGCCAAGAAGGTAGAGTAATCAATAACTCTCCCATGTTTTCCTATAAACAGTCATAAAAGAGAACCCTCCAAAAATCCTGGAACAGCAGAATCTTTCAAAATGATTGAGTGAAATTATTTTTAGCAGAGGAAACTTGAAAGATTGATAAGAGAAGTCCATATCTTGGGCAAAGTGGGAATGATCTCTTTGGGATACAACCCTAGAAGTGGTATTTCAGGGTCAACAATTATGCGCTTATTTATAGCCCTTGAGGCATAGTTCTAGATTGCTCTCCAGAATGGTTTAATCAGTTCTCAACTTCACCATCAATGGATTAGTGTTCTAATTTTTCTACATCCTCTCCAGCATTTGTCATTTCCTTGTTTTGTCATCTTTGCCAATCTGACAGGTGAGATGTGGTACCTCAAAGGTGTTTTGATTTGCATTTCTCTAATCAATAGCAATTTAGAGCATTTTTCATATGCTTATTGGTATCTTTATTTTCTTTCTCTGAAAATTGCTTGTTCATATCCTTTGACCATTTATCAACTGGGGAATAAGATGTATCCTTCTAGATTTGACTCATTTCTCCATATATTTGAGAAATGAGACCTTTATCAGAGACAAATGAGGCCTTTATCAGAGATAATGAGGTCTTTATCAGAAATAGATATTTTTTTTTTATAAGCAATTGGGGTTAAGAAACTTCCTCAAGGTTACACGGCTAGTCATTATTTGTGTGTGGGTGCTCATTTTCTGAAGTCAGAACTCCTCCACCAAAAGCTTCCAAGAAATATAAGAGCCGGTTACTGGCCATAAAGGACCCTAAGGATTTTGAAAATCAAATAAGAGAATTGGAGGAAAAATTGGGAAAAGAAATGAGAATGATGCAAGAAAATTATGAAATGAGAGTCAACAACCTGACTGAAGAAAATAACACCATAAAAAATAGACTAAATCAAATGGCAAAAGAGGCTCAAAAAGGCAATGAGGAGAAGAGTGCCTTAAAAAAGCCAAATTTGGGGGGCAGAGCCAAGATGGCAGAGTAGAAAGAGCTCATCCTAGCCACTCTGCCCCCAGATTCCCCCCAAACTATGTAAAAGGGGACTCTGAACAACTTCTGGAGCCCCAGCACCCACAGAACGACACAGAGAAGCTAACCTCCCGCTGAGGACAGCCCAGCAGCCCTGCAGGAAGGACCAGCGCAGCACTCTGGGAACCAGCAGCATGCAGTGCGCAGTGCGCGGAGCTGAGCAGAGCCGAGTGGAGCCGAGGTCCACCTGAGCCGAGGTTTTAGCCCCAGGGTAGCAGGGCCAGCAGCCAGCTGGAGAGACCCCAGAACACCAGGAGCTGTGGCGACTCCAGAATTATCAACATAGACATGCCTAGGACAAAGTAAGAGGTTAGTGTCCTATGGACTTTGGGACCAGTATTTGAGGAATGCGTTGGCTCCCTCCCCTGGGGGCTAGAAGCCGCTGAGGAGACACGCCATTTTGTAGTTTTCAGAGGCAGCTCCAGCTCCTGGCCTGTGAACTGTAGGGAGATCCAGCGATCAGTCTTGGGGGGTAATCTCTCTTGCTTTAACTTCCCTGGATCTGGATTGTGATCTAGGGTAGAAGTCATGGGTGGGTTTACAGCTTGCCAGAAACAGAAGTGGCCCCCCACACGTTTGGGACAAAAATTCCTCTATCTGGCCTTAAAGCCATAGTGTGGCAACAAGCCCAAAAGTCAAGCAATTAAGTGGCAACATGCCAAGGCAAAGGAAACAGAAAAATGCAACCCTAGACTCCTATTTTGGGGGCATAGAGCGGGAAAAGGATTGTGAGGTCAAAAGTCCTGCTCCAAAAGCCCCAGGGGAAAACATGAGCGGGTTGCAGGCCATAGAGGACCTTAAGAAGGACTTTAAAAATCAAATTAGAGAAGTGGAGGAAAAATTAGAAAGAGAAATGAGAAGGATGCAGGAAAAGTATGAAATGAGGGTCAACAGCCTGACTGAGGAAAACAACACCTTAAAACATAGACTATCTCAAATGGCAAAGGAGACCCAAAAGGGCAATGAGGAGAAGAATGCCTTAAAAAAAACAAATTTGCCAGATGGAAAAAGAATCCTAAAAGTTCACTGAGCATATTCATTCCTTCAGAGTTAGACTGGAGCAAATGGAAGCTAATGACTTTATGAGAAATCAAGATGCTGTTAAGCAGATCCAAACAAATGAAATATTAGAAGGCAATGTTAATTATCTCATGGGAAAAACCACTGACCTGGAAAATAGATCCAGGAGAGACAATTTAAAAATTATTGCACTACCTGAAAGCCATGATCAAAGAAAGAACCTAGAAATCATCCTTCAAGAAATTCTCAAGGAAAATTGCCCTGATGTTTTAGACCCAGAGGGCAAAATAGAGGTTGAAAGAATCCACCAATCACCTCCTGAAAAAGATCCCAAAAAGAAAACTCCCAGGAATATTATAACCAGGTTCTGGAATCCCTAGATCAAGGAGAAAATACTCCAAGCAGCCAGGAAGAAACAATTTCAATGCTGTGGAATCACAATCAGAATAGCACAGGACCTGGCAGCTTCTACACTGAGGGATTGCAGGGCATGGAATATGATATTCCAGAGGGCAAAAGAACTGGGAATGAACCCAAGGGTCACCTACCCAGCAAAACTGAGTATTTTGTTTCAGGGGAAAATATGGTCATTCAGTGGAATAGAGGACTTTCAAGCATTCTTGCGGAAAAAAACAGAATTGATTAGAAAATTTGACATCCAGACACAAGAAGGAAGAGATGCCTGAGAAGGTAATCAGGGAAAAGAAATCAAAAGGAACTTATCAAATTTGAACTATTTACATTCTTATATGGAAAAGCAATAACTGGGACTGATGATATCTTTCTCACTAAGAAAATAATGGAAGAAGGGTGTGTGGTCATATGAATACATATGTGAATGTGTGTGTATATGGTTCCAGTTATATATGGATAGAGGGCATAGGTTGAATTTGTTGGGAAGGGAGAATACTCAAGGGATGAAATTATGAGGTGAGAGAGGAAAGTGGCAAGAGGATATGGGGAGAGACAGGGTAGGGTAAACTATCTCATGTAGAAGAAGCAAGGGGAAGTTGTTGCAAGGGAGGAGGAGAATAGGAAGGCAGAAAAGGCAAAACCACATTCTCATTGAATTTGGTTCAGGGAGAGAATGACATACATACTAAATGGGATATCTCAACTCACAGCAGAATAGGGGGAAGGGGGATGAGAGGAGGGATGATGAATGGGAGGGCATCCTTGGGGGGAGGGGAGGGTGGAAGTACACACTATAGAAGAGGGAGAGGATCATGTAGGGAATGGACCATGTGGGGGGTGGGATGAGTGGGAGGGAATTATAAGCAGCCTTGTACAATATATCTACTATGATAATGTTTTGCATTGCTAGACATGTACAACATATACTGAATTACTTATCTTCCCAGAGGGAATGGGTGACAAGGGAGGAAGGAAATGGATCTGAAATTCGATGTCTTAACATTAAATGTTTCAAATATATATAAATACTATTATTAATACTATTTTGCTTGTAATGGGGAGATAAGATGTGCAGGCATTGGGACACAAAGATTCACCTTCCACTAATGGAAAAGTCGAAGGGGGTATGGGAGAAGGTATGGGAGAAAGCAGATTGGAGGAAGCAATATCTTGCAGGACTGCTATTCTGGGAGGGTGGGTAGGGGAAAAACAAGGCGGGGGGAATGATTGTAACTCAAAATCTGGCAGAAATGAATGATGTAAAACAGAAGTTAATAAAGCATTTGTTTAAAAAAAAAGTCAAATTTGCCTGTTGGAAAAAGAATCTCAAAAGCTCACTGAACAGAATCATTCCTTTTGAAGTAGATTGGAGCAAATTCAAGCTAGTGACTTTATGAGAAATCAAGATACTATTAAATAGATCGAAAAAATGAAAAATAGAAGGCAATGTGAAATATGTTACTGGGAAAACCACTAACCTGGAAAATACATCCAGGAGAGAATTAAAAAAAAATATTGGACTACCTGAAAGCCATGATCAAAAAAAGAACATGGAAATCATCCTTCAAAAAGTTCTCAAGGACAATTGCCTTGATGTTTTAGAACCAGAGGGCAAAATAGAGGTTGAAAGAATCTAGCAGTCCCCTCCTGAAAAAAAAAAAAAAGATCCCCAAAAGAAAAGTCCTAGGAATATAATAGCCAGTTTCCAGAATTCCTAGATCAAGGAGAAAATATTACAAGAAGCCAGGAAGAAACAATTTGAATATTGTGGAAACACAATCAGGATAGCAAAGTATGTGGCAGCCTTTACACTGAGGGATTGAAGGGCTTGGAATATGATATTCTGGAGGCCAAAGGAGCTGAGATTATAATCACAAAAAATGTTTCAGGGGAAAATATGGTCATTCAGTGGAATAGAGTACTTTCAATCATTCTTGATGAAAAAACCAGAGTTCAGTAGAAAATTTGACATTCAGATAGAAGAAGCAAGAGAAGCATGAGAAGGTAAGCAGGGAAATGAAATCATAAGAAACTTATCAAAGTTGATGTATTTACAGCCCTAAATGGAAAAACAATAATTGTAACTTATGAAAATTTTCTCAGTATGAGAATAGTTGAAGGGAAAATATATGTTTACATTGGAGGGTATATGGGCATATGAATACATATGTGAACATTTGTATATATGTGTACAGGTAGACATAAATAGAGGGCACAGGATAAATTTTATAGGAAGGTATGACACTTAAAACGTGAAATTAAGATTTGAGAGAGGAATATAATGAGAGGATATGGGGAGAGATAGAATGGGGTAAACTATCTCATATAGAAGAGGCAAGGGAAAATGGTTACAATGGAGGGGAAGAACCTTACTCTCATTGAATTTTGCTTAGGGAGGGAATGTCATAAACACTCAATAGTATATCTTACCCTACAGGAGAGTAGGGGGGAAGTGCATGAGAGGGGGGATGATGGAAGGGAGGGTAGGGTTGGGGGGAGGGAAGTTAGAAGTAGCCACTTTTGAAAAGGGACAGTATCAGAGTACAGAATAGAAATATTGGGGGTTGGGATAGAAGGGAGGGAAATACATTCATTCTTTTACAATATATCCACCATGGAAATTTTTTGCATAGCTACACATGTACATCCTACACTGAATTGCCTATCTTCCCAGAGGGAGTGGCTGATAATGGAGGAAGGGAATGAATCTTGAATTCAAAGTTTTAAAATTAAATGTTTAAATACACACACACACACACACACACACACACACACACACACACATATATATATACTGTTACTAATATTATTTTACATATAATTGGAAATAAAACATATAGGCACTGGGGCATAGAGATCTGCCCTGCCCTACTGAAAAGTCAGAGGGGTATGGGAGAAGAGCGGATTGGAGGAGGGGATATCCAGTGCGATTGCTATTTTGGGGTGGTGGGTAGGGGAAAACAGGGAGAAAACTTGTAACTCAAAATCTTGTGGAAATGAATGATGTTAACTAGAAGTTAATATAGTTTTTGAAAAAAAGTGGACATTTATCAATTTGTCTGCTTATCTTTTTTCTCTTCCAAATCAAATAATAATCTCATTGCGGGCAAACTTAATTCCACAGTGCCCTTTGCAAAATGAGTGCTTAACAAACCATCGCTGAATGATGAACAAATAAATGAATGAACATAAAGTATTTTGTCTCCTTAGCTAAACTTAGGCACTTCACAAAATGGTTTCTTGGCAGTGTTTTGCTTTATTTCTTTATCAGTAAGTATGGAAAACATTAAATTTTTATTACATGATCTTTTTTTTTTTGGTAAATTAAAGCCCAGTATTGAATTTTAGGGGTTTCTTATCTTAGGCATAACTTAAAGCTATCTTGTCTTTTCTCCCCACACATGAATTTCAGTAAATTTCCAAATTCACTATTCATCATTGAATTTATTATTGCATTTAGAAAATCTACTAATTTAATATTACAAAATGGTTGGGAAATTTTAAATACAAATTTAAATTGTAGGCATAATAATCCCTACTTGTCAAAACAAATAAAAATAAACTTTACTTTCATGACCAATACCATTACTTTAAATGGATAAAATTTCAACTTCCTTTATATTGTAAATTTGGTAACACATTATCTCCATATATTTTTCCTTTTCCACAAGTCTCCAATTTATAAATTTGCAAAGCCTTTACAGAATATCTGAGAATTGACAATTTCAGATAAATTCTTTATAATTTTAATAACTTTATGATGTTCTATGATTTGCAACATTCATTTCAAGAGCTTTAATTATTGTTTTAACCTGCAACTCTTTTCTAAATGGTTTACAAAAAGGGTATATTTTCAAGTACTAAGTCAATAAAAGAATAATTTTCAACACTCAAAGTTAAATTCAACTATAAGTCTTTATTATTATTCTTTGTTTTAAAGTAAATTTGTAAAGTAAATAATGACTAAGAGCAGGTTACTCTAATTGCACTATAGCTTAATAAATAAATCAATTAAATGGAAAAAAGTGAAATTATTCACTCAAGCAAATATTATACAGTCAATTTTAATCTATTTCTTATTTATTATTATACAACTTTGAATGTAATTGTTGCACTTCAAGTTTGATTTGCAATTAAATCTTTTGTCAAGTACATCAACATTTGAATTATCTTTCAATCTCCCCACCTTGTTCTGTTCCAACTAACTCTAAATCATATCCCCACAAATTCTCACTTTAACCATTACATTAGATTTCTAACTGGACCACTTAGTTCCAGTTACTTTTGTCTAATTTATCCTTGACATGGCTGCCACTAAAGTTATCTACTACTCTGCTTTGTTTCAGCCACCTAAATTCTGAAAATCTGCATTGGTTATCTATTATCTTTGCCTTCAGAAGAATTTACAAAATACATAGCCTGAAATTAACTTCTCTCCAGGATTTGGCACCAAAATATCTTTCCAGGATTATTTAATAATACTTTTCACAGTTCTATATATATTCCATCACAGTAGTACTCATTGATCTATGTTCTTGTTGTGCCTTTTATGTGTATGTTTGATGATGCTGAATCCATCTTCATACCATTGTTCCCAGTTGCAAATATCATTTCATTCAGAATCTGTCAGGTAACAACTCTGACAAGTCTTTGCTGAACATCCAACTCAGAAAGATCATTACTTCATCATACTTATAAGAGCATATTGTGTGAAACTCTCTTTTTTACTTATACAAAATTTCATTTATTTTATATGGAGCTCCCTGGAATTAGAAGAACTACATTCAAACTCTAGTTCATATTAAACTTATAACAAATTGGACATTCACAATTTCTGTAACCTGAATTATTAAATTTTCTTTACCTATTCATCATGTTATATTAGAAGTACTTTGCAAACTTTAAACATTGTACCAATATGAATTTTATTATTATTTTTAACTTTCCTTCTAGATGTAAAGTAATTCAGATTTAATATCAGGTAATTTAGTTTATTAATGCTTATATTCCTATTGTATCTTACAAGGCCCTGCATTTATTTTTCTGTTACCTACATTCTAAACATGTCTATCTTTCACATCCCAGAGAACAACAACAACAAAAAAAATAGATGGGGTGGGGATTTTCAATCAAACAACTAAAACACATGTAAAGAGTATGCCCCTTTATAATGACCCATTTTCATAGCACTCCATCTCTAAATACTATTTGACTGATTTCTGAAATGAAAGGATGGAGTTGTCTTCTGTCTCTGTTTTAGAGACAAGCTTAGCCATTACAATTTCCAAATTAAATTTAATTATTTTAATATTGTTCCTTGAATTTACATTGTTGTAATTATTGTGCATTTTTTCCTAGTGCTACTTATTTGACTTTTAATCTATTCAATAAATTTTCCCCATACTTCTCTAAAGTCATCATATTTGTTCTCTCAGGAATGTAATAGTTTATGGCATTAATTTACCATAATCAATTTAACTGAATCACAGTCAAAGGACATCTACTATATTTCTAGTTCTTATGAATTACCAAAAAGAAATTCTGCATCATGAAGGAATAAATTCCTGATATGCATATGTATATATATATGTATATAGGTACATACAGATTCATGCATATTTACATACATATAACCACAAATGCATATACACAGATAGACAGACAGACAGATGGGCAAATATGGATTTATGTTTATGTTCATATAGATATATATTTAGCTTAAAAACAAATAAGTAAGTAAATAAATAAATAAATAGATAAATAAATAAATAAATAAAGCTTCCTTGGGGCTTTAGCAAGTTAATGCAAAAATGCAATAATTAACAATGGCATGTACAACTGTAACAAAGCATGTCTGATGGCCACTTCCGTAAGCCAATGAAACACCAATGAGAAGGGAAGGGAGATCTTTACACACAGGAAAGAAGTGTATCTGAGAAGTTGGGGGAAATTACAATCAGCTACACTGGAAAAAGTGGGTTGGAATTTAGGTGTGGATAATCACATTTGTCTCTGACAATTAAGGAATGCTTATAGTTTTATGGAACAAATCTGCCTCTGGTAATTTTGACTATGACAACAAAACTACCAGGATAGTTGTCCCCTTGTGAGAAATCAAACCATCCCTCCTTGCATAAAGATAGGCAAAGACAGATGGCTTTTCTTCTGGGGGGATGGCACCAGGTTAAGCTGGTTGGGGCTTCCAGAAAACAAGCAGAGGTCCCAGGCACTACCTACCTAAAAAATAATAGAATTCCCATTCCTTCATAGATTTAAACTAGCTCAGAGGGAAAACAAACTGAGCAAGGTGAGTTCAGGAATATAATAATTATTAATGAAAAAATTAAGACAACAAAATCAATGACATTTAAAATCAATACAGTAGGAATTGTAGGTAATATTTTTTTCCTTTAGATAAGGCAAATTTTTACAAAACAGCTGAATCTCTGGGAAAAGGGGTATAAATATTTTAGTTTCTTTATTTACTTAATTCCTAATTAATTTCAACAATGGTTGGACAAATCCATAGCTCCACCAATAAAGCATTAATATTCTTCTCTTTCCAGAAGTACCTTGGAATTTATCATCCCATTCTTTGGTCATCTCAGCCATTTTGCTCAGTCTGAAGTGACGTTTTGGGTTTCCCTTACTTATTAGCATTAATTTTGGAATATTCTTATAGTTGTAATTGGTTTACAATTCTTTTGAGAATTTTTAATAGAATTTTATACTTCCTTTAATTGACAATGGCTTTTTGTTTTATATTTCCATCTGATTCATATGCATCTTGGATAGCATCATTTTTGAAACATTTAATATAAAGATTTTTCCTAGCCAGCTTCTTCTTTTCAGATCCCAGCTTTCTTTATTTTATTTGTATTAAAGCTTCTCAATTTTACACAAAATAATGTTTTCCTTAGTAATTGTTTCTATCCCTTGTTTAATTAAGAAGTCATTCCCTTGACGCAGCTGTGAAAGTTGCTTGATCTCATTCTCTTCTAATTTTTTAAATGTATGACCTTTAATGTTTTGGATTAACATCAATTTTTAATTTGTTTTTAAGAGGATAAGATGTTTTCCTAAAACTAATTTCTAAGAGATCATGTCCAAGTTTTCCCAGCAAATATTGTCATATAGGGATTTGTTTTCTTTGAAATTTGTGCTTTGGGATATGTCATACAGTAGATTATTTCTTTCATTTATTTTTGCTCCTTTTTTGAGTAAATTGTTCTTATTTCTCTTTTATAAACTAGTACCAAACAATTTTTATGATGTTGCTTTGTAATGTAGCTTGAGATCTTACCTCCTATTTTATATATTCTCTTTCTATTGGTAACATAAATGTTGTATTCCTCCAAATGAATTTTTTTTATTACTTTTCTAGTTATTTAATGTGTCCCCTACCTTGATAATTTGATAGGAAGGCCAATAAATACAAAAGCTAATTCAGTATTAAAGTCATTTTTATTTTACCACATCTAAAGAAGATAGGAAAATGTGAAATCAAAAGTGAATGTAGATTTGTTGGATGTGTTAAGGAGGAGGACCATCTACATAAAAGATTGGAGGGAAGCAACAGATTATAAGATATAATATTATTAGGTTATGATTGAGATGAGGAGAAGTAAAAAATATTGTGGAGCTCATAACAAATGGCTTCATTTTATTTTTTCAGTGATGTATAAAACAAGACCTTCAGCTGAAAAGGTAGTAGAAATCTAGCATGGGTGGTTTCAGAAGAGAAGATTTGGAACAACTACTATGGAACATAGCAAAAAATTGTTAGAGAGTAAGTAAAATGATTGACTTGCTGAAATAAGTATATAGTGTTTGACAACATAAAATTGTATTGACCCCAATCAACATGGTTTTGCAATTTTTTCCAAGCCCATTTAATACATTCATATGGGAGTGAAACAGGTAGATGGTCAAAATAATTCAGGCTTGGGAGAAAACAAGGCACAATTGGTGACAGTATCAGAGAACAAGGGATTGAAGGAAGTAAGAGTGAAGAGTTGGTTCACAGAGTTAATACTGGGAAGAGAAAGGAGAAACCCACCAGTGTAGGAGTGATTACATGGGGAAAGAACTGAGAGATGAATTGGAGTTCATGATGAGAAGGAGGTGTAGATTCAGAAGAAATAAGGCAGAAGGTTAAATGGAAAAATAAAAAATTATGATAGAATAAAGTAATTTGGAAATTCTTGAATAAGAAAGTGGAACACCTGTAGGTGATTACAATAACATTTATAATTTAATGATATAGATATAATATTTCATAACCATTATATAATAGCAGATGTAGGTCATCGGTTTTTGTGTACAAAGAACTGAGGAGTTAGAGAATTTGAGATAACATCAAATATCAAGATAGAAGGAACTTCATCTTTCCCTGTATTATATTTCTCCTTCCATACTCCTTCTGCATGTCTTCTCTTTAAGGACTTGTTTGATAAACTATAATGTTCTTCTTACTTCATCTGTTCTTTGGATAAATATTCCCAATTCTTTCAGTTGAAGGAGTGATGTTGAGTAGAATATGATAATGGCATTATGCTCTACCATATTTTCACATTCCTAATCATTGAAATTGATATAGGCCTCCTAGGGACTATTTATTTCTTTTTTTTTCTTTAGTAGTTCTGCATCTACCTAACTCTTATATCATCAATCACCTTCCTGCATATTTCCCACAAAGATTTTGTAAGTGAATTTGATAAGTTCCTAAGAGGGATAAAGGCATGGTATTGTAGGAAAAATTCCTATCTAACCATTTAGCAACCATATCACAAAAAGTAAATGTAACCACGTTGGTGTGATTTCTTCCTGATGATCATATTTTGGCTCATAGTTGTCATCATTTATATTTAATAGTTCTAAATTAAATTTAGTTCAAGTTAATATTTATTTATTGAGCAACTTGGTGGTAGGAATGGTGCAATATATTGAAAATGTGAGATAAAAGAAATGACAGCTTATTTTCTGCTGAAAGAAAAAAAAAGAAATATGTATATAAATCAGATAAGCCATCATTTTACCAATGTTACAGAATGTTCATGACAATCAAATTAAATAACCTATAGTTTAAAAATAATCCTTTTTTAAATTTAAATTTATATTTGCGTATTGAATTAATCAAAGTCAGTTTGACAAAGAATTTCCTGGTGTGTGTGTGTGTGTGTGTATGTGTGTGTGTGTGTGTGTGTGTGTGTGTTTTAGCTTTTCTCTCTCTATTTCTTTCAACTCTTCCTTTGGGGATGTTGGGAAGAGTATATTGTGGAACAAAATAAGAACTTTATAATAATCTGAGCATTCAAAGACAGAATGTTCTGACTTAAGAGGGGATGAGTTTGCTGTCATGAGGAGGGCTTATAAACAAATTAAATGTCCATTTCTTAGGTTCATGTAGAAATAATTAATGTATCAGGTATGGGCATTGTGCTTGATGACCTTTAAAGATCCTTTTCAATTATAATATTCCATGAATCTGACACAAAATAGAGTAACTCACAGTAAAAATGTTCAGGGTCCTGCAGTTTCATCACTGAAAGCTATTTGTTGAGTCAGCAGGAACAGAAACACTATTCTTCTATAATTAAAAAAATTCAATTTTATGATTTCAGCAAAACTATAATAAAATAGCATATTTTCAGCAAGAAATATAAAATCATTTTCAATGGTTGCCTACCCCCGTAATAAGCTGATTTGACAGAAAATGAAAACTGCAGTGGGGGAGGAGCTATAGCAAAAGGCTTAGTTAAAATAAAATACATTTTACCAGCTAACTCTTTAAAATACTCTCCAATTACTTTTCAGAGTATGTTATATGCATACTTTAAAGCCGGTTTTGGAATCCTGAAGTAATTTTTCTCATGTAAAAATGATATATATGATCAAATTTGACTTTTTCATCTAACAAGTCAAATGATCTAAGCATAATAACTTATTTTTAAGGCATGAGAGTTGACCGGTACCTTAAGTAAAGGTAATGTGACCTGATTTGTTTCAAAATAACTATAGCATTTCTTATTATGATGGAAAATATGAACACTTTAAATTCCTTGCTTGTTTGACTACATAATTCAGTACTTGGCCTATATTTCTAGAAAAGAGAGGGAAGCAGCAAGTGATCTGCCAAAGCAGTTTCATTTATGCCAAGTATGAACTGTATTTGGGAACATGTTAAAAAAGAACAATGGCTCAGTCAGAAAGGTTTCTACATTTATCTTCCAGGATGGTGAAGCCTAGGCAATTTCACTGCAGAAGTGAATGTAGAGGACGGTCATTGTTTCATATAGAAATGAACTGGAACCAGTAAAGTGAAGAAGCACATGGTTCACAAGCAGTATTGTAAAAGCCTCTATCCATCACTTTACGTGAAGATAGCTTGAGAATACAGCATTTCCAAAATTTTGTCTCTATAAGTCCTTGATTTATTAGGTATATCAATGATCCATAATGTTTTGGGCTATATCTTTAATGAAGGTTGTTAAAAATATTAAATTGAGCTGCCTCTTGCAAAAAAGTGCATCTGATTAGGAAAATAAAGTTTTCATAATACAGTGAAGAAAATACTGAACTTAGAATAAGAAAATAACTGTTGGAGTCCTGCATCTGACAATTACTAACCCTGAGGCTGTGAGGGATATATAATTGTCTAACAGTATAATTGTTCTTTCTTTTTTGAGAGGCAGGAGGGCAGGGCAATTGAGGTTAAGTGGTTTTTCCAAGGTCACACAGCTAATAAGTGTTAAGTGTCTGAGGCTGGATTTGAACTCAGGCCTTCCTGACTCCAGGGCCAGTGCTCTATTCACTGCACCACTAGCCACCCCTGGTATAATTTTTTTTATATTAAGTTTCTCTAATAAATTCCTCATTTCTCAAAAGATAGTGAATTGTGCAAAAATCATAAAAATAAAAACCAGTTATTCCCCAGTTTATAGTCAAAGGATATGAACAGGCAGTTTTCAAAAGAAGAAATCAAAGCTATCACTAATCACATGAAAAAAATTTTCCGCCATCATTCATTAAAGAAATTCAAGTTATAACGAGTCTGAGATACTACCTCACACTTATCAAATTGAATAAAATGAAAGAAAAGGATAATAATAAATTCTGGTAGGAATATGGAAAAATGTACTAATGTGCCTTTTGGATAGTTGTGAAGTAGTCCAACCATTATGGAGAAAAATTTGGAACTATGATCAAACAGCTATAAAACTGCATTTTCTTTGGCCCACCAATACCATTACTAAATTCATATCAGAAGGAAGTCAGAGAAAAAGACCCATATGTCCAAAAATATTTGTCAGTTATTTTTATAGTGGCAAAGAATTGGAAATTGAGGGGATGCCCATCAAGTAGGAAATGGCTGAACAAGTTATGGTATATTATCATGATGGGATACTATTGTTGTATGAGAAATAACAGAGGCAATGTTTTCAGAAAAAAACCTGAGAAGACATATAAACCAGTGCAAAATGAGATAAACAGAACCAGGAAAACATTATACATGGAAACAACAATATTGTAAGGGTGATCAACTGTGAAAGATTTAGCTACTCAGATTAGCACAATTTCCCAAGATAATTCCAAAGGGCTCATGATGAAAAATTCTATCTCATAAGAGAGAACTTATGAACTCTGATTGTAAATCTAAGCATGTGTTTTTCACTATTTTATTCTTTTAGTTGTTTTTTTTTTTTTTGCAACATCGCTAGTATAGTAATGCTTTCCATGACTTCATATGTACAATTAATATGCTATTACTTGTTTTGTTGATGGGTGGGGAGTTGCTGGAAAGAGAAAATTTGAAACCCCAAATTAAAAAAAATGTCTAAAATAAATAGAATTTTAGGTTTTTTGAAGAAAAATAAACAATAGATCTTCCTCATTTGAAGTAGGAAAACTTAAAAACAAAACAGAAAACAAACAAAAAAGTGAACACATTTGGCCCAATGCCTCTTTTATACCTTAGTGGTTATCAATCCAGAACAGTTTTTAAAGTGAATGACTTTTTATATAGGAATAAAGCAGGAAAGTGGAGAGCCTATAAAAGAATTGGGAATTCATATGAGGTAAAGTAAAGGCATTTTCAATGCTTAGAAACTCAAAAATATTCTGATTTATAATTTAATAAATATTCCATGAACATATACAGGTTCAGAAAATTTACCTAAAAATTGGAGAAGTAATTCAAATTCATAGAGTCAACAATGGAAATACAAATCAAAAGTTGCCTTTGGTTCACTTTTATCATGTTTGTTTTCCTAAAAGTAAGATTAATATATAAATTTTAGCATATGTAGACCACTATATTTATTAATAGGAACTTTCACTGTATTGTAAGTTCCACAAAATCCATAAGTCAGAAATATATGAAAAAGTAGCGTGGAAGCTGGAACTTGGAATATTGATAGCAGTTTCTAGGAGTTCTACGTCTTTCTGATTCTACTTCCAAAGTAGATATTCAAAAAATTGGGGGTATGTGGAGTAGCTATGGAAACATTATAGAGGACAAAGAATTGAGCCTCCAACTAGCTTTTTTAATGCTAATGTGGATGTAGCAGAATAAACAATATTAAGACAAAAGATGAGTATGATTATGCTATTATAAACAAAGCAATGTGCTGGGCATAGAGTAGATACAAAGTGTAGTTAGGAAAATGGAACTTGATAGGGTAGGGAAGATCTGTAGTGTAGAAAGTCTTGTGTGATGAAACTGCATGAATTACAAAGGCTATGACCCTACCAGTAGCATAGGGGTATTGTTCTGTGACTCAGATGGAGGCAGAATAAACATCTTTAGCCTCTTTTCCCTCTATCCTTCTCTAAGGGAGACTTTAATTCTTATCAGGAGGGGAGGTAGGAGGTTAGGACCAAAATCTTGGCTAATCAGATCTCAGAGATAGTGGTTGCTAGATTAGTATTACATCTATTTAGTATTGCATCCTTGTTCACTTAAATATTATTAGTCTAGCAGATATGATTAGGTCCAATCTAGCTTCTTATCAATTCGTCATTATTATTGTCGGGAAGGAGGGCCCTAAACTTTATAACCCAGGCTTGACCCCCTTCCTACAGAATACTCTAGTTCCACATAGTGACTAGCAAAAAAACACATTTGCATGAATCAGTAGCAAAACTAATATCAGAGAAAGTTTACATATGAAAATAAATACATAATCTCCTTTACTCCTTGAATCATCACATCCCATTAAGTCCTGATAGAGCCAGCCAAAGAAAATATAGGGTGAAGGATCTTTTCCAATTGAAAGTGAGATTTTTTTTTCAATCAAGGAAAGGGTCCTTATCTTATCCAAGGCAAAACTCATTGAAGTTTCTATAGTTGCTAGCTAGAAATAAGGGACATGAGTGAGACTGTTCATTCCTCTCATGTTTTCTTAGAAAGACTTTTCCATCAGCATCACCTGATGCCAGAAGCACCTGACATGATTCAAAGCTCAAAGAAGTCCTAAAGCTTGAATAGTCCTGAAGAGAACTAGAGCTTGAATAGTTGTGAACAAGACTGAAGAAGATTTGAGCTCTCTTGCTATCACCAACCCTCCCCCAAAGAGCAGGGCATTTATGTCTCCCAGTACAGGCAGAGTTCACATCAATGGACTTTGGAAAAGGGATTATAAGATATGATAACTACAGAGGTGTCTAGGTTGTGCAGTGAATAGAGCACTGGCCCTGGAGTCAGGAAGACCTGAGTACAAATCCGGCCTCAGACACTTAACACTTACTAGTCGTGTGACCTTCAGCAAGTCACGTAACCCCAATTACCCTGCCTTACACCCCCCAAAAATATGACAACTATTAATGAACAGATGAAAGAATGGATTTAAAAGTATTTCAGTCCTTACGATGTCCTAAACCATGGGTATATAATTGGAACCCTGAGATAATCCCTGCTCTAAGAAGGTATATCCAAATAGAGGAGACAACACATATAGGAGATTCAGTTACAAAGAAGATGGAAAGTCCCAGTGCTTTTTAGGGTGAAGTGGCAATTCACCATTTTTAGTGTTATTTTTAATGGAAGAATCATATCTCTTTCTGATGTTGAGTTATCCTACAGTGCCAAGGACATTAATGGCAAAATTTTTTTTTTTTTCTGGGCCATAAGTATTACTGGCTACCGAAGAGGAAATAGCTGCAGCACCTGCAGAGGTCATTGCTAGGTGAAGCCTCCAGAATCACTCTTCTCCCAAAGCAAGGTTGAAGAGCAGGGCTGGAAGCAGGGCTACAACCTGGGTGATAGGTCATTATCTTATTCCCTGGGTGAGTGGGTATAGAATCCTGGCCTGCCCCTATAAAGATGTAGTCGAATGTGGTTATTGTGGGAATAAAGCATATTATGTCATTCCAGAACGTGTTATTTCATATTTCCCTCAGGGAATTTTGCTGATTTGGTTAAATTGACTTGCCTGCCTAGTGGTGGCAGTTGTTTGACAGCTGGTATTGGCAATGGTGCTGGTATATGGAAGGGATGGTGTGGTCTGACTCTCTGGAGTTTACTCCTCTGGACAATGGCTTCAGGGGCAAATTAGAAGGAGAGCTGGTACTATGAGATTATTGTTATACATAAATGGCATTTATTTGACCTAATAAAAGGACACTACTCAGCACATTTTAGGTGTGCAAATATGTTTAATTTTTTTTAAACAAATGCTTTATTAACTTCTGTTTTACATCATTCATTTCCACCAGATTTTGAGTTACAATCATTTTCCCCCCATTATTCCCCTACCCAAACTCCCAGAACAGTAATCCCACAAAATATCGCTTCCTCCAATCTGCTCTCTTCCATACCTTCTCCCATACCCCCATCGACTTTTCCATTAGAGGAAGGTGAGTCTTTGCATCCCAATGCCTGCACATCTTATCTCCCTATTACAAGCAAAAGAGTATTAATAATATTATTTATAAATATTTGAAACATTTAATGTTACGACCTCAAATTTCAGATCCATTTCCTTCCTCCCTTGTCACCCATTCCTTCTTGGGAGATAAGTAATTCAGTATATGTTGTACATGTCTAGCTATGCAAAACATTATCATAGTAAATATATTGTACAAGGCTGCTTATAATTCCCTCCCACTCATCCCACCCCCCACCTGGTCCATTCCCTACATGATCCTGTCCCTCTTTTATAGTGGATACTTCCAACCTCCCCTCACCCCAAGGATGCCCTCCCATCCATCATCCCTCCTCCCATCCCCTTCCCCCTATCCTGCTGCAGGTTGAGATATCCCATTTAGTATGTATGTCATTTTCTCCCTGAACCAAATTCAATGTGAATGTGGTTTTGCCTTTTTAGCCTTCCTTATTCTCCCCTCCTTTGCAACCACTTCCCCTTGCTTCTTCTACATGGGATAGTTTACCTACCCTGTCTCTCCCCATCTCCTCTTGCCACTTTCCTCTCTCACCTCATAATTTCATCCCTTGAGTATTCTCCCTTCCCAACAAATTCAACCTATGCCCTCTATCCATATATAACTGGAACCATATACACACACATTCACATATGTATTCATATGACCACACCCCCTTCTTCCATTATTTTCATAGTGAGAAAGATATCATCAGTCACAGTTATTGCTTTTCCATATAGGAATGTAAATAGTTCAACTTTGATAAGTTCCTTTTGATTTCTTTTCCCTGATTACCTTCTCAGGCATCTCATCCTTCTTGTGTCTGGGTGTCAAATTTTCTATTCAATTCTGGATTTTTCCTCAAGAATGCTTGAAAGTCCTCTATTCCACTGAATGACCATATTTTCCCCTGAAACAAAATATTCAGTTTTGCTGGGTAGGTGACCCTTGGGTTCATTCCCAGCTCTTTTGCCCTCTGGAATATCATATTCCATGCACTTCGATCCCACAGTGTAGAAGCCGCCAGGTCCTGGGTTATTCTGATTGTGTTTCCACAATATTGAAATTGTTTCTTCCTGGCTACTTGTAGTATTTTCTCCTTGATCTGGGGATTCTGGAACCTGGCTATAATATTTCTGGGAGTTTTCTTTTTGGATCTTTTTCAGGAGGTGATGGGTGGATTCTTTCAACCTCTATTTTGCCCTCTGGATCTAAAACATCAGGGCAGTTTTCCTTGAGAATTTCTTGAAGGGTGATTTCTAGGTTCTTTCTTTGATCATGGCTTTCAGGTAGTCCAATAATTTTTAAATTGTCTCTCCTGGATCTATTTTCCAGGTCAGTGGTTTTTCTCATGAGATATTTCACATTGCCTTCTAATCTTTCATTTGTTTGGATCTGCTTAACAGCAGCTTGATTTCTCATAAAGTCATTAGCTTCCATTTGCTCCAGTCTAACTCTGAAGGAATGAATCTCCTCAGTGAACTTTTGAGATTCTTTTTCCATCTGGCAAATTCAACTTTTTAAGGCATTCTTCTCCTCATTGCCCTTTTGGGCCTCCTTTGCCATTTGAGTTAGTCTATTTTTTAAGGTGTTGTTTTCCTCAGTCAGGCTGTTGACCCTCATTTCATACTTTTCCTGCATCCTTCTCATTTCTCTTTCCAATTTTTCCTCCACTTATTTGATTTTTAAAGTCCTTCTTAAGGTCCTCTATGGCCTGCAACCCGCTCATGGTTTCCCCTGGGGCTTTTGGAGCAGGACTTCTGACCTCACAGTCCTTTTCCTGCTCTATGCCCCCAAAATAGGAGTCTAGGGTTGCATTTTTCTGTTTCCTTTGCCTTGGCATGTTGCTACTTAATTACTTGACTTTTGGGCTTGTTGCCACACTATGGCTTTAAGGCCAGATAGAGGAATTTTCGTCCCGAACGTGTGGGGGGGCAACTTCCGTTTCTGGCAAGCTATAAACCCACCCACGACTTCCACCCTAGATCACAATCCAGATCCAGGGAGGTTAAAGCAAGAGCGATTACCCCCCAAGACTGATCGCTGGATCTCCCTACAAATTTGCAGGCTGGGAGCGGGAGGTGCCTCTGAAAACTACCAAATGGCCTTTGTCCTCAGTGGCTTCTAGCCCCAGGGGAGGGAGCCGACGCATTCCCTAATACCAGTCCCAAAGTCCATAGGACACTAACCTCTTATTTTGTCCTAGGCAAGTCTATGTTGATAATTCTGGAGTCGACACAGCTCCTGGTGTTCTGGGGTTCCTCCAGCTGGCTGCTGGCCCTGCCGCCCTGGGGCTAAAACCTCGGCTCATGCGGACCTGGGCTCGGCTTGGCTCCTGCGCTCTGCGCTCTGCACGCTGCCAGGTCCCAGACCACTGCGCTGGTCCTTCCTGCAGGGCTGCTGGGCTGTCCTCAGCGGGAGGTTAGCTTCTCTGTGTCGTTCTGTGGGTGCTGGGGCTCCAAAAGTTGTTCAGAGTCCCGTTTTACATCGTTTGGGGGGAATCTGGGGGCAGAGTGGCTTGGATGAGCTGTTTCCACTCCGCCATCTTGGCTCCGCCCCCTAATTTTTATCTATGGAAACAAACAAAAAAGACATTGTTACAATGTCACGTTTATATTAGCCAGTAAGATCTAACAAACAATTAGATGGCCTCCATAAAATTGTTTTTTATTCTTGTTTTGACATGTTGCTTTCCCCTTGCAAAACAGAAACTCCTTGAAGACAAAGACTATCTTATTTTGGTCTTGTATTCCTAGTGCCTAGTAGAGAACCTTTCATATGCTTGGGAAGAACCAAAAGCATTTTATTGTGTGAAAAAGAAACCTGATCTTTATGTAGCACTTTATAATATACTCTAAATATATTATCTCTTTTATCCCTAACAATAATCATGCATAGGATAATGGATACAACAGATATTATCTCCACTTAAAAATGGGGAAACAAGGGGCGGCTAGGTGGCGCAGTGAATAGAGCATCGGCCCTGGAATCAGAAGGAACTGAGTTCGGAGCCGGCCTCCACACTTAATCCGCACAAACAAAAGCCTAGCCGTGTAACCTTGGGCAAGTTACTTAACCCCAATTGCCCTAAAGGGGAGGCTAGGTGGCACAGTGAGTAAGAGTGCCGGCCTCGGAGTTTGGATGACCCGAGATCAGATCCGGCCTCAGAAAATGAGCACCCACGCATAAATCAAATGACTAGCCGTGTAACCTTGAGCAAGTTACTTAACCCCAATTGCTTTAAAAAAAAAAATGGGGAAACATTCAGAGAGGTGATAATTTGTACAAGGTCATAGTGATATCCAAAAAGCTGTGTCCAGTGGTTCACTATACCAATTTTGCCTTTAACTATGTTTTATTTCCTCATCAGTTCTGGAAAATCATAGTTATCCAAAAGAAAATTTAAGTTTATGTTTTCCCTTCCATTTGTGAAAAGATGGTTTCAAGTTATCCATAAACTTTGTAGGGTATGAAACCCAAATATTATAGGGTTTTTAAAACTTATTTGTCATACTTAGTATTCTAAGGTTTGCAAACTTGAAATTATACATTAATCTTGCAAATTCAAAGAGTAACATGTTCTTGAAAGTCACAGAAAGAAAAGTAGAAATATAACAATAATAACAATAACAAAAACTATTTTAAAGGAGTTTAAGATTGGCAAAGCGTTTTTTATAAATATCCCATTTTATATTCGTAACAACTTTAGATGGTAGGTACTATTATTATCCCCATTTTATATATGAGGAAATTGAAGCAGACTGAGGTCAAGTGATTTGGCCAGGTAATACATATAACAAGTGTCTGATGCTGGATTTTAATGTAAGTCTTATATTCTCTATGTCTAGCATTCTATCCACTATGCCTCACAGATAGTAGCTTAAATCTTATCATATAATTATCTTCATATAGTGAAAAATAGAGTCATCTGTTAGAAGATCTGGGTTTTTGCTCTGCCTCAGCCACCTATCATTAGCCTTATGACTGTGGGCAAATCACTGAATTACACCATGCTTCTGTGTACTCATCTATAAGATGAAGAAAATACCTAAATCACAGGATTATTATGAAAATCTAATTATATGATGAATGTGAAAGTGTTACTTCATGAAATGAATGGTTTTATTATAATTGTGAAAGGCTGATTTCCCTAAATTCATCAAGCTCTATTTGCTACTAAGAGACTTGTACAGTTAAATTGTGTAACTATAGTAAATCAGGAAGGAATGACCTTTAATTCAACATAAGACTTTTGTGAATACAATCTAACAACAATTAATACATTAATACAATAATATTAATACAATCTATCAAAGACCATTCTGCTGAGTGGGCTACTTCTAAGCCATGCAAGTTCAGAGTATTTAGTTAAAGTTGCATGCCAGAAATAAGAGAGGTGTGTATTGTATTTAGTTTTTCTATAAATACACTTGACTGATTTTCAGATAAAGACTTTCAATGGCTACCACTTTATGCAATCCAAAATGTTCTGATTTGTTTTAGATTTATCAAAATTTCACCCTATAAAATGTCTTCAGTGCATTGAGAATTCAAAGATATCATTAGCATTGGCATTTCTGTCACCTATTCAAATAGCAATATTCTTTTTTTTTTCTTGAAGTTTTATTGATATCTTTTGTTTTCACATCAGCCATTTTGGGATATGTCCTCTCCCCATCCTCCAATCAGAGACCCATCCCATGTAACAAAGAAAAGCAGTTAAGCAAAGCCAATACAGCTACATCTTCTATACAACATTCATACCCACAGTACCCTAAATCCAAGGAAAGAAGAGAAAGACATTTATGGCTTGTTCTATTTCATTTGATGAGACCATATTGTTTAAGCTATTTCTTATTTTGTATATTTTATATTTTACAGGGCAATTACATTTTTGTTAAAAACTGTAACATCACAACTTGATTGAAACCCTACAAATCCTTATCTCCACTCATTTAGCCACTGCTCTGCTTAGCTGCCAATCTCTTGTCTCTCTCTTCAGCAATTGTAAGGCGGATACCCTTTCCTCGGGGAAGAGAGATCCAAGGCTTATTACCTTTGCCAATAACAAAAATGTTGGAGAGCCTGGTGGCAAAACTATTGCCATTGGCATCTTTTACATGGACAACATCAAAAGAGCCAGGATGTTTCTCCCTATTTGTGATCACACCAATTCGACCTAAATTAGCTCCACCCGTCACCATACATAGGTTACCAGTATCAAACTTGATAAAATCAGTGATCTTGCCAGCCTCTAAATCAATCTGAACTGTGTCATTCACTTTGATCAGAGGATCTGGGTAACGGATAGTACGGGCATCATGGGTCACCAGATGGGGAATACCTTTTGTACCCACAAAAATTTTCCTCACTTTGCACAATTTAGATTTAGCTTCCTCAGCTGTAATATGATGAACGGCAAAGCGTCCCTTTGTATCATAAACCAGACGGAAATGTTCACCCATCTTCTTAATGGTAATGACATCCATAAAGCCAGCAGGGTACATAATATCAGTGCGGACTTTGCCATCAATCTTGATGAATCACTGCATGCAGATCTTCTTTACTTCACCTCCAGTCAGGGCATACTTCAGTCTGTTTCTCAGGAAGATGATGAGCGGGAGACACTCCCTCAGCTTGTGGGGACCTGTTGATGGTCTTGGAGCAAAAACTCCTGTTAACTTATCCAGCATCCAATGCTTTGGAGCTGCTACATGCTTCAAATGCTTCTTGGGACCACGAGCCATGGTTACACGCCTGAGACAAAATGGGAACTTTACTAGGCTGTAGGATCAGAGGCTCCGTCTACTTACATGCTGTGTGTGTTTAGCCAAGTCACTGTACCCTTTCGGGCCTTAGCGTCTTTACCAGGAGCACGACCAGCCGGTCCCAAGGCCGCGCGGAAAGAGCCAAATAGAAATATTCTTACATGTTAATAAGAATTCTATTGATCATTAAACATTTATTAAGTGCTCACTACATTACAGGCACTGTGTTAAGCACTGGGATTACAAAAAAGAGGCAAAATAAAGTCCCTGCCCTCAAGGAACTTACAACTAATTTGGGGAAACAACATGCAAATACACAGATGTACATATATAAATATATACATGTATTTTATGTACATATACACATATGTATACAAGTATATATATACACAATACATACATATTGTAATGGCAAGCAAAGAAGTACTTAATGCATAGTTTCAGCTATCCAATTGTTTAGCACCTTTTTTCAGTTCAAGTTTCTTTTGAGCCTTGTCCATCATTATATCAAGTCTTTGTTAAGAAACAGAACTTGTGAACACCACAGTGGGAGGAACTTGATTGTGCAATAGGAAGGGGTGGAACAGGGAGGAGCTAATGGCCATATATAAGGAGAAGCCCAAGCTGGGAAAGAGAAGAACTGAGAAGAGAACACTTGTAGCAGCAGAATTGAGGAGGAGAAAATGTGTTGTATCCCAACACTCTGTCTGTCTTGTGTTGTATTTGTAATATTTTGTGTTGTATTTGTAATATTTTGTACAGAAGCCCTGGGATATTACTGGAAGCCCTGAAAGAGCATTTTCTTTTGTCTGTTTACAGAAGTTCTGGAGCAGGGTTTTGAAGGCTTTAGGATTATGCTGACAATTTGTGTTGACTTTTCAGATTTTGTTTGTGGATCTGTGTTGATTTCACAGGCAGAAAGTGAATTGATGGTGGTGCTGGCAATGTGAGTGAATGTTACTATGGTTCTGTTAAGCTTTGTCTTCCCAGAAACAGAAACTATGAAGGACTTGATGTGGACTGGACATTGTAAAACTTCAATATGGAAAGGGACGAGGAACTGAGTGAGGAGCTGGATGAGGAGCTGAGAGCTGCCTACCTTTGCATCTAGGTGACAGTTAGGTAGATTCAGGCAGGAGCTAATATCAGGAAAGAAGAAACATGGAATCTGAAAGCCAGCCTGGAGTCAAGATGAAAAGATCTCTTCTTGGTTACTTAAATGCTGACTGAGAGTATCATGATTTACTGTGACATAGGGGTGGAAATCTTTGACCTTTGTACTTAGTGTCCCTTAAGGAGACTTGCTCCTTGAGGATGACTGAGTTAAGGACTTACTGAATGATATCTTTTGTGTAAAACTATGTGACCACTTTAGTGATAATTTGTTAAGGTATAACATTGTGAATGCTGTAGTTTTGTTTCTGTGAATGTTTTGCTTTAATTTACTGCTAAGTAAATAGAGAGTTCACTATACTATATAATCAGAACCTTAAAATTATTCACAACAGTAGTCCCATGGAAAGCTGCTTGTGCTTTGCTTTGCGCATATCTATATTTGTGTTTATAAAGCAAGCTATATAAGTGATAAAGAGAAAATAATTAACACAGAGAAGGCACTGAAATGGAGAGGAGATTGGGGAAGGCTTCCTGTAGAATGTGGGATTTTGGTTGGAATTTAAAAGAAGTCGGGGAGGTCAGTAGTTAGAGCAGAGGAGGGATAGTGCTCCATAGGGGACAGGTAGAGGAAATAATAAATAATAACTCTTATAAAGTAGTTTAAGGTTTGCTAAATTGCTTTAAATTGGTTCACATAGATGTAGCAGAGTAATTGAAGGTAAGACATTGAAGACAAGCATGATTGTGCCTATTCTGGAAAGAGCAATGTGCTAAGCCTTGAGGAGATACAAAGCTAAAAGTAATTTGAAAAATGGGAATTGGGAGTGTACAGAAGACCCCAAGCCTAAAGAGGTCTATGGTGTGGTCTCAAGTGTTGCAAAGGCTATCAAGAATTGGGGCCAAGAAATAGATTATCTTGTTTGTGGAACAGACAGTAGGTCAATGTCACTGGATTGATAAGTATGTGTCAGCGAAAGGTTTAAGAAGTCCTGGGAAGGTAGGGGGGAACTAGGTTATGAATGGCTTGGAATGCCAAACAGAAAATTTAACATTAGAAGCCACTGGGGCTCACTAAGAAAATATCTGTGGTCTCTGGACAAAGGATGAATTAGTGGAGAGAGAGAGAGAGAGAGAGAGAGAGAGAGAGAGAGAGAGAGAGAGAGAGAGAGAGAGAGAGAGAGAGAGAGAAAGAGATAGATAGATAGAGACAGAGAGACAGAGACAGAGAGAGAATCTTACAGCAGGGAGACCTACCAGCAACACTGCAATAATTCAAACATGATGTGATGATGAAATATACTAGAATAGTGGGAGTATCAGAAGAGGGAATTGAGCATATTTGAGAGAAGTTACAAAGGTGAAGTCAACAGACTTTGGTAATATAATGTATATGTTGGATGAGAGGAATCCAGGATGAACTCCTAGGTTGCAAGCCTGAGAGACAAGAAAGATGATGTTGCCCTTTGGAGTAATAGAGAAGGCAGAAGAGGAATGGTGTTGGGGGAGAAATAGGTTCTGTTTTGAAGATACTGAATTTATGATGTCTGCTGGGTAGCAAAGTGATAGAACACTGGTTCTGAAGTCAAGAAGACCTGAGTTCAAACCCAACCAGAAACACTTTCCAGTTGTATGACCTGGCAAGTCACTAAATCTATTTTTTTGCCTCAATTTCCTCATCTTTAAAATTAGGATAATAAAAGTGCCTAACTCATGGGGTTATTTTGAGAATCAAATAAGATAATTATTAAGCACTTAGCACATTGCTTGGCACATTTGTTGTTGTTCAGTCATTCAATCATGACCAGCTCTACATAATCTCCTGGACTTTTTTCTGTGGGATTTCTTTGGCATGAAATTGGCATGGTTGCAAGTAGGGCTTAAGTGACTTGGGTAATATAGCTAAGAAATGGCTGAGGTTAAATTTGGAACCAGAATTTTTTTACTTCAAACCCAGTGCTCCATCCACTATATTATTTAGCTGCCTGGCACATATTAAGTGCTATATTAATGTTAAACATTAACTATTAGACATCCAGTTAAATATATATGAAAGGCAGAGGAAGATGTTAAATTACAAGTCAGCAGAGATTGTGATATTATAGGTAAATTTCGAATGTTCAGCCTACAGAAGGTAATTAAAACCATTAGTGCTGATGAGATCACTAAGTGAAACAGTATAAAGGAAGAAGGGAAGGACCAGGATAGAATCCTGAAGGACAATTATGGTTAGAGAGTATAACCTGCAAGAGGATCCAGCAAAGGAGATAGAAAAACATATCAAATATGAAGAGAACTAGGAGAGACTAGTATCCTGAAAACCTTGAGGGAAGAGAACAAACAGTGCAAAAACTACAGTGAGGTCAAGAAGAATGAGGATTAAGAAAAAAAAAGTCTTTGGATTTGGAAACTAAGAAAAGATTGGTAACTGTGTAAAAAGCATTCTCCATAGAATGATGAGGTAAAAAATTAGACCATTAGGGGTTAAGAACATAATATGAGGAGAGAAAGTGGAGACACCCATGGTAGACTGCCTTTTTAAGGAATTAGGTAAAAAGGGCAGAAGTGATATAGCATGGTATTTAGTGGAGATGTAAGAATCCAGTGAATTTTTTTTTCAGGATAGAAGAAACTTGGGAATGTTTATAAGCATTAGGGAAGAAGCCAATAGACAGGGAGAGACTAAAAATAAGTGAAAGAATCAGGATGAGAGGTGGCAGACAGTCTGTTGGAAGAGAAAGAATGGAATGAGATTAGCTGAACAGGGAGACGAAGTAGGTAAGGAGGCCACTTCATTATATGAAATAGGAGTGAAGGAAGAGAAAATGGCAGAAAGTACGTGAGTGATAGAATATGAGGTAAAGGGAAGCAAAGTGAGTTCACACTATAAGTTAGAATATTTAGTGCAGCTCATATGTGAATTAAAATAATTTTAAAAATAACTGTCAGAAGAAATTTTGTCCATGGTTCTCTGTTTTTATTGTTCTGTACTGTATTCCTTAGAAAATTTAGTCACTTTGATGGCTTCAGCTTTTATGCTAGAGTTGCTTTACCAGTCTGTATCAGCTCTCATTCCCATCAATCTCTCCCTGGTTCTATAATCAGATATTTCTAAGTGATTCTAAGACAACTTTGAATTGGTATTCTCTTGGAACATTTGACTTAATATGCTTAAAAAAGAGCATAGACTGTTTTAACTATTTCCATACAATAAACACAACACCATTTTCTCAAGCTTCCATTTTGAAAACTTGGAGTAATCTGTCATTGGACTTTATCTGTCTTCCTCTTTCACTAGTTTGTACTCTCATCAAATTTTGTTGATTCTTCCTTCATAGTGTTTATTACTCTTTGTTTTCCCTATTTCTTTGACTAACAGTTTCTTCTAAATCATTATAAGCATTCCTACATTACTGATTCCATCTAATAATTCATCTCTATGTCCCCATTCTAATTAATCTTGCAATCCACAAATCTACAAGATCAATCTTTTGAAAAGATTATATTTGTCACATTAGCTATCTGCTCAGATATCTTCCTAAAATCAAATAAAAACTCCTTATGATGGCATGTAGATGCCTGTATAAGAACACCCCTTTTACCTCTCCAATTGTATCTCATCATTTGTCTACATGTATCTTGAACTATTTTCACACTGTACATGTTATACCTCTAACTGCTTCTTCTTCTTGTCCTCTTACCAAAATGTCTTCTATCTTTTTGAATGTTTCACTCTCATTTCCTTCAAAAGCTTTTCCTTGATAGTACCCTTTCCTGATTTAGGATAGCCTATATTTTCTATATATACCACACATTTCAATCCTGAATTATGTTCTCTAAATATCATTCTCTAAAAATTTCAGGAATATATTTCTAGAACATACTTGCTTTAAGCTAGTGACTGTCAAAATTATTTTTAATACCTCCCACTCTGTTCTTCCACTGTATCCATAAATGAATACTCAGTTAATACTTGTTGGGTTGGGCCATACTGAAATCCTTCAAGCAAAGAGAAATTATATTTACATGTTTTCAGAATACTATGAGGGACAGAAGTGAACATTTTTCTAGGTTCACCATGACACAGAGAGACCATGTTATAAAATAAGTTCCTATTTAAATATAACAGCAGTTTAATGAGGACATTTTAATTATATTTGGTTTCTTTTCTGAAACAATAACAGATGTAGGATAATTTATGAGATCAAACCTCTTTATGAGATAAAATACTAGAATGAAAGTTGGAAATTAAATAAGCATCTGAATAAAAATATTTACAAGACAACAAAATCATTTGTATCTGATAAATAGGGTGAAATCTTTACAGCCTGATATAATAGATATTTAATAAATAGTATTATATCTATATTACCTGTGACACTACAAGAAGTCCAACTTGATTCTAGTGTTACCTTTTCTAAGCTTTAAGACAGGAAAAATGTCATTGTACTAATTTCACAGTGAGAGATATCAATTTCTGAGTTCCTCACAAGACTTAACTCTATTTAAGCCAACAGTCCTATGGTCTCAGTGGCTTCTCAGGAACAAAAATAAGTCTTTTTATGGGTTGAATTTTGCCTACTGGCCACCAGGGGACACTGAATATACCAATTCCTATACTGTTCTGTTCCCTAAGCCCAACCCTCAAACTTTAAATAGCAGTGCTTGACTTCTTTAGAATTGGTTTAGAGAATAAAGTTAAATATTACTAAGTTCAAAAATTATAGAACTAATGGCCCATACAAATCTAGAGTCACTAGCCCACGTCTGGACTCTCCTTTTTTTGTCCAACACTTCTCATATCCACAGGACTCACACATCAATATGATCACATTATTTGTTGAATATGAGAGAGAGAGAGAGAGAGAGAGAGAGAGAGAGAGAGAGAGAGAGAGAGAAGAAAGAAGGAGTGAGAGTGGGAAGGAAGGAAGGAAGGAAGGAAGGAAGGAAGGAAGGAAGGAAGGAAGGAAGGAAGGAAGGAAAGAAGGAAGGCAGGAAAGAAGAAAATGGGTTAAACACTTTTATATGGAGCCATCCACCCCACGATATCTCAAAAAACTCATTCCGTTTACCTTGTGGAGGAAATTCCTGAATCACCCATATCCTCAGATCCTGTAAACAGTAGGGTAAGGGAATACTTATGTCTGGAATTCATTTCATGATCAGAAACTAAAGCAATGGAAAGCTCTACCTAATAATATTGAAAATAAGTCTCCTTTCCTTGTCCTACTAGTTCAATTTGAGTTATGATAGTCAGCAGTTTTGGACCTTGAATTCCCCTCTTACCACTGCTTTGGTCTTAGTCCCTGTGCCAAGATCAAAATCTCCTCCATAATATTCTTATTCTGGTGGATGGAATTCTGGGCTATAGCAGTTTCTGATACTATAGTCACAGAGTGGAGAACTTGTGTCTGCCTTGTGCAAAACCAGAAGCTCTAATCCAAAAGCTATTGACACTCACCATAGAAATAAATCCTTTCATTGATCAAAAAGATTGTCTTTAGTGGTAGCTAGTGATTGCTGCAAATTGCTATCATAGTGATCAGAAAGTCCAAATCTCAAGGAATGCAGGAAGACAAAAAAAGAAGGAATAACCAATTTTAATTGCCAGTATACAAATCTCATGTCCTATGGCCTCATGGCCCTCTGCCAATTGGGATCACATGCACTATAAAACTCTAAATGAATGGGCAAAGGCAATCAACCTTTTATTCATGGAAGGATAATCCAAAACAGTTTTGGAAATACTCTCATTTTCCCTCTCCACCTACCTCTCCTTCTCCTCCATCTCTCTCTCCCTTCTCTCGTGACATTATCATCATCACTGTGATCCTAAAGGAAAATAATAATTCAAATATGATAAGGGGCAAGGAATATACATGGCTTGCATAAATATTAATGTGGTACAGTGAATAGATCACCAGCCCTGGAATCAGGTGGATCTGAGTTTAAATATGCCTCAGATGCTTAACACAAAAACTATCTGTGTGACCTTGGGCAAGTCACTTAACCCCAATTTCCCTACCTTCCCCTCTCCAAAAAAGCAAAAAAATATTAAGGATTGAGATAGATCAGATGCTATTTAAGGTCAATTTCTATACCAGGACTGTTAGATTGTTGAACAAGATTCACCAAAATATTTATCTTACAAGTGAAGTAGTCAAAAAAATTCCAGGAAAAGTGCATATTTCACTAGATTTCATGGAGAATATTTTCAGTTGGAAAATCAATCAATAGGAATTTGTTAAATAACTACTCTTTACTGGATATTATACGAGGCCCAGGGGATTTAAAAACAAAATGAGATAGGATTTTGTATTCAAGGAGGTTACTTATTTTGGAGAGATAAACAGTCCTCTGGAAAGGAAGAAAGGGGCTATTACCTACTGATATTATAATCTATTGATTTTAATCTACTGATTTTAGCCTGTCTATAACTTAGTATAAGTGTCCTAAAGAGAAGAATGAGGTTGAATAACTTATTCGAGGTTACCCAGCTAGAATACAAGTCAGCCTAGCTGAAATGGAGAGGCACATTATGAGAGAAACAGGAAGCAGCCTGTACCAGCCAACTCAGGGCACCACCATCAGCTTAAACATTGTTTCCCCTAAGAATCTGATACAGTCAGCAGAGGATCTTGAATATAAGAATATAAGAACCCAGGAAATTATTGTACCCCTTCCCTAAGCCACCAGTCCTGATTCCAGGCTCTCCCCCTCAGGCATCATTAAAGGGAGAGATCATTGATAAAGGGCCTACCTTCTTCATTAATAGAGGAAACAGTTGCTGACCAATTGCAATCAATAGACAGATGGTCATGAGCTCTGAGAATGACAGTACACCCCTCTCCAGACTACTGGTTCTGCTTCTTGTCAATTCCTTAGCCATAATCTGAGGAAGAAAATCCTGTGAGAAAAGGCAAGTCATGCCCACTACCTGCCAACCATTATACTTCACTGCCTGCCTATGTATAGGCACTCTGAGGAAGAGACAGGAGGTAGTAGGAGCTAGGCAGGTGAAATTACACCATCTATTCTCATTCTAATAGAAGCAAGCCATGAACATAAACCCAAGAGCCTTGACAATAATAATACTTCCAGTCTCATGTCTGCACCTATCATCCTGGGTAGCAACCCTGTGGGGATGTACCTCTGTTCCTACATATCACAGACACAGACTGAAAAAATAAAGTTCTTGCTATCAGAGTTCTTGTATTGTCAAAATGTTCAATAATTATAACTGATATGATTTTATCAATTGAAATGACATCAGAGAAGAGGTATCACCATCTGTTTCCCCACCATATCATATAGACCATAGTACTTTTCCACCTGGCTGTAGTTTTATAAGACCATTGAAAGTAGAAAATATCTTATTTTTCCATTTGTAACCCAAACATTAACATAGTAAGCGCTTGGTCAATATTTCCTTCCTTCCTTCCTTCATGTGTCTGTACAATTTAAATCCTGGTCTTGTTTAATGAAAGCCCAAGACTCTTAATAAGATTCCATGGTGCTTCTCTGCATGTGTTGAGTTTGTATGTATTATAGGTGGGAGTTACAGGAGTATGCATGGGAGCTTTTCTAGCAGGTAATAAAGGAGACAGGGATACCACTGACTATGCCATGTGTCAGAAAACAAAGGAGCTATTGGGCTCCAGCCTCTAGCAGTTTCATTCTTGATCTGGGAAGCCAGAAGGACAGCATCAGAGAAATAACAGGGGTTAATTAACTTACTTTATCTTGTTCTCAAAGATTTGTTGATAATGGAAGAACAACTCCTACAACATCCCCTAAATATTCTTCTCACAGGGGCAGGCAAGAGTGGGAGTTCCAACTCTTCCAGGATCTGCTAAGTTTCAATGGGGGGGTGTAGCAGCAAGCACCCCAATATCCCCAGGGTAGCTGCCAATATAGGTTCTTAGATCTGCTTCTCAAAAGGAAAGCAACTCAAAATCAGTTAACAAGCTTACTTTAATCAAATAAACACACATTACCTAGTTCAGGGGAAAAAGGTAAGCACCCCGAACTTCAGAGTTACAGAACTTCAGAGTTACAGACAGGCTTCCAAACTGTCCCAACATTACATGCATCAATACCAAATCACACTTACCAGAGAGGGAAGCATCAACATCTGGGTTTTCAAAGCCGGGGGGGCTCTCAACAACGGCTTCCCAGAGTCTCATCTGCTCAAATCACACAACACTTCTCAAAGTGAGCCCCAAAGCAAAGCCTCTCATCAGAGTTTATATAGCCTTCTTCTGGCTCAAAGATTGTAACAACGTCCTTGACCCACTGCCCAATCACAAAGTATCAAGGTGTGGGCTTTCCTGAAAAACAAGCCTCCCACCACAGGTTCCAGGTGCTCTTAAGCTAGGGGCAGGGAAGATCTTTAAATTTGCATTTCCATTACAGGGGGGTGGACTGGACTGATTGATATACATACAGAATTCCAACTTGTGCGTTCACCCCCTAAACCTTGATGGTATCCAGTCAAGGCATGAACATATGCACATTCCCCTTGTGCATTTTTACTCCCCATTTACTGGCCAGTGTTCATTTGATCTATAGAAAAGTACACAAAGAAGGCAATTTGCCAGCAATAGCCTCACAAATTTACATTGACTTCAACCATATCATGGTGATTTAGCATAGCACATGTGTGATGGTTGTTTACTAGCTTAAATCAAATGTGTACATTATTTTAAGATTTTGAAATGATGCACAAGGACGATAAGATTGTATACAAATCATGAGCCTGGGAACCAGTAGATTGTTATGTTTATGGATCCCTGGAACTTGTATCTATGATTCTGAGAATCTAAAAAATAATTTCTAAATATTCTAAATAAGAATAACAAATATATATTTTACATTCAATATATTTATTTTACAAATTTGCATTTAAATTTGAATTAATTATTTTTTAAATAGAGAATATGCCTGAGAAATCAAATATACTACCTTTTTGTTGCTGAATTTGCATAATTATTCATCACTTGGTATGGTAGTGTTTATAATCTAATATGCATATGTAAAAATTATCACCTTGCTTTTCCACTAAAGAAAAAAAATAAAAAGTATTATATGACATTTTTTCTTAGATATTCCCAGAATATGACCAATAGAAAATGGATATTCTTGGCTGAAGAGCACATTTAGCTCATTTTCTTAGGGCCCTAATTTTAGTTTTAAAATACATTTCTGCACAGTTCAAAACAATGTCTATTAAAGAGGATATGGAAAACAGTGATGTTGAAATACCTTCTGTGCAGTCTGACACTTATGCATACAAGTAGAAATAACATTAATTGTAATTGTGTTGAAATGAATCCATGGGAAGACACCCAACATGTTTCTTAATTATCAGACCACTATCCTTTTAGCTGTAAATAGGTGAGCATTATTAAACACAGTTTATGTGTCTGTTAGATGCACTTAACTGTTGTTGACAGCCCTTTGGATGACCTTAAATATTAACACTTTGGCTTCATCTGAGTTGTTGTGACAGGAGTGCTCTGATAATATAGTAAAAAGTAATTATATTCCTAGATAATGGAAAACTGAAGTCACATTGATATTCCTAAAGTTCAAGTTTGAATGTATTATTCTGCTCAAAAAAACAAACTTAAATGATTGACAGTTTATGTTATGATACATTTATTTCCATAAACTTGTATTGATCCATTATGAAATTAAGAAGTAGATCCTACCTTCATACGTAATAATAATAATCAGTAAAAACAAGAAAGATATATTTTTTTTCTGGCTAACCCCATCTTTATCCAATAACTCAATTTCTCTTGTTTCTTTAATATTATATAAACCTGTTTATTCTAAACTAATTTGTCCTGTTTTATAGACTTCTCTCTAAGTATTCTTTAAAAAATAAATTTTTGTATTCAGTTCCAAATTTTCTTCCTCTACCCAACCCCTCTTTCACTCGATGAGAAGATGGCATATAATAGCCATATACATATAATATCATGCAAAACATTTCTGCATTAGCCATATTTCCCCAAATGTAAGGAAAAATTAGGAAAAGGAAACATACACTCTTCACAATATATGGTAAACTAATTTATTGAGTATTTAAGTCCCTTCACAATCTGGTTCCATCTTATTTTTTTTTTCATTAGTATCAATACAAGCAGTCCAAGATCTAGCCCAACACTCTATCTACATGCTTTTCTCTTTACACAACAATATATCTCCCTTTCTTTGACTTTGTCCAGGCCTAGAATTCCCTTCACTTTAAAATATGCCTCTTGAAACTTTGAGTTTCCCTCAAGGTTTATGTCCTTTAAGAATATTTTCCTGATTCTCCTACTCATTTCCTAGCCCCATTATTTCTATCATCTATTTATCTATGTATCTATCTGTGTATCTCTAGTCTATCTACTTATGTACCTATCTTCAATCTGTCATTTATCTCTCCATCTTATATCTGTCAACCTTTCATCTATCTTTCTATGTATTTATCACTTCTATATAGACTTATCTGTGAATGTGTTGCGTTTCCCTATTACCCTAATAGAAAAGAAGCTTTTTGAGGACACAACTTCGAGTATTTAAAATATTTATGTGTCTTCAGTACTTTGCCTGTTGCTTAGCTCAAAGTAGCTACTTTGTTGATTGATTATTCATTGATATCTCAATTGTACCTAAAATAGAGAAAATGTAAGCATACTCAAAGGACTACTACAGAAGCAACCCAGTGACCTCTGTTGCAGCCATGGCTCCAAGAATCATCCTATGTATTAAGCAGGCAACTTAATTACTCAGCTTCAGTTATTTTAACCGTAAAATCAAGGATTAAAAAATGCCAAACCTGCTTTCCTTCTAATATTATTTGGAATCAAAGGTGAATACATAAGCCAAAGCACTTGAAAAAACTATTAAGTGTGACAGTATTGTTATGATATTATTATGTATAAAAATTATAGAACTAGTAAGAATATTTCATTCATGTATCACTTTTATGAAAGAATATGTTTAAACATTTCTTTTTTTTTTTTGGAAAAATTAGCTGCCAAAATCATGATACTCCTTATGTGCATTTTGAATAATTCTAAGTCAATATTTATTTGGCATCCCAAATTTTCTAAAATGTAGCATAAGGAAAATCCTCTAATAGGAGCACACAAGAGCATTTTCAAACTTTTCACCTATATTCTCAAACAAATAAGCCATTTATAGCCTCAGATTTGGGTGATTCTGTCCAGATTTCTCATTCTATATAATTTTATTTATTTGAGAGTTGAAGTCTCTGCTCCTGAGCTGATTCCTTTTGCCACCTTTCGGGCAAGTGTTTTTAGCTAGGAACTTTCAGAAATACATATTAATCAATGACCTTGATTCTTTCATTAACTATAGGACTTCATACTAGAAAGACAAAAGCCAGTAGAGTGCTCTTAATGTATGCAATATATGAAGATACTTATATTTTCAATATGTAACCTGTAAACTGTATATTTTATATAAATAATTACATAATTTCTCAACTATGTGAATATTTAGCTTCCTATAAGTCTCTGAAACAGTTAACAGTATTTGCAAGCATATAAATTAAATAAAGTAAAAACTTTGTTCCGCCACTGGGGAAAACAAACAAACAAGCCAAAAACTACCTAGATTTCTTCCTTTTTATCTCATTTTTCCTCCAAGATTTCGTAAAAGCTTTTCCAGAAGGACATAAAAGTTGGCGATGCTTGTCATAATAAAGTGTAATTGTTTTGGCACTCATGATAAATGGTCATTTATGGATTAACCTACTTGAACTTCTAAAAAAAGTCATATTTTATTTTTCCAAAGGTACATGTATAAATGATTTTAACCTTCATTTTAACTTTCCCTCCCCAACCCTTCATTAAGGAGTCAAGCAATTCCAATATAGGTTATACATTTGTAGTCATATAAAACATTTCCATATTAGTCATTGTGTGTGTGTGTATGTGTGTGTGTATGTGGGAAAACAGAACAAAAAACCCTCAAGAAAAATATTTTTTTAAAAAAACGTGTGTTTTAATCTGTATTCAGGAATCATCAGTTCTTTTCCCAAGGATGGATAGCATTTCTCATAAGTTCTTCAGTGTTGTCATAGATCACTGTATTGCTGAGAATAGCTAAGTAATAAACAGCTTATCATCTTACAGTATTGCTATTACTTTGTTCACTGTACATTTCACTTTGAATCAGCTCATGCAAGTCTTTGCAAGTTTTTTTCCCCATCAGGGCATCCTACTCATCATTTCTTATACCACAATAGTATTCCATCATAATAACATACTACAATTTATTCAATCATTCCTTAATTGATGGGCATACCCTCAATTTCCAAGTCTTTGTCACCATAAAAGAGGTGCTATAAATATTTTGGTAAATTTAGATCCCTTACTTTTTGATTTGTTTCTCTTCTTGTATATAGAACTAGTAATAGTATTGCTAGGTAAAAGGGTATGCATGATTTTATAGTCCTTTGGACATGATTCAGAATTGCTCTACAGATGTGTTGAATCAGGACACAAGTCCACCAAGAATGCATTAATGTCTAATTTTCCCCCACATTCTCTCCACCATTTGTCATTTTCTGTTTTTGTCCTATGAACCAATCTGATAGGTTAGGAGGTAGAATTGTTTTAATTTCTATTTCTGCAATCAATATTAAGAGCATTTTTATATGACTTTAGACAGCTGGGATTACTTCATCTAAATACTGATCATACCTTTTGATGGTTTATCAATTGGGAAATGCCTTTCATTTTTATGTATTTTATGTGTTTGAGAAATGAGGCCTTTATTATCAGAGGAACTTTTTTAAATTTATTTTTCACATACAGTTACATTGCTAACTGTATTTCCCTCCATCCTCTTCCCTTGTTTATATTGTTCCTTCTCACCTTTTACCCCATCCTTCCTCAAAAGTGTTTTGCTTAAGACTACCCTCTCCTTGAATCTTCCTTTACCTTTATTACCATTACACCTTTTCTTATCCCCTTCCCCTCCCCCTTTCCTGTAGGGTAAAATAGATCTATATACCCAATTGAGTGTGTTTCTTACTCCCTCTTTGAGCCAATTCTGATGAAAATGAAGTTCACTCACTCTCCCTTCTCTTTCCTTTCTTCCTTTCCATTTTAAAAACTTTTTCTTGTCTCTTTTATGTGTGATACTTTACTTCATTCTACCTCTCCTTTTCCCTTTTCCCCAATATATTCCTATCTCATGACAATTTTATTTTTAGATATAATCCCTTTATATTCAACTCCATATTCAACTCATACCTGTGCCTTCTGTCTGCATATATTCCTTCTAAACACTCTCATAATAAAATAACCATTAAGAGTTACAAATATCATACTCCCAAGTAGGCATGTATACAGTTTTTACAGTTTTACCTTATTAAGTGCCTTATTATTTCTCAGTTACTTTGTTATGATTCTCTTGAGTCATATATATATATATATATATGGAAGTCAAGTTTTTTTTTTATTATTCAGCCCTGGTTTTTTCATTTTTTTAACAAATGCTTTATTTACTTCTGTTTTACATCATTCATTTCCACCAGATTTTGAGTTACAATCATTTCTCCCCCCCCCCCGTTATTCCCCTACCCAACCTCCCAGAATAGCAGTCCCACAAGATATCTCTTCCTCCAATCTGCTCTCTCCCATACCTTCACCCATTCTCCCATTGACTTTTCCATTAGAGGAAGGTGAATCTTTGTATCCAAATGACTGCACATCTTATCTCCTTATTACAAGCAAAAGAATATTAATAATAGTATTTATATATATTTGAAACATTTAATGTTAAGACCTCAAATTTCAGATCCATTTCCTTCCTCCCTTGTCACCCATTCCCTCTTGGGAGATAAGTAATTCAGTATATGTTGTACATGTCTAGCTATGCAAAACATTATCATAGTAGATATATTGTACAAGGCTGCTTATAATTCCCTCCCACTCATCCCACCCCCCACCTGGTCTATTCCCTACATAATCCTGTCCCTCTTCTATAGTGGGTACTTCCAACCTCCCCTCACCCCAAGGATGCCCTCCCATCCATCATCCCTCCTCTCATCCCCCTTCCCCCTATCCTGCTGCAGGTTGAGACATCCCATTTAGTATGTATGTCATTCTCTCCCTGAACCAAATTCAATGAGAATGTGGTTTTGCCTTTTTAGCCTTCCTTCTTCTCCCCCTCCTTTGCAACCACTTCCCCTTGCTTCTTCTTCATGGGATAGTTTACCCTACCCTGTCTCTCACCATCTCCTCTTGCCACTTTCCTCTCTCACCTCATAATTTCATCCCTTGAGTATTCTCCCTTCCCAACAAATTCAACCTATGCCCTCTATCCATATATAACTGGAACCATACACACACACATTCACATATGTATTCATATGACCACACACACTTCTTCCATTATTTTCATAGTGAGAAAGATATCATCAGTCACAATTATTGCTTTTCCATATAGGAATGTAAATAGTTCAACTTTGATAAGTTCCTTTTGATTTCATTTCCCTGATTACCTTCTCAGGCATCTCTTACTTCTTGCATCTGGATGTCAAATTTTCTATTCAATTCTGTTTTTTTCCTCAAGAATGCTTAAAAGTCCTCTATTCCATTGAATGACCATACTTTCCCCTGAAAAAAAATACTCAGTTTTGCTGGGTAGGTGACCCTTGGGTTCATTCCCAGTTCTTTTGCCCTCTGGAATATCATATTCCATGCCCTTCAATCCCTCAGTGTAGAAGCTACCAGGTCCTGGTCTATTTTGATTGTGTTTCCACAATATTGAAATTATTTCTTCCTGGCTACTTGTAGTATTTTCTCCTTGATCTGGGGATTCTGGAACCTGGCTATAATATTCCTGGGAGTTTTCTTTTTGGGATCTTTTTCAGGAGGTGATGGGTGGATTCTTTCAACCTCTGTTTTGCCCTCTGGATCTAAAACATCAGGGCAGTTTTCCTTGAGAAGTTCTTGAAGGGTGATTTCTAGGTTCTTTCTTTGATCATGGCTTTCAGGTAGTCCAATAATTTATAATTGTCTCTCCTGGATCTATTTTCCAGGTCAGTGGTTTTTCCCATCAGATATTTCACATTGCCTTCTAATCTTTCGTTTGTTTGGATCTACTTAACAGTATCTTGATTTCTCATAAAGTCATTAGCTTCCATTTGCTACAGTCTAACTCTGATGGAATGAATCTCCTCAATGAACTTTTGAGATTCTTTTTCCATTTGGCAAATTCAACTTTTTAAGGCATTCTTCTCCTCATTGCACTTTTGGGCCTCCTTTGCCATTTGAGTTAGTCTATTTTTTAAGGTGTTATTTTCCACAATCAGGCTGTTGACCCTCATTTCATACTTTTCCTGCATCCTTCTCATTTCTCTTTCCAATTTTTCCTCTACTTCTCTTATTTGATTTGTAAAGTCCTTCTTAAGGTCCTCTATGGCCTGCAACCCACTCATGTTTTCCCCTGGGGCTTTTGGAGCAGGACTTCTGACCTCACAGTCCTTTTCCTGCTCTATGCCCCCAAAATAGGAGTCTAGGTTGCATTTTTCTGTTTCCTTTGCCTTGGCATGTTGCCGCTTAATTGCTTGACTTTTGGGCTTGTTGGCACACTATGGCTTTAAGGCCAGATAGAGGAATTTTCGTCCCAAATGTGTGGGGGGCAACTTCCGTTTCTGGCAAGCTGTAAACCCACCCATGACTTCCACCCTAGATCACAATCCAGATCCAGGGAGGTTAAAGCAAGAGCGATTACCCCCCAAGACTGATTGCTGGATCTCCCTACAGTTCACAGGCCAGGAGCTGGAGCTGCCTCTGAAAACTACAAAATGGCATGTGTCCTCAGTGTCTTCTAGCCCCCAGGGGAGGGAGACGACGCATTCCTCAAATACTGGTCCCAAAGTCCATAGGACACTAACCTCTTACTTTGTCCTAGGCATGTCTATGTTGATATTTCTGGAATCGCCATAGCTGCTGGTGTTCTGGGGTTCCTCCAGCTGGCTGCTGGCCCTGCTGCCCTGGGGCTAAAACCTTGGCTCACCCGGACCTGGGTTCGGCTTGGCTCCCCGTGCTCTGCGCGCTGCCAGGTCCCAGACCACTGCACTGGTCCTTCCTGCAGGGCTGCTGTGCTGTCCTCAGTGGGAGGTTAGCTTCTCTGTGTCATTCTGTGGGAGCTGGGGCTCCAGAAGTTGTTCAGAGTCCCCTTTTACATAGTTTGGGGGAAATCTGGGGGCAGTGTGGCTTGGACGACTCTGTCTTTTTTTTAAGCAATTAGGGTTAAGTAACTTGCTCAAAGTTATACGGCCAGTCATTATTTATGTGTGAGTGCTCATTTTCTGAGGCTGGGACAGATCCCAGGACATCCCAACTCCAGGGCCAGTGCTCTTGCTCACTGTGACACCTAGCTGCCCCATTCAATCTTATACTTTTTTTTTTTTTGCTTTTTGGAGGGCAATTGGGGTTAAGTAACTTGCCCAAAGTCACATGGCTAGGTTTTCAATCTAATTCTTAAAGAATAATTCTCTTCAGGGAACTTCTGAGATTTTTTTTCCATCTGGGAAATTCAGCTTTTTAAGGAATTCTTCTCCTCACTGGCTTTTTGAGCCTCTTTTTGCCATGTGAGTTAGTCTATTTTTTTAAGGTGTTATTTTCTTCAGTCAGGTTGTTGACTCTCATTTTATAATTTTCTTGCATCATTCTCATTTCTCTTCCTAAATTTTCCTCCACTACTCCTATTTGTTTTTCAAAATCCTTCTTAAGCTCCTCTTTGGCCTGTAAGCAGCTTATTCTCTTCTTGGAACCTTCTGGTATAAGAGTTCTGACTTTGATGTCTTCTTCCTCCTCCATGCCCTGATCCTTTTTGTCCTCAAAAAGGGATCCAAAGTCGGATTACTTTACTTGCCTTGCTTCCCTTGTTTGCTCATATTGCAACTCAATTTCTGGACTTTTGAGATTTTTGCTCCAGTAGAACTATGCTACTAGAGGGGGGAGATTTGTCCCAATTGCTGGAATTTTCTATGCCGCTGGAGCTATTAGTTAGGTGCCTTCTCTGAAGCCTCCCCAAACTCTGGCAAACTGGACAGCACCCCAGGACCTCCACCCCAGAAAGTAATCCAGATCCAATCAGGTTAAAGCAAGAGTGTTTAACCCTCAGACAGGTCGTTTGGTCCCCCTAAATTCTACAGGCCAGGAGCTCTTAAGCAGTCACATGGCAGTGGCAGCATAGCCACTGCACCTCAGATGCTTCTCACCACCAGGGGCAAAGGCCAACTGCACACCCAAATTCCCAGGTCCCAATGTCCACCCTGCACTGACCTCTCACTTTTTCCTTAGCATCTACAGGTTAATAATTCTGCAAACCCCCACAGCTGCTGGTGATATGAAGTGCCTGCAGCCAGCAGTTGGTCAGGCCCACCCTGGGCCTAAAACCTCCAGCTCACAAGGGATTGGGGTCAGCTCCCATTGTGCTGGGCTGGCTACTCTCTGCAGGCCTGCCAGGCTATCCTCAGCGGGAGGTTAGCTTCTCTTTGTCATTTTGTGGGTTCTGTAGCTTCAAGGTTTGTTCAGAGTCACCTTTTATGTAAATTGGAGGAGGTGAAGTGGGAGCCCAGTAGAAGTCTTGTTCCTCTAGGCTCTTTTTTAATTCATGGCTTTTAGGTAGGGCAGTAATTTTAAAATAATGTCTTATAATTGTATTTCCAGGTCACTTTTTTTTCCCACAAGATATGTCACATTATATTCTATTTTTTCATTCCTTTGTTTTTTTATTCCTTTATTATTACTTGATTTCTCATAAAATCATTAGGTTCCATTTGCTCATTTCTAATTTTTAAATGAATTATCTTCTTCAGTTAGCTTTTATATCTTCTTTCCCATTTGGTCAATTATACTTTTAAAGTTTTTTTTTTAATTTTTCATCTAATTTTTCTCCCACTTTTTTTCATTAGGCCAATTCTGTTTTGTTTTGTTTTTTAACATTCTTCTTATCATTGACTTTTAGTATCTCTTTTTACCATTTGATCTAGCCTCTTCTTTAAGGTGTTATTTTCTTCAGTATTTTTTGTTTCCTTTAGCAAGCTCATGACTCATTTTTCATGATTTTCTTGCATTACTGATTTCTCTCCCAATTTTCCCTCTTACTTGATTTTCAAAACCCTTTTTGAGCTCTTCCATGACATGAGACCAGTTTATATTTTTATTGGAGTCTTTGATTGTTGGTATGGTAACTCTGTTGTCTTTTTTTAAGTATGTGACTTGATCTTTCTTGTCACATCAGTTACTTTATGTGCTCTGAAGTTTTTTTTCCTGTTGTTTCCTCATTTTCCTAGTCTATTTCTTGACTTTTAACTCTGTGTTATAGCAAGGCTTTGCTTTCAGGATGGATGGCTCATTATCCCAATCTTTAGGGCTTTTATGAAACTGTTTTCAGAGATACATAAAGAGACAGATAAGTTTTCAGTTCTTCTAAGGTGATATTATCTAAGGAGAGTTATATTTACTATTTTCTCATATTTTTCTCTGGCCTATGAGTGACCACAACCATTCTTTTCTGCTTTGTAACTGTGACCAGAGTCCCTGCTCTCCTTTGGCTACATGTTCATTTGTGCTAGTGCTCCTTCTTTACCTGGAACAGCCACACAGGACTATGACCTGGATCTAAGCATGGGCAAAGCACCTGAATCCTACTTCAATGAATGAATGTTAATGCAAAAAGTTAAATAAAATATTATCAGAGAAATTCAAGCAACGTATCAAGGGGATAATAATCTATGACAAGATGGGATACCAGCAAGGTAGGGCTAGTTCAATTTCAGGAAAACTATTAACATAATTGACCACATCAGTAACAAAACTAATTGAAATCAAATATTTATATCTATAGTTGCAGAAAAAGCTTTTGAGAACATACAATACCCATTGCTATTAAAAATACTAGCTAGTTAATGGAATCTTCCATCAAATGATTAGCAGTATCTGTCTAAAATCATCAGCAAGCATTATATGTAATGTGGATAAGCAAACTTTCCCAAGAAAATCAGATGTGAAGCAATGATGTACATTATCACCTCTAATTTTTATTATTGTATTAGAAATGTTACTTACAGAAATAAGAAAAGAAAAGAATGAATTTAGAATATGCAATAATGAAACAAAACTATCACTCATTGCAGATAATATCATGCTATACATAGAGAATCCTATATCAGGGCTTCCTTAACTTTTTACTCTGGTAAAGCATTGAAGGGGTTAGGGAGTTTTCAGATAAAAAAAAGTAAAAGCTATCTATGGTCATAAGAAAATATGCTCTAAATCACTATTGATTAGATAAATACAAATGAAAACAACCCTGAGGTACCACATCACATCTATTAGGTTGACTATTGTGACAAAAAATGGAAATTATAAATGATGGAGATGTGGGAAAATTGGAACAGAAATGCATTGTTTGTGGAATTGTGAACTGATTTAACATCTGTGGGGAACAATTTGAAACTATGCCCAAAGGGCTATAAAGCTAAGCATATCCTTTGATCCAGCAGTACTAGTATTACGTCTGTATTCCAAAAAGATCATAAAAAATGGAAAAGGACCCATATATACAAAATATTTGTAGCAGCTCTTATTTTTGGGAGGGTTAACAAGTTCACTTTAATCAAACAAATGTATATTACCTAGTTCAGGGGGAAAAGGTCAGCACCCGAACTTCAGAGTATACAGACAAAACTTACAGATCAAACAGACAGGCTTCCAAACTGTCCCAACATTACATACATCAATACCAAACCACAGTTACCAGAGAGGGAAGCATCAACATCTGGGTTTTCAAAACCGGGGGACTCTCAATGGCTACCCAGAGTCTTATCTGGTTAAATCACACAACACTTCTCAAAGTGAAACCCCTGTAGCAGCTCTTTTTGTGGTGGCAAAGAATTGGAAATTGAAGGGATGTCCATCAATTGGGAAATAACTAAACAAAGTGTGCTATATGAATGTAATGGAATATTATTGTGATATGTGATATAAGAAATGATGAGCAGACAGAATTCAGAAAAAACCTTAAAAGATGTGCATGAACTTATGCATAGTACATTGTATAGAACAAGAAAAACATTGTACACAGCAACAGAAATATTGTATAATGATCCACTGTAATATCCTAAGATCTTTGCAGCAATGCAGTGATCTGAGACAGTTACAAAAGTTTCATGATAGAAATGTTAGCCACATCTAGAGAAAGGACTATAGAGTCTGAATGCAGATCAAAACATACTATTTTCACTTTTTTCTTTCCATGTAGTTTCCCCCTTTTGTTCTGATTTTTCTTTCACAACATGACTAATATGGAAATATGTTTAACATGATTTTACATGTATAGTCTATATCAGATTGCTTGTCATCTTGGGGAATGGGGGGAGGGGATGGAAAGACAGAGATAAATGTAGAACTCTTAATCTTACAAAAGTGAAAAGTCAATGTTGAAAACTAAGTAAATAAATTTATTCAATAAAAAGAAGGTCTATAAAATAATGAATAAGTTGATGCAGATGATTTTAGGTATGAGCAAACCTGGAGGTAAAAATGAAATCCGGTTTTAAGAGAAATTGTAGAAAATGTTAATTTGAAAGTGAATTTTAGTTCTTGAGACAACATATTTGTAGTAGGGACTGAACCAAATTTCCTATAAAAATAGAAGTCTCTATAGTTTAACATAACAAAGCAAAATGCATACACACACACATATATATACATGCATTTATAAATTTATATATATGTGTGTGTGTGTGTGTGTGTGTGTATTTAAAAGTTTTAGAGAAAGCAAAATTGTTAAAGTTCTCAAATTTGTTCACATTTTCATTCATCCTTCTCCCTACGTTCACCTTCGCTCTTTCATCAAATGCTTTTTTCACAGGTTAAACTCTGCTATCCCCTTGTCCAATGGTATTCCATTAATTTAATTTTATTTATTTTAAATGGTAGATAATTTATCTGAAATAGAGTAATCTAATAAATAGAGACCTGAGCCCAGAGTCAGGAAGACCTGAGTTAAAGCCCAGCCTGAGAGACTAGTTATGAGATCCATGGAAAAATTACTTGTCTTCCTCAGTTAGCACTTAACTGGCAGATTTCTTGTGAGGTTCAAGTAAGATAGTATCTGTGAAGTGCTTACCAGAGTGCCTAGCATGTAGTAGACATTTAATAAATGTTTCTTCATTCCTTCTACATTAGTGAGGGAAAAAATATTATTCTTGTCGTGGGATGAACCTAGTCTGTGTCTGTGCATATTGCCTTTCTCAGTGAAAATGGAATATTTTCTTAAATTTAAAAAGCATACATTTACTGCATTATAAAACATTCACACACACATACACATATGGGGTGCATTAAATAAATATATACAAGAAAAGCATCCTATTAATATATCTAGAACATTGTTTTACCCATACAATATCTCTGAACAGTATCCTTTGAGTTATTTCAAATCATTAAAAATGTAAAAAATAATTAGTCATTGTCATAATTGTTTTCTGTTTTCTCTTCCCATCAGGGAGGCTGATAGCAGCATACAAATCACAATGAACCCCATTTTAAAAGTCATGTGTTCGAACTTTCCTACTTATTACTATTTCTTTTTAATCATCAAGGTTTTTTTTTACTTATTCTATGCATTTTTCCTTGGCTTGATGTTCTAGAAAAAAACAGCAAAGTCTTATTGAAATTTAATTGGAGGAAAGTTGTTAGATACCCCCACCATACACACCTTTAATTTCTACCTCAACTTATTTAAATTAGAAGTTTTAATTTTGCCTTATTAATCATTTGAGGTATAGTAATTTTAGGCTGATTTGTTTTTCTCCAATCCTCAGAAAAATTATCTTAATGTTTGATATAGCTTGTCTATCTGTGAATTATTAATCAATAAATAATGAAATACACAGATTTTGTGAATACTTACTTATAATTTTGTCATAGAGGGAATTCTTATCAATTCTATCTTTCACCATTAAAGGTTCATGTAGAAAGTAGTACTTGAGCTGCATATTGAAAAAAGAGACAGAGTTATAGTGGTATATTGAGTAAGGATTATATTCCAGGCATGGGGGAGAACCAGTGTAAATATGTTTATGGAGGTAAGAGACATAATACCATCTATGACGAACAGAGAAAAGGCTAGCTTAATTGGATTGAAGAGTGAAGAGGGGAAGTTGTGGAAAACAGAAGTGATAAAGTGAAGAAAAGATAAAATGAAATTAAACTTTGGGAGAACTTGAAAATTGAACAGAAGAATTTATTTTATCCTAGACAAAATAGGAGCAACTGTATTTAACTGAATAAGGAAGTTATATGATTAGATTTTATCTTAAGGAAAATTTGTGGAAAATGAATTGGAATGGGGAGAGACCCAAGCCACAGAGATCAGTATAAGGGGCCATCAAAATAATTTAGATAAGATTTCATGAGGACCTGAAATTAGTGATTATGTAAATAGGAAGAATGGATAATGTAAGACAATTTTTATGGTGGTAAAAGGAAGCAAGGTGTAACAACAAATTAGACAGAAAACTGAGGGCCACCAGTTAAGTACAATGCTGATATTATAAACCTGGGAAAGTGGGAAAATGCTTATACTTTCAACAGAGAACTTTAGAAGAGGAGTGGATTTGTGAGAAAAGTAAATATGTTCTGACAAAGAGAGTTTAAGATGTCTCTTCTATCATATCCAGATTGAAATTCCTGACACAATTGGTGATATAGGACTGAAGTACAGGGGGAAGACTCAAGCCAGAAAAATCAACTTTTTAGTCATCTTGTTGGGTGAAGATTTAGTAAAGGAAGCTGAGAAGGAGCAGTTAGAATGGAACTAGGAGAGGAGAACCCAGACAAGAGAATATAGGAGGAGAGGGTAGTAAACAGTTTCAAGTGTAGCGGGTAGATCAAGAACCATGTGAATTGAGAAAAGGCAATCAGATAATCACTTAAGAGCTAATTGCTGCCTTTGGAGAAAATAGTAGCAATTGTATGATGGTGTCAGGTGGCATAACACAGGTGAGAGGTGAATGAGAAAAGAAATAGTAAGAACAAGGACATAAAGCTTATTCTTAGATTTAGACTGAGAAAGGCAGGAAAGTTACAGGAAAATATCATAGGAGGATGACAGTGTTGAGAGAAGTTTATTCTTTTATTTTTAGAATGAGAGAAACTTAAGCATGATTGAAATCAATAAGGAAGGAACCAATGACTGGAGATATGCTAAAGATTAAAGAGAAAGAGACAAAAAGATTTTGTTTTCATCTACTGGAGAAAAAAATAAGGGGATGACATTGAAAGCATATGAAGAAGTTTTGACCTTGACAAGGAGCAGGACCATTTCATTATCAAAGACTGGAACAAAGGGCAAGTGACTGAGGAATGATTTCAAAAGAGATTATGATGAAGAGAAGGGGAAGAGAATGAGGTATATCATATCTTCTCAATTTGCTCAATGATGAAATAGGTAATATTTTAATTAGGAGAACGGGAAGTGGTAGAGTTATGGAAGACTTAAGAAAAGAAGAGAAAATTTGGAATAGTTTCTTTGATGAGTTATATGGGGAATCAGTAAGGTAGGAATATAAAGATAACTTTACTGTCTTGAGAATCTAGTTTAGATCCTTTGGTCCAGTTCTTTTCATTAAGCAAACTAAGACCCACACAAAACTAGTAGAAGGTGGTACTGATGATGAAATAAAAACATAGGTTTCTTGCTTACTAGTATACTAGTAAGTATACTACTAGTATACTATACTATACCATACTATACCATACTATACTATACTATACTGTACTGTACTATACTATACTATACTATACTATACTATACTATACTATACTAGTATACTACTAGTAAGTATACTACTCTCCAGAATACCTCACTAACTTGTTTTCCTTTTTTTTCAAATTACTTCTCTGAGATGATGATTTTTAATGAATGCTGTTGCTCATCTTCAAAGATCTCAATGAAATACTGAAAACATCTTCATTAACCTAAATGTTTATTAAGATGCAGGTGTACCAGGGAGGTTTGGTATAATTTTACCTCTATTAAACTCTAGCAAAATTATCACAAAATACATAGAAAAACTCATAGAGCTGCTCAGAGAATTACTGCTAGACTGCCATACAATGTTATACTACTTATGAGGAGATCAGAGTTAGAATGACAGTTTTAGTTGCCCTAAGCCTGTGTGGTAGGAAAGAATTATATTTGTGACTGCTGCAAAGAAAAATGGTGAACATGCAGGGAAGATTTAGAAACTTCTTTTGTGTGACCTTGGAATAATGGATAAGCACTATATTCAATGTTTCTATTTGTATAGGGGTTCTATTGTATACTTGATATTGTAATGCAGTCTAATTTGGGAGGGAGGCTGATATTCAGATATTACAAGGAAACAATTTGCTTGTCCTATGCAGAGTATTGAGCACTTCTGTAGGATATCAGTATCTTTGGAAAGTGAAGTAGATAGTAGATTCTTCTTTTGTGCCTCCTGTAATTATATGAATCTTTACTCCAGTTAAATCCTTAGTCCAGTTAATTCTACTTGAAGTCATTCTAAAACCACTCTATAACGTCAGCTTTGTAATCATCTATTATTTTAATTTTCCCAGTTCTCTAGGATGGCTTGACATTTTCAAAATGGTACTTTTATAGATTAATATTAAATGCTAGGATTAGATGTATTTTTATAATGGATAATTATAAATTCCCTAAATTTTCTGACTCCTTAGGCAATATATGTCATTGTAAATCAGGGAATTTTGAAAATAATGACTAAAGATTAAAAATAATCACTTTTAAATGAATTGCTATGTTCCTGATTATTCAAAATTAAATCATTTGGTCCACAGATTGCTTATGTGCTTTTTGGGGGTCTATATAATTCCCCACTTTCTTTGTAGCATAATTATTCATCCAACAAATAACTGAGAAGTAAAATAAGAAAAAAAGTCATTCTAACTTACCAATTCCAAGACATTAATTCTAAGGCTTTCATCTGACCAGGCATCAAGTGAATAATGGATAAGATATTAAACCTCACTCATACCAATCAGAACTCACACTTCAAGTCTGCCTTATCACCTACTATTTTGCATGTTTAGATATGAACAATAATTTCTATGAAACCACGGATATAATTGAATCAAAAACTGATTTATACACATAATAAATGCAGTCAAGTTGACAATTTATGGAAAAAAGTTTAATAAATAATTTTTGTTGTTCCCTTTGCATATTTCACCACACTAAGCTATGTTTATACAAGTAGAAGTAGTGAAGATGTTAAAATTATCCAAATAATTAAAATCATTCTGTTACCACTCCTCAAAACTGTGTGTGTGTAGGGGTGGCTAGGTGGCACAGTGAGTAAGAGGGCTGGCCTCGGAGTTGGGATGACTTGAGATCGGATCCAGCCTCAGAAAATGAGCACCCTCACATAATGACTGGCCATGTAACCTTGAGCAAGTTACTTAACCCCAATTGCTTTAAAAAAAAAAAAAAACCAAAAACTGTTTGTGTGGTCTTACTCAAGGACAATCATGGTTAAATTTTTTCTATTAATGGCAAGGTATAATTACTCTTATCCATAGATGATATTGTACTAATCACATCAGTAGAGTATTCCCTGGATATGGATGCAGAAGGTAACAGACAGCAGCTAAATGACACCATGGGTAAGATTGCTGCACTTAGAGTCAGGAAGCAATAAATACAATTACCTTTTGAAAACCTTACTAGCTACATGACCCTGGGCAATCCACTTAATCTTTTGTCTGTCTAAATTTCTTTAATTATAAAATGGGGATAATAACAGCACCAAACTCACAGGAGTGTTGTGATGGTCATTGTAATAACATATGTATGGCACTTGGTAATCCTTAAAGTACTATAAATGTTGTTGCTCTTGCTACTACTACTACTACTACTACGACTACTATTACTACTACTACTACTGCTGCTGCTGCTGCTGCTGCTGCCACCACTGCCCCCGCTCCTACTACAACTACTATTGTAATCTATGTGAAAATAAGATATATCATCAGTATTTCTAAGGTTTAGGAAGTCCTGGCCAAAAATTTGATCACTATTGGGGCATATTTAATGTCCTTAAAGTTAATAAATCCAAGAAAAAATGACAAATTTGTTGACAAGTCTACCTAGCCCCGACCTTGGCTCTCTATTGAGTACAATATATTACTATGATAATGTCTAAAAAATGTTGATTTCTACGGGGTAGCTAGGTGGCACAGCGAATAGAGCACCAGCCTTGGAGACTGGAGGACCTGAGTTCAAATTTGACTTCATATATTTAACACTTACTAGTTGTGTGACCTTGTTCAAGTCACTTAATTCCAAAGGCCTCCCAAAAAGCCAAAAAAATTGGTTTCTGGACCATGGGTTAGATATGATAAGTATAAGACCCTTAACAAACAAAAAATATAATAACTGTATTAAAGACACATGTACACACACACACACACACACACACACACACACACACACACTCTTAGCTTGGAGATTTGTAAATCTTACTAAGAGGGCTTGGAATTTAGAATGATATGGACAATGACCAACAGATCAGATCCATCCCCATGGGAGGTACAAAGCCTCACTACCCCTTTCTCTGTCTCTGTGTCTCTTTGTTTCTCTCTATTCCTCTTCCCAAACAGCTGGCACCCTAGAGGTAATGCCCCAGTCACAGGTATTCTCACTTGTGGAAGACTTTTGAAATAAGCTTCCACTTCCTAACAGAGATAATTAATTGAGTGCATATTGAAACTTTTTTTTTTAATATGGGCAGTGTGGAATTTGTTTGTTTAGCTATAAATATTTATAATAGGGAATTTTGTATGTATTGCCTTCTTAATAAGGGTAGTAGAAGGGAAGGGGAAAGAAATTTTAAAAATAAATGAATTTAATTTTAAATGAAATTAAGTTGGTAAAGAGGGAACAGAAACATGTGTGTATATCTGTATATGTGTATAAGGATATGGATACCTATTCAAATGTGTATCTATTTTTCATAAGCATGTATATGTGAATATATTTTTTTTATTTTTGTTTTTATTTTTTTTTATATTTGAAACATTTAATGTTAAGACCTCAAATTTCAGATCCATTTCCTTCCTCCCTTGTCACCCATTCCCTCTGGGAAGATAAGTATTTCAGTATTTGTGGTACATGTCTAGCTATGCAAAACATTATCATAGTAGATATATTGTACAAGGCTGCTTATAGTTCCCTCCCACTCATCCCACCACCCACTTGGTCCATTCCGTACATGATCCTGTCCCTCCTCTATAGTGGGTACTTCCAACCTCCCCTCCCCACAAGGATGCCCTCCCATCCATCATCCCACCTCTCATCCCTCTTCCCCCTGTTCTGCTGTAGGTTGAGATATCCCATTTAGTATGTATGTCATTCTCTCCTTGAACCAAATTCAATGAGAATGTAGTTTTGCCTTTTTGCCTTCCCATTCTCCCCCTCCCTTGCAACCACTTCCCCTTGCTTCTTCTACATGAGATAGTTTACCCTACCCTGTCTCTCCCCATCTCCTCTTGCCACTTTCCTCTCTCACCTCATAATTTCATCCTTTGAGTATTCTCCCTTCCCAACAAATTCAACCTATGCCCTCTATCCATATATAACTGTAACCATATACACACACATTCACATATGTATTCATATGACCACACACCCTTCTTCCATTATTTTCAATAGTGAGAAAGATATCAGTCCCAGTTATTGTTTTTCTGTATAGGAATGTAAATAGTTCAACTTTGATAAGTTCCTTTTGATTTCTTTTCCCTGATTACCTTCGCAGGCATCTCTTCCTTCCTGTGTCTGGATGTCAAATTTTCTATTCAATTCTGGTTTTTCCCTCAAGAATGCTTGAAAGTCCTCTATTCCACTGAATGACCATATTTTCCCCTGAAACAAAATACTCAGTTTTGCTGGGTAGGTGACCCTTGGGTTCATTCCCAGATCTTTTGCCCTCTGGAATATCATATTCCATGCCCTTCGATGCCTCAGTGTAGAAGCTGCCAGGTCCTGGGCTATTCTGATTGTGTTTCCACAATGTTGAAATTGTTTCTTACTGGCTGCTTGTAGTATTTTCTCCTTGATCTGGGGATTCTGGAACCTGGATATAATATTCCTGGGAGGTTTCTTTTGGGATCTTTTTCAGGAGGTGATCTGTGGATTCTTTCAACCTCTATTTTGCCCTCTGGATCTAAAACATCAGGGCAGTTTTCCTTGAGAATTTCTTGAAGGGGGATTTCTAGGTTCTTTCTTTAATCATGGCTTTCAGGTAGTCCAATAACTTTTAAATTGTCTCTCCTGGATCTATTTTCCAGGTCAGTGGTTTTTCCCATGAGATATTTCACATTGCCTTCTACTCTTTCATTTGTTTGGATCTGCTTAACAGCAGCTTGATTCCTCATCAAGTCATTAGCTTCCATTTGCTCCAGTCTAACTCTGAAGGAATGAATCACCTCACTGAACTTTTGAGATTCTTTTTCCATCTAGCAAATTAGAACTTTTAAGGCATTCTTCTCCTCATTGCCCTTTTGGGCCTCCTTTGCCATTTGAGTTAGTCTATTTTTTAAGGTGTTGTTTTCCTCAGTCAGGCTGTTGACCCTCATTTCATACTTTTCCTGTATCCTTCTCATTTCTCTTTCCAATTTTTCCTCTACTTCTCTTATTTGATTTTTAAAGTCCTTCTTAAGGTCCTCTGTGGTCTGCAACCCGGTCATGTTTTCCCCTGGCGCTTTTGGAGCAGGACTTCTGACCTCACAGTCCTTTTCCCGCTCTATGCCCCCAAAATAGGAGTCTAGGGTTGCAGTTTTCTGTTTCCTTTGCCTTGGCATGTTGCCACTTAATTACTTGAGTTTTGGGCTTGTTGCCACACTATGGCTTTGCTGACAGATAGGGGAATTTTCATCCGGAATGCGTGGGAGGGCAACTTCCGTTTCTGGCAAGCTGTAAACCCACCCATGATTTCCACCCTAGATCACAATCCAGATCCAGGGAGGTTAAAGGAAGATCGATTACCCCCCAAGACTGATCGCTGGATCTCCCTACAGTTTGCAGGCCAGGAGCTCGAGCTGCTTCTGAAAACTACAAAATGGCATGTGTCCTCAGTGGCTTCTAGCCCCCAGGGGAGGAAGCTGAGGTATTCCCCAAATACTGGTCCCAAAGTCCATAGGGCACTCACCTCTTACTTTGTCCTAGGCATGTCTATGTTGATAATTCTGGAATCGCCACAGCTGTTGGTGTTCTGGGGTCTCTCCAGCTGGCTGCTGGCCCTGCCGCCCTGGGTCTAAAGCCTCGGCTCACGGGCTCTGCTTAGCTCCCCTCGGCTCCCCTCGCTCTGCATGCTGCCAGCTCCCAGAGCGCTGTGCTGGTCCTTCCTGCAGGGCTGCTGGGCTCTCCTCAGCAGGAGGTTAGCTTCTCTGTGTTGTTCTGTGGGTGCTGGGGCTCTAGAAGTTGTTCAGAGTCCCCTTTTACATAGTTTGGGGGGATTCTGGGGGCAGAGTGGCTTGGATGAGCTGTTTCTACTCCGCCATCTTGGCTTCACCCCATGTATGTGTGAATATATATGGGAATTCATAGAGCAGTTGTGATCTGTTTTGTAAGGAAGAATAATCACAATGAAGAAAAATGTATGTAAATTTCAAATTATCTTTGAGAAAATAAGATAGACTAGATGATTGCTAAACAAATTTAAAATGTTTATTAATTCAAAATGACAAAGAAGAAACTCCAAGCTAATTAAACTATAGAGCGTAAGTAGGGAAATAGACACAAATCTGTCATAAAAAAAGAATATATGCATACAATCACCTTCCTCAGAAACAGTATTCAGCATGACTGGAAGGGAGCTAAACAAGATAGTAAAGCCATCTGTTTATTGCAGTGAGAGTTCACTTTACCTACCTTAATAACAAAATTATCTTTATTTTTTGGGGGGTTCTATCAAAGTGCATTTCACCACCATTTTTGGGAAAGCAGTTTAGTATTTCCTGACTCTTATTAACAGGAAGCTGTTGTGAAAATCTTAACTTTCTCCATCCAATTGCAGATTAAAACTACTCTCTAGGTTTATTCCTCAAGAGAAATGAAGGGACAGCTGCTCTTAATATGTTCTAACACATTATGACATGTCCAGTACTTTCTTTAAAAAACAAAGAAACAGGGGGAGGAGCCAACATGGCAGAAAGGAAGAAGTAACCTCACTAATCTCCTCAGTCACTAAGTCTCAAAGGGTGAATCTGAGCGGATTCTGGAGTGATGAAGCACACCGGAAGATGGAGTGTGGCAGAGTCCAGCCCAGGAGGTTGCCCAGTGTGTCCAGACAGGACAAGCACAGAGTGTGTGGGGTCTGCACAGCTCAGACCTAAGAGCAGACAAGCAGACTACACCAGAGAGAGAAAAAGCCCCAGCATGCAGATGAATGGCAGTCATCTCGCCTTCATGTCACAAGGGGCCTGGAAGGGTCATTGGAGCCAGGTAGGGGATTTGAGTCCCCAGTTGAGAGATCGGCCACCAGCCTGGAAGATTAGAAACTCCCTGCCTGTATAATACTGGGGCTAGAATGGCAAAGTAAATTCTAGCTGCTCTGATCCCCCCATCCCTCCCCCATGAAGTAGAAAACCCAGAGATAGGTCTCCCACCCAGATTGAAATCCCAAGTTAATGGAAATAGCCCCAGGCTTGGGAGTCTCCAAGAAGGGGTATAACTGAGAAAATCAGGAGTCTGAAGAGAAGAGAGGGAGGGGTCCCAACAAGCCCCACCTCACCTCACCAACAAATGCCTGCTTATAGCCCAGGGATATAGAGGCAAAAATCTATTCAATTCCACAGTCTTCTCAAGTGCATCTCCCTTCCTTTCTGACATTCCTGCCTTAGCCAGGAGGCTACAGAACTCAAAGTCAAAGACCAGGCCCTTAGCTCATAGCCTGAGAAATTAAGAAACAGGAAATCACAATGGCAAGGAAGGAAGCTGAGACCCATATGTACAAAAATATTTATATCAGCCCTTTTTGTGGTTACAAAGAATTGGAAACTAAAGGGGTGCCCATCAATTGGGGAATGGCTAAACAAGTTGTGGTATATGAATGTAATGGAATATTATTGTGCTATAAGAAACAAGGAGGTGACGGATTTCATAATTACCTCGAGAGACTTATACAAGCTGATGCTGAGTGAGAATAGTAGAATCAGAAGAAATTTGTATATAATCACAGACATGTCATATCTGTGATGACCAACTATGACAGACTGGACTCTTTCCAGCAATGCAATGATATAAGTCAATCCCAAAAGACTCAAGAAAGAGAGAAATGCGCCATCCAGAGATATAACTAGAAAGAACTGAGCCTGAATCCTGATGGGAGCAAACTAAATGATCTTTTTCTTTTCATTGTTTGGTTTTATTTCTTCTTTACCATCTTTCATCCCACCTAGTACAATAGGCTTTTGTAATTGGAATAATGTCTATTATGAATGTATTTGCAAATCCTATACTGGACTATATGCTGTCATGGGGGGAGGGGGGAGGGAAGTAAAGGAAATTTGAAAATCAAGGAACTATGGAATTGAATCTTGTTAACCAAAACTAAACGAATAAATTAATTAAACAAACAAACATTTATTGTAGTTTTTATTAATGAAATAAAACTACATTTACTTAACATAGCATAATAAAAAGATGATAGCGTATGAAACTGTAAATTTATTATGTACAATTTACTATTCCCTTTAAATATATAATGAAACTGTCATTTGAAGATTTTTTTAATTCCCTTTCTCCCTTGGCCTAGGCATGATTACCATTAGACACAAATAGTGTATGTGTATACACACATATATACATATACATATATCTATATACACATATGCATACATGCACATACATATCTATGTATAATTATTTTATACATAGTTCTATATATGAATTCTTTCTCTGGATGCAGATAATGCCTTCCTTCATATATCTTTTGTAGTTAATTTGGGTATTTATTATAGTAAAATTTACTTATTCACTCAAAATTTTTCTTAAAACAATATTCCTGTTACTGTATACAATATCCTTTTGGTTCATTATTTTGTGCAGGTCTATTCATGTTTTCCCCTATGATTATAAAGCTTATCAATTTTTATAGCAGCATAGTATTCCATCACAATCATATACCACAACTTCTTCATCCACTCTACAATTGCTGAACTACCCCAAGTTCCAGTTCTTTACCACCACAAAGAGAAATACTATAAATATTTTGGAATATATAAATTATTTTCCTTTTTCCATAATCACCTTTGGATATGGACTTAGTAGAAGTATTCCATCACAGTCATATACCACAACTTGTTCAGCAAGAATCTCTTAATAATTCTCCGAATCATTATCCAATCCCAATTTTCCATATAAACAATAGTGTTTTTACAAGGAAGATGGTCAGTATATGTCAATGATAAAAGACTACAAATAGAAAACTAGAATGATCTATGGGTGTCTTCAGCATAGTATAAGAAGGAGAAATATGTCCAGCATATTGGGTATTCTATAAACTATTTAAAGGGATATATGGAGAAAACTGTGTGTTTGTGTGTGTGTGTGTGTGTGTGTGTGTTGAAGAAAAATTCAAGTTTTAATCTTCAGTAAAAAAGATTTAATACCTGTAGTGGACCTTAGAAATCACCTCATTCAACCTCTTTATTCAGCAGATGAAAAAGCTGGGATGTACCAACACAGCTATAATTATTGAAGGTCTGTTGACAGAATACACACTTTTTTTCCCCACCATACCTTGATGTGATACTTCTGTGTTTATTTTTAATTTCACAAAATTTTGTTTAACTTTTCTTCTAAACTTGAGTAAACCAGTCATGACCTACATTCTCTCTCTGTTGATCTTTCTTTCATAAGTGATTGATCTTGCATTCATTATTATGTCATTTTCATTCCCATATCAAGAGTAAGATAGCTCATGCTCAGTTATCTAGACACTCTGCATGTCTCTGTCTGGACTTCTTCACCTCCTTGACAGCAGCTTTGCCCTACAGTGTATACTCTTCCTTCCCTGAATTGCAACTCCCCTTGATATCGTTTCACCCAAAAGAGTGTAAATTCCTTGATGGTAGATATTAACTTTTTGCTTGTGTTTATGTTTCCCATACCTGGCACAAGGCATAACATAGCACTGTTAAATCTTTTATTCATAGATATTCTTAGCTCATCGAGATAATTTTAAATTCCAACTCCCTTTTACTATGTTCAAGTCATTATACTCTGCTTTGTGTCATTGTCAACATCCATCTATTTCTTCAAGGTCAGGATTATATCCATTAGGGGAAAAAATGTAGCAGTTCTGGCTTTATAATCTTCTCCAATAGAACTCCTTTAGGAATCCAGAGATTATTTCTCTATCTGGTCTCTATTACTATAATCAGTTTTGGATTTAATCTTCCTAAAAAGACCTCCAACGTTGAAATCTTAGGAAACCAGAATATTTTCCATAGACTATTCAAATATTTTGCTTTTACTGCCCTTATGAGGCAATACACACCTAAAAAATTAAATATCTGTCCAATCTCTTGAGTCTTCTATTAATCTAAAACTTCTGATATACATAGTTTTATTTCCTGTTGGGACTATCCCTCATGGAATTTTTTTTCACATTTAAGGACAATTAAAATGAAACTGAGATGAACTGATGGTGATGGTCTTGTTAATGGAATCCAGGAACAGAGTCATTGTGGTCCCATTTTCTGCACATAAGATTCTTATTTGAACTGAAGGAATGCCATTCTTTGAAAGCACAATTTCAAATGAAAAATAAAAGTAAAACTGATTATGGAGGGAGGAACAAAGGTAAAACTGACATATTTGATGAATTTCATTGTTTAGCAAGTAATATAGTAGGGTATGTGGATACAATAAATAGTTACAGAAAAAAATACAAAAGATTGGGAAGAAAGAGGTACAAATGTAGACACACTACTAGAAAGACTTTGCAACCACTGCTATATATCAAAACTACCAGGTAGAAGATAAACTTACTACATTTGCCATATTAGAAACAAACTCCATATGTTTTTTTACCCTCAGGGTTGACTTGGCAATTTGTGTTCTTTAAGGTAAAGGTAGATATTAAGCAAGGATGTCAAAATGAAACAGTCAAAGGATCATATTTCATCTTATTTTTAAATTTTAAAGGATATGATAGATAAATAGCTTGGGCATTTCTATATACTTAGTCAAAGGTCAGTGCTATATAATTTTGGTGAAGCTGAACCAGGATTCAGGAAGTTATTTTTGGGGGGCTTAGGAGAGAGAAAATTAATTTGTTTCGATTTGCTTTGGTTATTTCCAAATAATGAATTTAGTAATGGGTCTAGAAGAATAATATCTTTATCATTATGAACCAGAATTTAGATGAAACATAATCCGAACAATCAAATATTTAATTTCATCTATTTGGCTATTTTCTCACGTATGATAACAAGAAGTATCATTTGGGGATGCCATAGAAAAACCAAAAGAATGTCTATGTTCATTCATATGCCTATTCATCTATTAATACAATTAGAAATTATTTTTTATAGTATAGCAGTATAATGGGTCTTATAGAATATACAAAAAGCTATGTGGTATAGTAAATAGAGTTCTGGAGTGTAATGGTAATGTAATTTGAATTTGAAAATCCCTTTTTGTTGGCAAATGTAGCAGGTACTTAGTAATTGATCAAGTCTCTGTTGGGGAAACAGAAGGTATGAACTCCTGTCTCCTGTTACATCGGTAACAGGAAGGGTTTGACTGAAACAGTAAGCTAATGCTGTATGTATATAAGGAAAAGCCCCAGAGAGGCACAGTCAGAATTTCTTGGGACAAGAATCTGGAAGCAGACAGCTGCAGAAGAGAGAATCAAAAACTGAGTCAGAATTTCCTGAGAACTTTTGGTGGTGGAGCTTCTGTTGAACAGGAGCCCAGGTGCCCCTTCCTCACCTGGCTGGATAAGGTGATTCTGATTTTTTGAATAAGCTGTAGAAGACTGAGGAAGCATGACCAGGATGCTAAGGCTTTGTTTGTGGCTTGGTTGAGCCTTGAATTCCCAGGAGCAGAAATTATGAAGGATTTGAAATGGACTGAACCCTGTGAAATTCAACGCGGAGCAAGGCCTACCCAAAGAGATGGACAAGGAACTGGGAGCTGCCTGTCATTGAAACTAGGTGACAGTCTGGTGAATCCAGATAAAATCTGGGACTATGGAAGGGGATCCAGGGAATCTGAGAACCAGCCCCAAGTCAAGATAAACAGACCTCTCTATGGGTACTGAGAGTATCAACAATACAATATTCCTAATGCCTATGGTAACTATAAATATGATGATATGGTTATTAATCAGAAAATATACCAGGCTCTCTACATGGGAAATAAAGTTAGAACATTTATTCAAATACCAGAGAACTGAGTCCCAAAATCAGAAAGTCAAAGCTATCACAATAGTTATGAAGTTGGCACATGTAGTTAATGTAGTAAACAGCCACATTCTCAAGCCTTCAAAACAGAACAGGCTACCTCAGGCAAAGATCCTCCCCTCCCCAGTCATGGCAACTGCTCATAATCTAGGAAGTGTTCTCCCAGCAGCTCTGGCTTCCAAAGTTCCGTCCTTGGTAGTCCTCAGCAGGAGATCTTAGCAGAAATTCTGGCTGGCTCAAAAAAGGAGTTTGCACCTCCACCTCCACCACTACCACTATAACTGCTGCTACTGCTGCCACACTGCCAATCACTGCAAGCACTCTAGCTTGGATTCTGTTTCCTCTCATCCCATAAGATGGGATAACATAAGATCCCACCCCTTCCTGCTATGTCAGCAAGTCCAACAGGACATGGAAGGTCTTTAAATCCCATAACCTTACATTGAGTAAGGATGAAATTATAGTTTACTAGTGACCTAGAGGTGGAGGGTCTCTGTATTTTCTAATGATTGTACTTAGTGATAAATGATACTTAGTAATTGATTGCTGAATAAGTGACTGATTGAATTAATTTAGTGTGCCCCAGGAGTGGAAGACTTTGACTATTTTACTTTGAGATGATTGTTCTTTGTTCTTTATATTGTGACCACTTTGGTGAAAACCATGTGGCCATTTTAATTATAAGCTGTTGTGAATAATATCTTGTGATTTTCTGTGAAAAGTTGTATTATTGTGAATGCTGTACCTTGACTTTCTGTGAATGTTTTGCTTTGATTTGTTATAGATTTGTTATAGAATAAATAGTGTTTGCTATACTGTATAATCAGAACCTTAAAAGTTGTTCACAGTAGCATTCTTCTGGGAAAATATTGTGCATGACTTTACATGGACCCAGAATAAGAATGACCTGAATTCAAATCTGGCCTCAGATAGTTACTTACTGGATGACCCTGGTCAAGTCACTTAGTCTTTCTTAAGCTCAGTCTCCTCATCTTTAAATGTGGTGATGATAATAGTAGCAAATAGTTCACAAGGTTGTTATTTGAGAAAACATTTTATGAAGATTAATCTTATTGTGTGTAGAATTGATTAGATGTGGAGAGACTAGAGGGCAAAAAGACTAATGAGCATGCTATTGAAAAAATAACTCAAGATTGGCTCACATTTTTAAAACTTAAAATTATGACTTATTACAATCCAGAAATAAAGTAATTAGGGCCTGGATTATGGCCATGATGAGAAAACAAAAGGAAAGAATGCATTTAACCAGAAAAAAAAATTAAGAGAGAATTAGAAGTTGAATGTGATTTCCATGTCAGGGTTGGGTAAATGGGGAATTTTTGATGCCACTGACAAAGATAAAAAAGATAGGCAGAAAAGCTGATCTGGTATGACTTTTTTTTGATTTTTGATTTTTGAAATGCTGACTTTGATGCAATATATCAGGAAGGGGCTAGTAGGCAATCAAACCTTTTTGTAAAAAATCTCTTTCTATTTATTTGTATGTGATGTTGGACAGATCAGAGGACATCATGATATACAGTTTTCATAGCAGGAAATATACAAACCATATTAGTTAGTAATTATTTTGGGATTTATCAGTGTATAGAATTTAATGATAAAATTCCATATTGTAACATATCTCATTATTTTTTTCTTCTGAAGATATTTAGTATGTACTAATTACCAAGTACCAGTTAAAAGGAGAGTTAATAAGTAGTTATAAGTTATGAGTTATATGTACAATTCTCTTTAAAATAAGTAATTATTCTTAACTCTTCAGTAAAACAGGAATTCAACTGAACTTTATTTTTATGAACTTAACATACATTTATTTTATTTAGTCAATTTGTAGACATGCCCATTGCCTTAGGCTCCAGGAATAGTTACATGTTCTGACAAAAGCCAGCTACTGCTTTTTAAGCAATTTAAGATAAAACCGGGCTACAAATCAGATGCCTTTATACTATATTATCAAGTCTTTGAGATGGGCTCTTTTTTATGAAAATGCAAAGGTTATCTTTCACAAAAGTTAGTAAACTGTGGGAAAAAATAATCTACAACTGGGGTGTTTAGGTCGCCCAGTAAATAAAGCATGGGCCTGGACTCAGGAGGACCTTGGTTCAAGTCCAGCCTCAGATACTTAAAACAAAAAACTAGCCATATGACCTTGGGCAAGTCACTTAACCCAAATTGCCCTACCTTCCCCCCTGCAAAAAGCAAAAAAAAAAAAATTCAGTAGTGTTCTAAGTTCCATGGAGTAAAATGTGATAATGTATTTCTCTGTTTCCCCATCTTCAGAGGTTGTAGGAAAATATAACAGGAAGATTAATAATTCAATTTTGGTACTTTTTCATGAGACTTTTTGGAGGTAAAAAGCTTTTAAGAATATATTCTGTTCTACCAAATCAAATGGATGAAAAGGAAGGAGAAAATCAACAAAAAATAAACATAATATGATAATAAAAGTAAAAAAAAAACCTTATAATCATATGATCTACCTACACCAAGCCTAAGTGAGTAGCGTTATTGTCCCCATTTTATAGATGAAAACACTAAGGGTCAATGAAGGTAGTATGATAAGAGGAATGTAAGTTTACACCTAAAGTGGGCCTTGGAAGTCATCTTAGCCTAAACCCTCATGTTAAATATGAGAAAATCAAAGCCTAGAGAGGTCAAATGTCTTACTTATGTTACATAGATAGTAAATTGTTGAAGGAAGCTTTGAATTCAGCTTTGTCTCCAGATTGAGTACTCTTTCAACTACACCAGGGATGAGGAACCTGGAATCCCTTTAACAAAATGAATTATTCAGTGAAGTTTGGAATCAGTCACTTGAGGAACTAGAAGGCCACATGTGGCCTTGAGACTGCAGGTTCCCCACCCAAAAAGTATATCATCTTTCCAATGGCCTAACAGCCCATGTTTCCCAATTCAAAATCCAGAACTCTTTTCACTTAATACTCAATGAGTTCTCATTATAAAGCATGCATATGAATCATTAACCATGAGGAAATGTGACCACATAATTAATTTAAACCAAACAAATATATATCATTTTCTTTTCTTTCTTTTTTTTTTTTTTTAAAGCAATTGGGGTTAAGTAACTTGCTCAAGGTTACACGGCTAGTCATTATTTATGCGTGGGTGCTCATTTTCTGAGGCCAGATCTGATCTCGGGTCATCCAAACTCCGAGGCCGGCGCTCTTGCTCACTGCGCCACCTAGCCGCCCCTTTAGGGCAATTGGGGTTAAGTAACTTGCCCAAGGTTACACGGCTAGGTTTTTGTTTGTGCGGATTAAGTGTCGGAGGCCGGCTCCGAACTCAGGTCCTTCTGATTCCAGGGCCGGCACTCTATTCACTGCGCCACCTAGCCGCCCCTATATATCATTTTCAATAGAATATAAGGACTTAAATGGTCAAATACTAAAGTTACAAAATAATAAGGGAAGATAAATTCCCCTTAGTTTAACTAAGATTAAAATATTAATATCAAGATTTTTCACCACTTGCAGAAGCAGAAAGGCAGACAGCCATTGAGGATTGTAAGGCATCATTAAACTAAATTTTCTCATTTTTTTTTTTGAGAAATGGAAAATCATTTCAGGAATTATCTGATGATGATAATTTTAACACCTTTATTTCACATAATCTTAAGAATTTGAATTTATCTCTTGCAAAATAAGAAAAAAATCAGGATCATGTTATATCCATAATACAAAATTTAATTTATTTTCCTAGTCCCCAAGATAGAGAATTCAGAGGTTAGATTGGTACATTGCAATATAGGATAAAGGATTCTCAATTTAATAGCAGGAGATTTGGGTTCCTGTCATGGCCCCAATATTTACTAGCCCTATGGAAAGTTCAATTCAATCAAAAATTCTATTTCTTGTTATAGTTTTCTGAAGTCAAGCCAATGTACTAGGCTAAAACTATAGACATAGTAGGAAGAGGACAGAATTCTCCTCTTTGATATACAAGAGCAAAGTGTAAAAAAATCATTTTCTTTTAAACATTTCTTCCTTTAGACTGTTAAAATATATGGAATTTCCAATTCTAGACTTTAGGTTAAAATATTGGGTTTGCAGCAGTTCCCTATGAAAAGGCAAGTAAGTTACCATGAAGGGTAGCATGACTCTTCAGATCCCATCCAGATGGTATGAACTCATTTGCCATAATAACAGGCAAATAGCTATCATAGAGCAGAGCCCCAAGAAAATGAGACACAAGACAGTTCATATTGATAAAGGAAGTATACTTTTAGAAATGGTCAAAATAAAAGGCATGAGTACAGAGAAAGTGAGAGAGAAAACAAATATTTGCATAAATAAGTTATTTAAACATTGTGAAGTAGTAAGAGCTCTGTAGTCTCAATTTTTCTTGTGTGCATGTCAAATAGTAACACATCTTTGTATGGGAGAGTGTGGAAAAGGGTCCAGGAACTTTAAATTTGATCACTTGGGACTAGAGAAGACATAGTGCGAGTGTGCTTGTGTGTGTGTGTGTGTGTGTGTGTGTGTGTGTGTGTGTGTGTGTGTGTGTGTATGTGTGTGTGTGAGAGAGAGAGAGAGAAACAGAGAGAGACAGAGACAGAGAGATGAGAATTTAGAGTTGGCAGCCTCAAAAGTAAATGGAGGCTTCTACTTCTGGTGAACACCAAATGGCAGACGACGCCGGTGCTGCAGGAGGTGCAGGAGGCCCCGGGGGCCCCGGCGTCGGAGGCCGGGGAGGCTTTCGCGGTGGCTTCGGCAGTGGGGGCCGTGGTCGAGGCCGGGGCCGTGGTCGAGGCCGAGGCCGCGGACGCGGGGCCCAGGGAGGAAAGACTGAAGACAAGGAGTGGGTTCCTGTCACTAAGCTGGGCCGGTTAGTCAAGGACATGAAGATCAAGTCCTTGGAAGAGATCTATCTTTTCTCGCTTCCTATCAAGGAGTCTGAGATCATAGATTTTTTCCTGGGATCTTCATTGAAAGATGAGGTTTTGAAGATCATGCCTGTTCAGAAACAAACTAGAGCTGGACAACGTACCAGGTTCAAGGCTTTTGTGGCCATTGGTGACTACAATGGCCATGTTGGTCTGGGTGTCAAGTGCTCCAAGGAAGTGGCCACAGCTATTCGTGGTGCTATCATTCTGGCCAAGCTGTCCATCGTTCCCGTGAGACATGGCTACTGGGGGAACAATTGGCAAGCCTCACACAGTACCCTGCAAGGTCACTGGGCGATGTGGGTCGGTTTTGGTGCGCCTGATCCCGGCCCCTAGAGGAACTGGCATTGTCTCAGCTCCTGTGCCTAAAAAGCTCCTGATGATGGCTGGAATTGATGATTGCTACACTTCTGCAAGAGGCTGTACTGCCACTCTGGGCAACTTCGGTAAAGCTACCTTTGATGCCATCTCCAAAACATACAGCTATCTAACCCCAGACCTATGGAAGGAGAATGTGTTCACTAAATCTCCTTATCAGGAATTCACCGACCATCTTGTGAAGACTCACACTCGAGTGTCTGTCCAGAGGACCCAGGCAGCTGCTGTGGCAACCACATAGATGTTTGTAAACAAATAAATTGAACTATGCCTGATAAGAAAAAAAAAAAAGTAAATGTAGATACAGAGAAACAATCAGCCAGGTTTTTATGATGTTCTGAGACTAACACTTCCCTCTTCTGCCCAGCATTGAAGCAACTGGGATCAGAAAATTTACCAAAACTATTTGAATGGCAATTCTATGAACTCTCAAGTGACAAAAAATGTTCTCAAGGATCACAAAGGAACTTAGAAAATGACTGTAAATGCATATACTAAATGATGCTGAGTGTAAGATTTCTCAGCAACAGCCAGGTCCTGATTAGTGATACATCTGACAAAGTGGTCATATTATCCTAGCACTGTATATTTACCTTGGAAAGAACCAATTACTACATTTTACATAATTATAATTTCAAGTAGTACAGATTTAAATACTTGCCATCATTTCACAGGTTCATTATTTACACTAATCTTAACCTATTTGCATTGAATTGCTCAGGAAGAAGTAGAAAGCAGAAAAAAAAAAGTTTAAGTTCCATAGATGATAAATTGCATCCATTTCACTATTTTCCTAATATATTGCATTTAGATCTAGAACATCTTTATGACAGTCAAATGAATGGTATGTTTGTATTTTCTCCAATCTGAACACAAAAGTACAATTATGAAAATAAGGTTTTTGCTATGTAACACATTCTCTCTACTACTGTCTAATGGTAAAAATCACAGATACAAATAACTTAAAAAGAATTAGAGTGTGGTAAAATTTATCAAAGGAAATAAATTTGTAACCAAGGAAATTTGAATTTAGGGATCGTGCATAACTTTGCTACAATATATTTAATTTTTATACTAGATCAAAGAAAGGGAAATTATCTTCTTTGTTGAATATTCTACAAATAAAATTAATAAAACACTATGAGGAGACATAGTTCAAAGACTGATCTTTGATTTATCTCTGTATTTAAACTCGTGCATTCATTTAATGTAGTTCCCCCTTTTGAGTAAAAAAAAAACAACAACAATTTAAAAAATCAGGATTTGCACTGCATTTTAAGTCCCTATGAATTAGCTCCACTGAAAAAGTTTTTCCCCCTCTGTATTTGATAATGGTAGTAACTAGCAACTTCTGTGTTGCCAAGCACAGAGAATTAAAGAAAATTCTGAAATTCAGCACATGTCAAATACTTTGCTTAGCTTTTAGAGTAACTTGTAGTGATTTGTGTGAATGTCTGATACTTTCACAGGTAAAAATATACTCTACCCCCTCCAGTTAGACCTGGATAGACATCCCTTATTTTTAATTCAGTTCAAGCAACTGCCTTATTGGCTTTGAACAGATAAAATTTTACCAGAGTGTCTTATTGTTTTCCATAGATTTCTGGAAGGAATTAATTTTCTTTATCTAAAGATTTTAAGAATCTTCTCTAAAGCATTTCCAAATACCTTTCCTCAGTTAACATGTTGAAATGTGGTGCCAAATTTGCTAATATTTTCATGCATTGGGTCTATAAGAAGTAGTGTCCTGTAATCACAATAAAAGTAAAATTCTTAATTTACAGGAATAAACAGTTTGGACATTAAAAGTAGGCTCATGCTAGAAGGAATTTTGAACAGCAGAGGGTCATGTGTGATTTGTAGAATGTTGCAATTGATCTGTTTTTCAGTAACTTTCCTGTAACATCCCCTACATCTTCCTTCCAAAAGCACAGTATTGCTTGATCTTACTTTTCTGGTTCTGTAACTAATTTTATCCAATTATTAATGCATTGCCACCAATAGGTATACATGTTTGTCACTACCCAGGCCAACCACTTCAATAGCCTGGAGAGCAGGGTAAAGAATCTTAAATCTGAGTGGCATGCTGATGTATACATTGGGTCCTAATGTGAGGACAAGCAAAGCTAAGGAGGGATTATGTATCAAAATGCTATGGGGCAGCTAGTCATATTTTGTTGGTTGTGGGGAGAGTCAACAGGATCATAATGACTTTGAAATTTATACATACATTTGTACATAAATGCATATATACACATATACACATACATCCATACATTCATACATATATACTTATATAGTTATATGTACATATATATGGAAAGAACGTAGAGGAGGAGGAGGAAGAGGAGGAGTTGTAAAAACAATCAGAAAGTACAAGCATCAGTATAAGGGAATCAAGAGCTACCAAAATTTTGGGGCACGGATAAGGCCAAACATCCAAACAAGGATTTTTTGTGGTAATTCAGTCTGTACAAACTAGTATGAGGAACACATATACAATATATTAAGAAAACCAGAACAGTTATGTTTAGTAATTTTCCAGGCTGAAATCAAGGAACTATAAGAGATGTTAATGCATTGGAAAAGTGTCTATGGGTCTGTGGGTTACCCTCACCTCCTCCCTCTCCCTTATAACACCTATCTAATCTTTTCTACAATTTCCATTATATTTTCTCAATATCTGCCTTCTTCTCTACACTATTGCAGTTACCACCTTAGTTTGTGCCAAAATCAAGTCTTGCCTATACTATAATAATGCTCTCCTATATGGTCACATTGATTCAAATCCCTTTCCTCTACAATCCATCCTCCACAATCTGACAAAATGATTTTTCTAAGTAAAAGTTCTGAATATGTCACATTCCTACTCAATAGATTCTAGACTCCCTGTTACTATAGGACAGGGCAAGGGACAAGACCTGTGATTTCACTAGTATAGATAATAAGAGAATGTCATTTTCCAATATTAGTCAGTCCATTATTTGCAACTTAGAAGGTTTCCTCAGATATTAAAGCTTAAGTGACCTGCCTAGGATCACAAGACTGGTCTGGTTCAGCTGTGAAACTTAAACCCCAGTTTTCCTGGCTTTGAGACAGACTTTCTATCCACCATCATGATTCCTCTAAGATCAAATGCAAATTCTTTTCTTGTAATTTAAAGTCATTCACAGTCTGGATCCAATCGACCTTTTCAGGCTAAATATGTTATTCTTCTTCATAAAGTCTCTCTGAAACCAAACAAATCTTCCTGCTTGGTTTTCCTCACACAGATTGTTCCAACGCTGTTTTCAGTACCTTTGCGCAGACTTTGCTCCATGCCTAGAATCTACTTCCTCCTTTCCTCAACATTTCCTACAAAATTTAGTTCAAACACCACTAATTTTCTACATTATGCCTTTCCTGATTTCAGGTCCTTCCCCACTGCCCCATCCTCTGGTTGTGCCTGACCAATATTATATTACATATATATATAGTCGTCTCTGGTCTGTGGAGTTGCTGACACAGGGAAGTACATTTTTAGAGCAAAGTAAAGTAGTCTTATTGATTAGTTCAGGCTTTGAATCTTACTGAGGGTCAAAAACTATATTTAATTATTAGCAGTATATACACACATGCATGCATATGTGTATATAGGTATATATGTATATATACATGTATGTATGTTTATTAATATATACCATATAAATGTATATGATATATAAATATAATATTATAAATTTATTTATGTTATATTACATTATTAAATTATATATACAAATTTCTTTTATATATAAATGCATATAAAATATAAATATATATGTTTATGCATATGAGTGTATACACACATACATATAATTTTCATGTTATGTCTTAGGGAAAAAAAGAATCAAGCTATTTTAAGGCGGGGTCTACTTCATTTTGATCTTTGTGTCCCCATCTCCTAAAGTGGTGCCTTACAAATAATAAGCCTTTAGCAAATATTTGTTAAAATTTGAACTGGTTGATTGACTGGCAACAGGCAGGGACAATGCTTCACTGCAGGAGGGTTCCTGTAAATATCAGACTATTCACATTTGTCTTGTCCTCATAGGATGAATGAGTCTCAGCTGTAGTTAACATCCTCAAGTAATTTGTGTAAAATACTTGTGTACTCCATGCTTTAAGAAATTGTATTTGTTGTTTCTTTTGTCTCATCTTAAAATATGCATTGGATTTCATTATTCATTCTTCTTAAACATTTTTAAGGAAGCTGACTTTGCCTATTATCATCAATCAACATACAAGTATTCACTGAGCACCTTTTGTGTCCCTGCTGTATTAGGCACTCTTAACAATATAGTGAGTGAATGTTATAGGAATATTAATGGGCATTTTGACAAGGGTTCATATTATGGTCCAGATGGATAAGACAGAAAGCCTGTATTTGCATGTCCTGAAAATACATAGTTGTTTTCTAATTATAAAATGTATATTGCTTTATGTATCAACAATATTTTGTTGACATTTAATTTTCCTAATATAGCAAAACTGATGGCCTTAACTAATATATGAAGAAACTACAGTGCCCCCAGTGTCTAAAAATCCTCTATGGTGGACCACATAGAAAAATACATATATAATGAGATCTATGGTGTTCCAATTAATTTTCCTTGACAAATCTTTACAAGGACAAAATCCTGTAATACCTAATATTCATTACAAAGAAAATTTATTACAAAGAACTGAGTCATGTGATAAATATTCTGTATTATGTTTAGCAGAAAAAATGCTTAAGGGGTTGCTAGGTGGCACAGTGAATGGTGCAACAGCCCTGTAGTCAGGAGGACCTGAGTTCAAATCTGGCCTCAGACACTTAACACAAAAATTAGCTCTATGACTTTGGGCAAGTCACTTGAGCCCAATTGCCCTACCTTCCTGCTCCAAAAAGCAAAAACAAAACAAAACAAAACAAAAGACAAGTGAGTACCAATTGTGGCAATTAGTAGTCTCATGGCTGTGAGAAATCAATCAAACATATATTAAAAAAAGAATGCTTGACTGTGTTGTTTCAAGTGACGTGTAACTATCAAACATTGTATTGTCAATGGCCCAATTCACCAAAACGACTATGGAATACTTATATTTTAGGTGGAACAAGGAGGGAAAAACTGAAGAGTAAGTGGGGGTGTTCTGGACCCAACTTGAGCCAATCTATGAGAGCTAGAAATTTTCAAATGCTATGAATTAGCCCCTGATTTATTGTTTTGTTGATTGTCTATACTTAATAAATTAAAATAGTAATAATGCAAATTAAACTTTAAAAGGTGTAGTGTGTACTTTTTTTTTAATTTTTGAAAGAGAGAGAGGGAGAGAGAAAGAAAGAGAGAGAGAGAGAGAGAGAGAGAGAGAGAGAGAGAGAGAGAGAATGATTTACCAGCTCACCACTGACTACATCAGTAGTTATGGTTTCTATAGGGAAATAACAATAATACACCTAGTTTTAGTTACAAAGAAACAATTAGTAGAGCTGATAAAACAAGTTTGCAAACCTGGCTCATTCACTTACCACCTCTGACTTTTGTTAAGCCACTTAGACTGTTAAAACCTTAATATCTTTGTCGATGATGTGAAAAGGTTGGATTAGATGACTTCTCAACTTCCTTCCAACTCTAAATCTATATTCTAATTTCATGCAAATCCTCCTTATGAGCAGGAATATCAACATACAAAAAATACCTCTTCTCAAACCATCTAGGATACTCTAGAAATGATAGAAACAGAACCATTACAATTATTAATGATGAGTAAAGAAAATAAATTTGATGTGTGCTCTGTGTTTGACTGCACTCTCTGGTATTTTAAGAAAATTATATGAGTATATGTATTTTAAATTAACCTAATACTTTTTTCTCCTAAAAGATCAAGAAACTGTACAATATATTATTTTTCTTCACAATATTCCTAAGAATGAGTGAAAATAAAAGTCAGTACAAAGTGAAAATGTTAGCAAAGATGCTTTAAATCCAAATGAACACATTTTCTTAGATACAACATATAATATTATGTGAAGTATATAAGTGCATAAGACCACCTGTAGATTCTCATCTAAACTTCCACTCCTCTAGACATGTCAGATTCCCAGAGCTAAACTTTATATATCTTCCTCTAAGAGGTATTAGGAATATTCTTTAGATATCTTCTAATACTGTTATTTCTGGTCAGACTGCCTCCATTAATGTCAGGGGAGAATCAATTTAGTCTGCTAGTTTTAAGTTGTTCATTTGCCTGTTTTATAAATGGATATTTCCTAAGATAGTTTAATAAGAATTGGTATAAAACAAGTCCCCCAAATTCCAAGAAACACTTTCCCACAAGTATAAAGAAAATCCACAAGAAAATGGGATCAAATTTAGAGATCACTTTTGGCAAATGGGTAACGGCTTCTGGTTGATAGAATTTCATTTTATTTCACTCATTGGACACATAAAAAGTTACCCTTAGGTCTGAGGTGATCACTTTTCAGGGATCCTTTTCAAGCCACAATTCTGGTCTGTCATTAGCACTTAATATTTAAACAGTGCTTCCAATTTATTCTGAAATGATATTTATGAAACTTATGAGTGTGTTTGAAGTCAACATTATCTCCACCCTTTGAAGCTATAAAGTTCATCTCTGGTCAAACCAGAAAGGAAGGTGATCTGACTGACCCCGAAGCCTAGGTTAATTCTGTGGCCTTTCCTGCCCCTTTCTCCCCTGCTGATTCTTTCCCAAGTATGTACTTAGGAAGCTACATTCTCCAATTTCTCAAAAAAAAAATAAACTTCTCATTCCATTTAACTCAATGCTTCTATATACAGAGAAAAGGACAAAGTCTTAAAAACAATTGGAATAGGCATCTTGGCTGACCTCATTTCACTTCTTCAATGACATTTAAAGATTTTTTCCCATTTAAACTCAGGTTTTTTGATTGATTATTTCAGGTATGTTCTCACCTACTCAAAGTATTAGGCTAAAATGAGGTTGGATGGATTTTAGGTATGCTTATATACACTGGAATCAAAATATCATTAAGTTTTAGAAGGAGAGGAATAAGAGCAATGGTAGAGATAGGAATAAGAATAGGGATGGGGGAATCAACCTGTGATATCCCTGATATGAGGAACTCTCAAATAGGGGAATTTCCTCAATTAATACAGGCCAACACATTTTCTGAAAATTCATACTCTTAATTTCCTAGAAGGTTAAAAGTCTAAATGTCTTGCCCAGTATCATAAACAGAGGATTTCTTAAATGCAAAATTTCAGTCTATCAGGTCTTCCTGAACAGCTTTCCACTAGGTCACTGTGTCTTTACTACGCTTTAGAAAGTTTAGAAAGATGTGTTTACTAAGTTATTTTTTTTTCCTGTAGGCCAAATAATATAAAATCCTACAGATTTTTGGTTTTGCAAATTTCTTCTGACTTATGTTCAACTTGAATTTTCTCTCACAGTCATTTCTTGACAAATCAATGCACTTGTTGAAATATCACTTTCTCACCCATTCCCATTATTAATGATTTTCCCAAAGTGGACTTAAGTAGCATGACAAAGGATTCCTCTCATTTCTCAATTCAGTTTTGGAAGAAAAAGCATATTTCAAATTATCAGCAAACTCATTTTGTGTATTCAATTTGCCTTTATCTGCATTACCAAGAAGTGAAAACAGGAAGAAAAACAAGAGGTTGTTCTATTCAAATAATACAAAAAGAATGAAGATAAATGCTGTGCCCTCAAAATGAATTTAATATTCAACAATATGAGAAATGTTTAAGAAGAAAGAGGAAATATTTGACTATAATTTAGGAGAAATCATTCTTGAAATAATTTAAGGAACAGGTCTATACTATTCAGAATTATGAATTCTCATTAGATTATTACTTAATTTTATGGGAAAATCAGACTTTTAAAAACTAAAGTCAAAATTGCTTCATTGTCCTCTTTGAAAGAATCTTTCTGAAACCATTTGATTAGAAGATAACTCATTCCTTTATGCAACAAATTGGAATCAAATCCCAGCACCAAAAACAAAAACAAACAAAAAATTATCAACTATCAAAATTTAAGAGATGGTTTTGCAGTAACATATGTGAATGGATATTTAATTTTTAAAAATGTGATCTTTAACTATTACCCTTTCTTCAAAGTGTACATGATTCCTCTATTATCTCTTAACAAATACCGTATGCAAATGAATAAATAAAAACAATAAGTTCTCCCACACATCAACACTATACTTTGCATATTGTTTTAACATTATTTATGCCTTTTTTGAAGACACAGTAGAAAAAAGCACAACAAACAACCAATGCCCCTGCAAACTACATTCCCCAATATGGATAGTTAAGAAAAACTGCCCTAAAAAGAAATGCAATTGGGGTGGCTAGGTGGCACAGTGAATAAAGCACCAGCCCTGGAGTCAGGAGAACCTAATTTCAAATCTGACACTTAACACTTAATAGCTATGTGACCTTGGATGAGTCACTTAACCCCAACTGCCCTTTCTTTCCCCCCTGCAAAAAGAAAAAAAAAGCAACTATAATACACATCAATTTTTTTATTTTTTTACTTTTGTAATTTATGGATTGTTTATTAAAAAAAACTATTACTTTTTTCTTTAAATAATTGAGAAAGATAGAAGCTATTATGTTGGTTCCAGGTTTTTTTTTTCCTCTTTCTTATCTTCATTTAAATTATTTTATTCATTGAATATTTTTCATGACAATTCTTTAATTTTTTGGTTACAAATTTTTCTCCCCATCTTTCCCCTACCCCCACCCCAAATTAGCAAGCTTACTGAATACCCCTTCACCCAATCTGTTCTCTCATATCCTCCCCCATCCCTTCCCCAACTTTCTGGTAAGGAAAGCTAAATTTCTGTACCCTGGTGCCTGTATATCTTATTTCCATGTTGCTGGTAAAAACAACATTTTTTAACATTTGTTTTTAAAACCTCGAGTTCCAGATTTTTTTCCCCTTCTTCTCTCCTCACCCACCCTCACTGGGAAGATAAGCAATTCAATATAGGTGTACATTTGTCGTTACATAAAACATTTCCATAATAATTATATTGTGAAAAACTAAATATATTCCCTCCATTCTATCCCTCCCCCATTTATTCTATTTTCTACTATGACCCTGTCCCTTTTCCAAATGTGTGCTCCTAAATACCTCTCCCCTAAAAAGCCCTCCATTCTATCATTCCCCCTCTTGTCCCCTTCCCCCATACTTTTTTGAAGGGTAAGATACCCAATTGAGTGTTTATGTTATTCTCTACTTAAGCCAAATTCAATGAGAGTAAGGTTGTCCCATTGCCTTTCACCTTCCTGTTCTTCCCCTCCATTGTAACATTTTTCTTTTGACTCTTTTATATGAGATGATTTGCCCTGATCTATCTCTCCCTTTCTTCTTCTCCCAATAAATTCCTCTCTCACCTCTTAATTTTATCTTTTTGGATATAATCCCTTCATATTCAACTCATTCTGTGTCCTCTGTCTATGTATACATGCACATGCATATGCCCACACTTACATATATATTAATATACACATACATGCCCCTATACATACATATATGTATGTGTGTGTGTGTATTCCCTTCAACTCTGCTCATATTTAGGAAAGTCTTATGAGTTGCAGTTATCGTTTTTCCATGTAGGAATATAAATATTTCAACTTTAATAAGTTCCTTATGATTCCTTTTTCCTATTTACCTTCTCATGCTTCTCTTGTTTCTTGTAGTTGAAAGTCAAATTTTCTGTTCAGCTCTGTTTTTTTCATTAGGAATGCTTGAAAATACTCTATTTCATTGAACGACTATATTTTTCCTGAAACATTTTACTCAGTTTTACTGGGTAGGTGATTCTTGGTTTTAGTCCTAGCTACTTTCACCTCCAGAATATCATATTCCAAGCCCTTCATTCCCTTAATGTAGAAGCTTCTAGACCTTGTGTTATCCTGATTGTGTTTCCACAAAACTCAAATTCATCCTTCCTAATAACTTGCAGTATATTCTCCTTGACCTGGTAATTCTGGAATTTAGTTTTATATTCCTAGGATTTTTCTCTTTGGGATCTTTTTTAAGAGGAGATAAGTGAATTCCTTCAATGTTGATTTTGCCTTCTGGTTCTAGAATATCAGGGCAAATTTCCTTGATAATTTCTTGAAAGATGGTGTCTATGCTCTTTTTTTATCATGCCTTTCAGGTAGTCCAATAAATTTTAAATTACCTCTCCTGGATCAGTTTTCCAGGACAGTGGTTTTTCAATGAGATATTTCACATTGCTTCCTATTCTTTCATTTATTTAGATCTGTTTTATGGTATCTTGATTTCTCATAAAGTCACTAGTTTCCATTTTCTCCAATCTAATTCAGAAGTAATAATTCTCTTCAGTGAGCTTTTGAAATTCTTTTTCCATCTGGCAAATTTTCCTCTTTAAGATATTCTTCTCCACAGTAGCTTTTTGAGCCTCTTTTGCCATTTGAGTTAGTCTATTTTTAATGTGTTCTTTTCTTCAGTCAGGTTGTTGACTCTCTTTTCATGATTTTCTTGCATCATTCTCATTGCTCTTCTCAATGTTTCCTCCACATCTCTTATTTGGTTTTCTAAATCATTCTTAAGCTCCTCTATGGCCTGTAACCAATTCATATTTTTCTTGGAAGCTTTTGGTGCAGGCGTTTTGACTTAATTGTCTTCCTCCTGGTCCATTCCTTGATTCTTTTTATCCCCAAAAAGTAATCCAAATTTGGATTACTGTGCTTCCCCTGCTTCCCCTGCTTGCTCATGTTACCAGGATAGCTTTGTCCCAAATCCCTGGGGTTTTCTCAGCTGCCAGAGCTATTAGATGGGTGCCCTCTCAGAGGCCTCCACTGGCTCTGGCACACTGGTCATGTACCCCGGGACCTCCACCCAGTACAGGGATCCAAATCCAAGGAGGTTAAAGCAAGAGCAATTGCCCCTCAGACTGGACACTTGGTCACCCTATGATCAGCAGGCCAGGATCTCTGAAGCAGCCACAGGGCTGTCACCATGCCTCAGCAGCTTCTCCCCCTGGGGGCAGAGGCCAGACCTCACTCCTGAACTCCCTGTCCTGAAAGTCCACTGACCTCTCACTTTTTCTTTGGCATTTATGGGTTGATAGTTCTGGAAACCACCACAGCTGCTGGTGGTCCACTCTCCCAAGTCCCTGTCACCATAGCTGGTCATGGTTGCCCTGAGGCTAAGACCTCAGACTCAGGCAGAGATGGTCTCTACTCCCAGTATGCTGCACTGGACCCTTCCTGCCAGTCTGCCAGGCTGTCTTCAGTGGAAAGTTAATTTCTCTCTGTCACTTTGTGGGTTCTGTAGCTCTAAAGTTTGTTTAGAGTCATTTTTACATGTATTGGAGGAAGAGGAAGTGGGAGCCCCAAGGAAGTCCTGTTTCTACTCTGCCATCTTGGCTCCGACACCCCCCCACACCCCATTGAATACTTTTTTTTTTTTTAAAGCAATTGGGGTTAAGTAACTTGCTCAAGGCTACATGGCTAGTCATTTGATTTATGCGTGGGTGCTCATTTTCTGAGGCCGGATCTGATCTCGGGTCATCCAAACTCCGAGGCCAGTGCTCTTACTCACTGCGCCACCTAGCCGCCCCTTTAGGGCAATTGGGGTAACTTGCCCAAGGTTACACAGCTAGGTTTTTGTTTGTGCGGATTAAGGCCGGCTCCGAACTCAGGCCCTTCTGATTCCAGGGCCGGCGCTCTATTCACTGCGCCACCTAGCCGCCCCCCATTGAATACTTTTAAGGGAGAATATGCTTCCTTTATTTTGCATCTCTTACAAAAAATCTTCTCCTATGACTATTTTTGCATTTCAAAAAAATTTCTCAGCATGTATTAGAGTGCCTTGTATTGTATAGGCAATTAATTTATATCATATAATATTGTTGAATTATTTCACTGTGCATTTAACTAAAATAAAATTTTCTTTTTTACATCTCTTGATGGTATCTATATTTCACTTATCTTAAGTGGCATCCTAGTTGCAATTTGTTTTTTTTCTTCAGTTGAAACAATTTTGATTAGATCCTTTAAATTAAAATCTGTTTGTTTCAATACTTAAAATTTAATGAATTAAAATTGAATTTTTGGTAGACTAAGAAATCCACTGAGCTATAATTTGCCATCTATTTCTTATACATTTAGACATTAAAACAAAATCTTAGGGCATTATCGATATTTTTAATGGAAATCCAATTAATCTCTACTTGTAACCATAGATTTTTCTTCAGAGTCATTTGGTTTGATTTGTAGATATCTCCATTTTTCTTAAACTTTTGTTAGCCTTTTTTCATTTGAAAGTTTTTTCTTCCCAACTTGCATATTTTTTCCATCTTAGGCCTTCTCCTTTTTCAGAGTATAACAATTACATAACATTTCCTGCTATTTACATATGTGATTATTTTCATATTTTATATTGCTATTTAAGAGGTTTCTATATCATCATTTAGAACAGATGCCAATTTTCACATTGTATTTTAGTTATTAATCATCTCCTGGAAGTCTTTAGGTCATTTTTATTCATCTAATCTCTTTTCTAGAATCTAGCTGTTATTTTTCATAAATAATTATTTTATCTGGGAAATTTATTTTAACATATTTTGATCTCTTTCTATCTATTCATTACATTGAGGTCTCTTTTGCTATACTTTAAAATTTTTCATTCCTTCAGACTCTCTACTTCTTTTTCTTTCATATTTTTCTGTGACAATATCTTTCCTTTCATAACCTTTTATTGCTTTATACTTGCTTTATTTATCGCATTTTAAAGTAAAACAAAACCAATTAGACTTAGACATAATCCACATATTAAAACATATTGTTGGAAGTCAAGTATTTAATATTTTAAACATTATGAAGTGATCTTTCATCTATCTTTCTATCTAAACTTATTTATACACACACAGATACTTGTGCATAAAGATAATAAAAAGTGATATTTGATAATGGAATATTGGAGATGGAGATGGAATATTATTTGAGAGAAAGAATGAAAAGGCCAGTTGGACTGGATTTCAAAGTATGAGTTTAAGTGTGGTTAATATTCAGTGAGCCTGTAGAGATCTGAAACTGGTCGTGAAGTAATATAACTGAAACAAAATAATTTCTACTTCATCTTAGAAACCCTAGAGTGCTACTGGATTTCATTGAGTAGATGAGAGACATGGGCAGATTTGTGCAATTGCCAAGTAATATGGGAGATAGATTATAGTTGTGAGACATTTAAACTGCTGACAATAATCATAAGGTCTTTGAAATAATCTAGATGAGAGATAATGTGGAATATGAATTTAAGTGATACGTATGATTGGAGAGAATGGGTGAGAAGTGAGAGATGCTGATTAAAGTAGAATTGGCATGATTTGGCAAAATATAAAACATGGGAGGTAAGGGTGAGAAAGGATTTGAAATTTACTGATGAACACTGAAGTGTTAATTCTGAGAAATAAGAAAAAAGATGACATTTAGTAGGAATAAGGAAGTTTTGGAGAGGTGTAGATTTGTGGTGAGGGGTAATGAGTTCTATTTTGTACATGTTGAATTTAAGGATTCTCTGGGATATACAATAGGAAATATCCAATACAAACTTCATGGCACAAGCCTGAATCAACTCAAGAAAGACATTAGGATTGGAAAAAAATTCTTGGAATCATCTATGAAGAGATAATATTTGAATCCATGAATGTTGATGAGAAGATATAAAAGAACATTCAGGACCAAACTTAGGGAACATCCATAGTTAAAGACAATAGTGATAATGTAGTAATAATAATAAAATATTAAAGTAGAATTAAAAGGCAGAAAGAGTGGTCAACAGTGTCAAATGGAGCAAACATCAAGAAGGATGAGGACTCAGATAGCTTTTTCAGTTAAATGATGAAGGTGAAATCTAGCTTGCAAATAGTAAAAGATAAAAACTCAACAATCTATGATACACAGCCTTCCTTGAAACCTTAGAGTATATATGCCTATCTCTACCCAGTGTTTTTGTTCTTGTTGTTTTAACTAGCAAAGGAAATAAGTGAGCAACTATATCAAGCATTCCACAATGCCTTATCCTGTCAATTACACAGAGATTCCAAATCTTTAGTACATTGTAAATATATTGAGTGAAATTCTGATTTTGATGCAAATTTACTTTATGACATGAATAGAGTTTGATGGTTTTTTCTGTAAAATCAGCATGTTCAATTTAGTAAATAATAATTACTTGTTATATATAAAAAAACTATCCCATGCACTGGATTCAACAAAATGTAGACACAGAATAGGTAGGTGGAATCGTGGAGAGAGTTCTAGACCTAGAGTAAGACTTGAATTCCATATCCTGTCTCAGACAGTAATTAACTGTGTGACCTTAGGTAAGTCTCTGAAACTCTACTCCAGTTTCCTCATCTGTAAAATGGGTATAATATTTGCTTCCATTTCCCAATAGTGATATTCGGGTAAAATGAGATGTTTAAGTGTTTTACAAGGCTTCAGATGCTATAAATGCTAAGTAGACAGTCAAATACCAAATTCGACATTCTGTTCACAGGTTGAAATAAATTATATTTTATGTTTAAAAGACTAAGTGAATATGATTTAAAATACATAATGGAAATGAAGTGGGTATTACATTTGTTTGTATTAGGTAATCATTTTTAGCTGAGTCCAGAGTTCAAGGACAAAAATGGCTATCTATGTGATAACTATTGATGATCCATTTGAATGTTTCATTAAAGTCCAGATTGTCTCTGACATATGTATACAGTAAAGTCAACAAGCATTTGTTGTCCTTATTTAGTCACCTACAAACTCTTACTTCAGTCAGATGCATGAAAGTACTCAATTTTCCACTTTGTAAATAGGGGATATTTTCACTACCTACATAATTCATGAGGTTGTAAAGAAAGTGTTTTACAAATGTTAAGAAACTAAAGAAGCCAGGGTCATTATTATGCCACAGAATACACCCAGTGATGGATTGTTATGCTTTTTGCTATAGCTGTCAATATGGACATTATAATTTGCCATGAAAATATTTCACATTTGGATCTTAGATTCAGAGTCTGAAAGAACTTAAAGGTCATCTCATTCAACTCCTCCTTTATTTTAGAGATGAGGAGACTGAGTCCTCAAGAGATTATGTAACTTTAGTTTGGTTGTACAAGTTGAACCGGGAATGTAAGCTCCTCTGGCTCTTCTGCGAGAATATTTTCCTATATCTCTAATGTGTCTTTCTTCTGCTGGTTATCTCCAATTTATCCTGTTTATATCTTGTTCAACATAGTTGATTGCACACTACACTCTGAGCTCCTTGAAAGCAGGGAAAGTCATTTGCTTTTCTCTGTATCACAAACAGCCCAGTGACTAGCAAATTGTAGATAATTAACAGTTATTGTATGAATGACTGACTCCTCTGGCCCCAAATCCTACAGTCTCCCTACTCACCATTGTAGATATAAACTCATTTTTTATAAACTATTTTAAGGTCATGAAACCCAGATTTCATTTCTAGATCTCACTCAGTACTTATATAAGTCGGAACAAGTCAATTAACCTATTTGGGTCTCAATTTTCTCATCTGTTAAATGAGGGGTTTCAACTAGATGGTCTCTAAGGTCTCTTTATCTCTAAAGTCTTTGAAAGCTATTAATCCTTCATTTGACTTCCTTTGGTATCATTTAAAGAACATTAGACATATCTTAGGTAATGTTTTGAAACTTTTTATTAATGATGATGGTAATTGTTCTAACAAATTCCATTAATGTATAACATTACATTTTACCATGATCCTAAATATGTAATGAGGTAGGCAATATAAGTATTATTAGTCAATTTAGTAGCTATAATAAGAACAATTTAAAGGTAATTTATCATTTAAAAGCCCTAAGTAAAATAAAATATATATGTTGGGAAGTCTACAATCATTATCTTTAGTTTGCATATAGGTAGTTACTATTTATATGAATGATGAATTCCCTGAAATGTTCATATATATTTGAATTCACAATATTCCAAGTTAGAATTATTCAAAATATAGTAATTGGATACAGTCTAATAGAAGGATAGAGTGTCAGTTCCTAAAATGTGACAACTTTAGTTGATTCATTTTTTTTTCACAAATCAGTATCTAGATATATAAGAAAACTATAACTCAGAAATATTTAATAATTTGTATATAGCCATAAATTTAGGGAATGATGGAGCCAAGACTCAAGATTGGGCTTTATGTTCTGATGCCATTCTCTTTTGAAATACTCTAGAATCTTAGTGATCCCCAAGGAAAAATAGTGTAATAGCAGACCAGTATATACATATATATATATAAAACAAATCTACATTGTAGACCTAGACAGTCTCATGCAATAAATCTATGTGGTGGTTCAAAAACCAAAACACAACAAAACAAAAACATGTACTTTCAATTGAGTCCAAGATCATTCAGAGGTTGGTCATATTAGTCTTATGACTAAAATGTTGATTGGTCTAGAATCCATTGAGAACAGCCTATGATTTTCTACTATAATTTATTAAAATGAAAGAAAATGTTTGAGAATTACTAAATTATACCATGTTACCCATTATCTATTTAGGACAGTCATCAAGGCATTTGACAGTGAATTGTTCTAGAGTAGATCTTTTAAATAAAATGTTAAGAATTTTAAATTTTAAGTAAATGTTAAGAATAAGGATCTATTCTCTTTTGAATCTCTTTAGCACAAATGCAATTTAGAACAAATGGCATTAATAGTTTTCAGAAAATGACTGGATAGAAATACTAGTTGCAAGTTTTAGATTGCAGAAATTATATATTGTTTTCCTTATGTCTTCTTATTTTAAAGCAATAACAATTTAAGAGCTTCTGATTGGAGTTGAAATTAGGTCCTTCTTTTTTTATATGGAACTGACTTCTAAAAAAAAAAAATCCTTGTTTATTGGACATACCAGATGCAGTATTTCTTAGATGAGTGGAGCTCTAATATTTTTATTGCTTGAAGTACCGTTTTTTTTTTTTTTAATGTACTTTCCCCAAAGCTCCTAACATTCTTAGGTTGCTATCACTATTATATTTAATGTAATGTTCACTTAATTTAGGGTACTTTTCTCACTAATATTGCTTGTATTCTGATTTCCTTGTCCTTTGTAAAGGACATACAGAGAAACTATTCTCTTATTGCAGCCAGAGAAAGGACTTCAATTCCTGTGATTTTTATTGATTTATTTCTACTCATTGATGAATAAATGAACATCAAGCTCTATGGATTTTTTTAAACCTCGAAGGATTTTTCCCCTTGGAGGATGTTTATATTTTGAGTGTTTTCTTCTTAAAGCAGTAATTTATTGTTATTTTTGCTTCCTATTAAATTAAATCAGAAATAAAGTAAGGCTGCCTTATACAAATGAAACCCTCTTATATCTCTTATGCCAAGTTATATTATAAAGTGACTAGAAAAGCTGTCTGAAGAATCACTTTAATTTGTATTTATATGACAACCTTCTGTAACAATATAGTTACACTGGTACCTCATCCAATTCAATAAATGTTTATTAAGTACATTTGATGCTTAAGGCAAAGAAATAAGCATAGGGATAGGACTGGAACTCTTATTTCAGTGCTATAGAAATATCCTAATAAGAGAATTCCTTTTAACAGTGCAGGTACAAACATTCTATGGCACATATTCCTTCCATACCATATGGGTTGGGGGCTCTGTAGCCATATAATCTAGAAAATCCATATGTAATTTTTTGGCTCTTCCTTTGTACCAGAGAATATGTTATGTCTGATTTTTTTTTTCTTTTTACTTTCACGGGTGTTTATAGTACCTTAATATAAAATTTGGATGGATATTATATAGTACTATGCATATGTTTTATGCATTTCTGAGTTTCTGACTTTTTTCTGTGTGCTGGCATTCTCCATTTAATTTCTTATACCAACTTCAGTGGGGGAAAGTCACAATGTGGAAGAGAGCTGGTAGGGATCCTGAAAGGTTTAGTGACTTTCTCAGAGACACACTGTCAGTATGTGTCAGAGGTGATGCTATATCTATCTATCTGTTACACCATGATGCATCAGGGAGTCAAAAACAACAGGAACAACAACAAAAGCATCCCATTTTCTTTCTTTTTTTTTGCTTTTTTTTTTTTTTTGCTTTTTGGAGGGCAATTGGGGTTAAGTAACTTGCCTTAGGTCACACGGCTAGGTTTTTATTTGGGCGTTAAGCGTCTGAGGTCGGATTCGAACTCAGGTCCTTCTGACTCCAGGGCCAATGCTCTACTCACTGAGCTACCTAGCCGCCCCAGCATCCGGTTTTCTTAAGATAATTGTATTCTATTTGGTAAGAATACAACATATATATGAAAAGAGCACAGGCTCTGAAGTCAGGAAGACCTGAGTTCAAATTTCACTTCAGACACTTGACCCTTAACTAGCTAGATATAGGCAAGCCACTTAACTCCAATTTCCTTGTCTTCCCCCCTCCAAAAAAAGTTTAAAAAAGAATGCAATATATATGTGAGTAAGTTACATCAGTTTCAAGAAAACAAGTGCACTAAAACTGAGGGATTCAGGTGACACCATTTTGAAATAATGGAGAAAGAACAATGAATATGTAGTGCAAAGACCTGGATTCAAATCCTGACTCTCCCACTTAGCTATGGTGTGACCCTGGGCCAAAGGTTTGTTTTAACTAACTATTAAAACCCCAAGATCCAACTATTTAATTTTCAGTGTGAGCATTGACATCTTAAAAAATGGAAGATGCACCCATCAGTGCTTGATTCATTGTTTTGTTGATCATTTAGAAAAGAAAGAGGTAAAGAAAATTTTATAATGCAAAATGTAAAGGTGCACCTTTTTATTAGATGAGGTTGTTGAATATTTACCAACACACCCCTGACCTAGTCATTTCATTTCTGTGTATCTCACATTTCTTCTATAAAATGTGGGGTAGTGAACTGAATAATATCTCAGGTGCCTCCTACCTCTAAATCAATCATCCTTCCAACCATGATTCTATTGATTTTATCTTATGCCATTATTATGTTTTGATAGAAGCAGAGATCTAGAAGAGAATTTAGAAATCATCTACTTCAATCCTTTCATTCATCCAATAAATATTTATTAAAAATTTCTTATGTACAAGATTATATGTTAATGCTTTTTTCTGGAATTCCCTCTAACTATATAGGCCCACACAGGCTCAAGATGACACTCTAAGAGTGTTGCCTGGGGAAATTGAGGCACAGAGACAGAATAGGCACTAGTAATAAGGAAACTAAGTAGCTCCTTATTGTGTAACATAAAGAAGAGCACAGCAAGGTAAAATCTGTATTTATTCTTTTTATAAATCTACATATTTTAATGCCAGAAAGTTATTTTAAAAAATCATATTATATGTATTTTTCTAATGCTATATGGGTATTTTTAATATAAATTAAGTGGCACATGTTCTTCCAGTTGTCAGTAATATGTAGGTTTGCAATTTACAAATATCCACTGGGAAATACCTCAACTTAGCTCTGACTAAAGAATTTAAGTGACTAGTCCAAAGTCCCTCCTCCCCCCCAAAATTAATCTTAACTTTGGACTAGGATTTCATTCCAGGGCTTTTGAGCTACATTTTAGCTGCCTCATTTATGTTCAGGAATTGAGGTATATAATAGAGTGATTTGCATAATCTTTTCTACTTCTAATCCTGTCTCCTTTTTTCTTTCCTTCCCCACACTCCGCAAAATACCTTTCTTCCCTGTTTCTTTTTCTTGTAAAAATGTTCTAAGGATAGCTGATTTTTTTTCAGTAATGATAGAGGAGAGACAGACAGTATGGGGAAAAACAATCTGGTTCCTGTCTTCTTTCAGTAATGGTTTCTTTTTCTTACACCTAACTATATAGAGAATGAAGCTTCATGATCCGTGAGGTCATAATTGAAAGAATTATTGAAAGGGAAGCGGAGATTCTTTGTAGATTTTCAGGGCTTCCAGAGTTATTTTCAATAAAGTAGGTTGTAACAAATCCCCTAAACATTCAAAGTTTCTAAAAAAAAATATTGCTCTAAGTAAACTATGATGCTGATGACAACAATGATTCTGATGATTCTGATGATTATTATAATCATATGTATACTTATCATACTTAGCTGGCACTATATGGCTTGCAAAGGGCTTAACATATAGTACATCATTAGATCCTCACAATAACCCTGGTAATGGAGGTGTTGCTATTATCCCCATTTTCTACCTGAAAAAACTGATGTAGATAAAAGTTAAAGAAGTGTCATGGGTAAGGGGCGGCTAGGTGGTGCAGTGAGTAGAGCGTCGGCCCTGGAGTCAGAAGGACCTGAGTTCAGATCCGGCCTCAGACACTTAAATGCACACACAAACAAAAACCTAGCCGTGTGACCTTGGGCAAGTTACTTAACCCCAATTGCCCTCCAAAAAGCAAAATAAAATAAAATAAAATAAAGAAGAAGTGTCATGGTTTACTCAGTAAATATTTTAGTCTGGACTTGAATTCAGGTCTCCCTGACCTTCAGATTCTATCCTTTGTCACCTAGCTACTGATAATAGATCAATCTAATTCCTTAGAAGTTATTGAGATAAAACATAAATTATAGATGATTTAGTCAAATCCCCTTATTTTCAGGTGAAAAGAACTTGCACCATCTTCCCTCATGTGGGCAAACATTTTTTTACAAGCTTAATAAAAAATAAGAATTGATTAGTTAAGTTCTAATTTCATTTGTCTTTGTGTTGTTCCTGGTAACAAACTCTGAAGTTCATTTTTTTTCAGTTTCCCTTGTCCTTCACCTTGACAACAGCCCTGATCCCCTTCTTGCAATTCTTTATCTCTAGTATCAACAGAGGGAGTTTTCTTTCCTAAACCCCCAAGTATATAGCATCAGAATCACACATTGAAATATATGAACAAAATTAAAGATATAGTTTACACAGCTTGTACAGTATACAGAATCTCTGTCTTATCTTTATTACACCATTCATATCATACACATAAATGCTAACATGGTATCCTCTTTAAATTCAGTTCACAAGTAATGATTTTGCAACTGCTAAGTGGAAAGAGTGTGCCAGGCACTAGAGATAGAAAGAGGGAAGACGACAGTCTTGAGCTTCAAGTTGTCTATCATTTGCAGGGAGGATATGGGATCTACAGAGATAAGTATAACATAATGTGAAAGGAGTAAAGGGAAGAGACAGACAAGATATCTGAAAATTTGAGGAAGAAGAGTCAAAATTTGACAGAGGAAATGAATCAAGATTTCATAATAAAAGTGTGATCTTAGCTGGGCTTTAAAAGAAAACAATGGTTACTAATAGGCAAAGGTGAAGAGGAGGGCATGATAGACATGATGGATAAAATCTATGAATGCAAAAAGGAAGGGGAATACAGAGCTAAATGCCAAATATAGTTAGTTCTAGTTTGGCTGGAAAGTAATTATAGAAATTAACTCCTATACAGACAAAGCCTAAAAAACATTTGTGTCATTAAAGATTTTTCATTTAACAGAATTTATTTGGATAATATCAGTAAGACCTTGTTTTGTTTGACCATCTGGTAGGATATGGAAATAACCTTCTAAACATAAGCAAAAAAATGTAATGATATTCATAAGCTTAGACTACAACTTTGTCCAATATATAACATTAGATAATATATCTGTCAAAAATATTTATTAAGTGCCTACTAAGTGCCATGCATTGCTCTACTTACTGGAGATTTAAATACTAAAAAGAAAAATAGTTTCTGCTTTGAAGGAGCTCAGAACTATTGGGTGGGGGGGGGGGGAACAAAAAAGAACTGAAAGAGGATGTGATTTGTCCCCAAGTAGAAGTATGATGATGTTCAAAACTGTGTGAACAGGTACAAAATGAAGAGATATCTGGCTTAGGCTACCTTCTTAAATCAAGGCTTTGGGAGGAGCTATTTGCTCTTCTCTCTAACCAGATGGGCAGAGAATAATCAGGGTGTTGATGCAGTACAATTACCAAGGCTGAGTCTTTCTTACAAGTGATTAGGCTCCTGGGGACATTATGGAGAAGTGTAAAGGAATACATATGGGAAATATTAACAAGGAAAGAATATTCTATTCCTTCTATAGCATTACATTCTTTTATTGAATGTAATGAAGGTTAAATGACAGTTTGAGCTATCTTGCCCCACATTGGCTACAATTTCTCTCACTGCCACCTCTTCTGCCATTGACAAGTACACTAGTCCCAAGAAGGCATCAGAATACTATTTGCTCTCTATTATCACTTCCAGAATCTCTCTTTACCTCCATAAGTTAGTCACATTTCCTCCTTTATACTTCAATCAAAATTTTCTACCAAATCCAAATTATAGTAACTGTAGCTTACTAAGGTCCCAGAGGCAATTATTTCTCCTTTCTCATGGAGTTCAGCATCTGGCTGATTATATTTCTCTCCTACCCAACCCCTGCCTTTATGCTAAGATATTTTCATATCCACCAAACATCTTTTACTAATATATCTTAATATTCATATAATATTGGCTCAAATTTTCTGATGTCCAAATTCTTTATTATCCTTAAATCTCAAGATCCACTCCCACCTCTGCCACACATAGTCAATACTTTCTTTGACCATTGCTCTTGCTCTGACTTCATATCAATAAGTCTCCTTTCTGAATGCAAGTTACTGATTTCAAATGTCCACCATTCTCAAATGCCTTACCCCTTTTTCCACTTATTTCTTGTTAAATTCTCAGCCTTAAATTCCTATCAATATCTGTCATTCTTATTCATGATTTACTAAATTTGGCAAGAGGAAATCTCACTATTGCTGTTTGGATACATTATAAATTCATGATATACATCCTGACCTGAGCTCTCAGTGCAGCATAACAATTCTTACACACACACACATACACACATACACACACACACACACAACCTCAATTAATTAATTTCACTTCCTCCAGAAATTATTACAGAAACTTTCTTTTGCTATGAAAACCTTTTATAATTTCTATCCCCACACCCTCAATGGAAGAAATCAACTCTTATTTTATTGAGGACTGAGACCAGTTTGACATGACTTCTTTATTTTCCCATTATCTTTACTTACCTCATCTCTCACTAGTTTTTAACTACTATGAATATATTAATGTTTATTCATTTCATATATGTTCTGTATGCCTGTGCTTGTTGTCTCCCCAAATAAAATGTAAGTAATGATTGTTTGCTTCTCCATCACCTATCACAGTGACTGGTGCATAATATGAACTCAATGAAGGCTCGTTCATTGTTAATTATATTAACTATATAATTAAACATATTCTGGAGAATATGTCTAATTATACTTACTGATAATTTTCAATTTGAAGACCAGTGGTTCTTTATATATTTATTATATTTTGGATAAAGAAAGAATATATGATGATGCATCATTCTCTTTGGAGTGCAAGTATAGCAACAAAAATTAATTTTTGTTTCCATTACTGTTTGGCAAATATGATACCTTGCTATTTAATAGTGTTGCTGCCTCATTTAGGGTCTTAAGCAATGTTTTGAAATTTTAAAAAAGTGATATTTCTCAACTAAAATATAGAAAATTAATAAAATTGATGAACTTTGGTAGAAAATTATAAACAAAATTTTATAAACTAGACTGCAGCAAATATATCCAAAACTATATTCACCATTTCCAAATTAAATTTACATGATAATTTTGACGAAAATTGAAAAACATCACTATTAACACCAGTCCCTTTGCTCATTGTATATTTTTCCCCTGTCAACACTCTGTGATTGATCCAATGCAGACTTTTCTCTTCCTTCACATATTACATGCCAATTTCTTTATCAGTGTCTTTGTACTGTGTGTCTCACAAGCATGAAATCTAATCTGTCCTTACCTCTCCCTCATATAGTTCCTTTCGTCATATAAGACACAGATAAAATACCATCTTCTGCATATAGTCATTATTTATCCCCTCAATTGATAGACTTTTATAAACCAAGGTACCTTCTATTTTATGACTTTGTGTATATTGGTATTATTCCCTTCATATTTTTATAGGTACATGTATGTATGGTATACATGTGTTTTTGTACTTCTTGTCTCCTTTACTAGAAAGTGAGTTCCATTAGTATATGGATTTTGTTCCTTTATCTTAAGTAGCTAGCAGAGAGCCTAGTGTATATTAATTTAATACATGCTTATCAATTGATCAACTGATTAAAAAGAAAAAAACTTCCCATACCATATGATAATATCAACAAAGATATTAAGAAGGCCTTTAGACAAAGTACAGCATTGCCTTATGCTAAAAACTTTCAAAGGCTTGCACTTAGAAAATCTATGTTTTTAATATAATTAAAATGATGAAGCTAAATCTAAAAGTTGACATTATTTGTGATAAAGAAATACCAAGAACTTTCTAAGTAAATGAAGTGGTAAAGAAATTCATTTCTTATTTTTTTTTTTTTTATTTGACATGCCAGAAGTGCTATTGATGCTTTGCTAAAATTTGATTGATGAAAAACGAACACAGTAGATGTGTGCCTGGCTTTCTCCCTGTTTGCCATATTATTGGAAATGGAGATAGGTCCATCCTTTAGCAAAATTAAAGATTGTATACTATATTAGTATGCACATTATTCAAAGAGATCTAGAGTAGGGCCTCAACATTTTAGGCAGAAAGTCAATAGAAGATAAATAAATAAATGTGGCCTAGCTTTGCATGTAAAAAGTTGTTTTAGCCTTCATTCTCAAAAAGACTGTGATATCAGGGAGGTAAAGTGAATTGGTTTTAAGTGAGGAAGGGCTGGGCAAAGTCACCAGTGCCCCTTTCTTCTCCAGAGCCATCTGGGCCTAGTGGTGAGATACAGATCAGAATGACTGTAAATGGCCCTGGATGCCATTGGGGGACTTGGCCTTTTAAAGCTAAATTCTTCACCGGGGTCATATTGACAGAGACAATGCATGTGCAGTGATTAAGTCTAGCTAAGAAATAAGGCAGAGAATGATCTCTTTACCTAGTCAAAAAAATTGTTCTGGGAGGGGAAGACCTTCAGGGTTTCTGACCAAATGAGAAATAATTGATATTTGTATTCACTTTGAGACAATCATGGTCCAAACAATGATGAAGTGGGGCTTGGCATGGGACTTATTGTTGGAAAATCAAGGAGAGCAAGAGTGATTTGGGTTTAAGATGTGATCTTCAAAGAAAAAAAAATCAGCCATCAAAATTTGCATTCCTTTCGGCAGAGCACCTGTGAATAAAGGTGTGATAACCTATGTGGATAGAGAGAGAAAAAGGAGGAAAAATGGGAAGAAAGGAAGGAAGGAAGGAATGAAAGAAAGAAGGAAAGAAGGGCTGTGTTGTCCATGAAGAGTTGGATATGAGTGGAAAACCACATAAAAAGAACACATGAATGAATTGGGACCTGTACATTTGAAGAAATTACAAATAACGAGACCACAGAGATATTGTTCAGTCTAGAATATTGATATATTCACTGAAGTACATATTCCTGGAATCAAGACACCCATTTTAAATTTCTGCCTCAAACATCATTATCTTTGTGACCTTGGCCATTCCCTTAACTTATCAGACACTCTTCCCCTGTGCACTAAATAGGGATAATAGTACTTGCTCCATATATCTAAAAGGGGTATTGTAAGGAAAAGTATTTAGGGAAGCTTAAAGCACTACAGAGTTATGATTATGATTGTTGAATATCCAAATTTAGAAAACTGCCTTTACAACAGCTCTTTTTACCATAAAATAATTAAAGCCATTTGGATTATTTGTACATCTAATGTCTTCATGATAAACCTTAACTTTTTTAACATGGCAGCTTAAGAATTTTCTATGTAGGAAAATGTCCAATTAATTTCATTTCTGTTCATCTATTCTTAGCTGTTGGTAGAACACTAAAGGCAGTGGAGAAATTAGAAGGATATAAAGTGACTTAGGGAGAGGTATATAATGGTTCTGGTCTGAATGTACTCATGGAATCCCTGGTCATAGATATTCAAGATAGTTATGGTGAACAAAGCTAGTATATCCCTAGAACTTTGGGATTTTTCTCTTCTTCATTTCCAGAAAAGTATTTGTCTTACTATATTCTGCTTATGTGTTAAAGTATTTGAAGTATCAAATAGAGTCAAATTTAAAAAAATGGATTTTTCTTATCTTGGACACCTTTGCAATTGGTCTCTCATATATAAAGCCTTTTTAAGTTCTATGATACAGATATAGGGCATACACAAAACATGCCTATATCATTTCAAAAATTGAACATCAGTAAAAACAGATCTGATATGCTAACACAAGAATATGGAAATAAATTTCCTTACCTGTCATCTATAGGACTTTTCTTTTTTAAGTGATGACTGAAATAGATAGGAAGCATAACATAATGCTGGGCTTAGATTCAATAAGAACTGGGTTCAGTTTCTGCATCTGACTCATAACTGTTTGTGATCCTGAGCCAGTGATTTAACTTCTCAGATGCTCCATCAAAATATGACAATAAGTAGCAGAGTAGATGGAGTGATAGAAGGAATTTCTTTACTTGGAGTTACCTGATAACAGTCAAATCACTGATGCGGCCAAAAGAAATCTGTCCTCCATTTTCTGTACTGGACCTTCTTAGGAAAAACAAACAAACAAAAAGAAATAAAAACCCAGTTCTGAGAATTTGGACTGTACTCAGTTTGGCAACCTGCAGTCAAAAACCTTGGAGAAATCTTTTTTAAATGAACTGGCCTTGGCAGACATGTCTGTGGCCATGGCCTTAGAGCCTCATTCCTCTCCTGAGTTAACTAGCCCAGTGTGGTGATAGTCTCCAACAATATCTCCATCCAGAACCATCTTGTATTTATTAGGTAAGTGCTGGGAATTTCCATTACTTTAAAATTAATTTCCAAGGGAATTTCACTTACATAAGAACTATTTGCGACACATTGAATTAGACTATATTATGGAGCTATTCCCTTATCCCATTTTAACAAGGTTTCTATTTTTACTGGGAATTGGGGTTGACATAGGAGTTTATAAAGATTAAACAACTGCATACTGATCATTCATTGTAGTTCATGAGAGATAAAGTTAATCCTTAAACCCAACACTCAAGTACCCTAAAATTTTAAGTTAGTCACTTTATTTTTCGTGTTTTACAGTGTGAACAAAAGAACAATATCATCCTAACAATAAAGACATTTAAAAGAAAGCAATTTTTGAGACTAGGGAAATTATCGGTTTGAATTAATTCCCTGTTTAAACTTAGTTATATTTCCCCCCTTTACCAGAAGCATCCTTCACATTAAAGTTTGTTCATTGCTAATCTTTTTACATTTAACCTATCCCTGTCACATTATATTTCCAAATAACAAAATAGTACTCCAAGGACAGATAGAATTTAATCAGCTTGTATTGAAATAGCAGATGTCTTCTTGATATGAATATAATGAAGAAACAGCAAGTTGCTTATGTTTAAATTCCTACCTGTTAGTCCTGCCCAATGATCCTTTATATCTTGAAAGCAAGATCTCCTAAGATAGTTTCTCTTATGTCTTCCTAGCTGTTCAGTATGTTTCAGGCAAAAAAAAAAAAAAAGATTGTAACAATCTCTTTAAAAACAAATGGCTAATTTTGCAGGATTTAGAAAAGCTAATATTAACAGAGCTTTGTTTACAAAAACAACACTCATACACAACACTAAAAGAAAAATAAATTTTTTCTTAATCACTAGCATTATCATCTTACACCTTCTAAATACTGTTATCACTAGCATATATGGACATTTTCAAAATTTCACAGGATCACAGAATTTCAATGTTTGATAAAATGTTTTAACTGCCATTAGTATACCTTTTTTGCAACTTCTAGGCACTACTACTATTTCTCCCTTCAGGTGTAAGCCTTTCAAACAACTTGAAAATGTTTACATCTTATTCTTGCTAAGTCTTTTCTTCTCTAGGCTAAAAATCAGTAAGTATCTTCAGTCAATCCTCAAGCATGAGCTCCAGGTTTTTCACCATCCTGTCTAGCCTCTTCCCTGTGTAACATCCCACTAATGAATGTTACCACTAAATTGTCATTGCTGGGAATAAAAATAATGCTACAGATGAAGTCTGACCAAGGTAGAATACAATAGAACCATCAATTCCTATTTTACTAGAAGCTGTATTTTTAATGCAGGCTAAGATCATTTTAGTTTTCAAGGCTATCATTTAGCATTTAGCATGTTCAACTTATAGTACTTAAAAACATACATCTTTTTTACATGAACTTCTATCTAGTGATTCATTTTCAGCTTGTAATTGTGAAGTTGATTTTTTAAATCATGAATTAAAAGTGATAATAGGTAGGTAATATTTATATGGCACCTGGTATATGCCAGGTGCTGTGATAAGTGCTTTCCAAATATTATTTCATTTTATCTTTACAATAACCCTGAAGGATAGGTGTATTTATTATCCACATTTTTACAGTTGAGGGTACTGTGGCAAAAATAGGTTATGTGAATTTTACAGCATTACACAGTAATTTTCTGAGGCCATATTTGACCTCAGATCTTTCTGACTCCAGATCAATTGTTCCACCTTCTGAATAACTTAGTTATTCTCTACTCAGTCAGTATGAGGCAACTAGTTGATGACCTAATAATAACAATAGAAAGGTATTTTGTTATCCTGGAACAAGTATACAAGACATAACAGAGATACTTCCATGAACTGTTAAAATGTATGACAGCTCCTCAATTCTGATAAATATATGACACTAATATTATTGTGTGAAGGAACCTAAAAAAATGTTGCCAAAAATTGCAAAGCCTTGTTCAAGAAACTAAAGTTCTCAGTGGCTTTTATTTTCTTCCTTATTACCCACTGAAGCCAAAAAATGCAAAAGTGAAAATTTATTTTGGGTAGAAAAGAAAAAGCCAGGCTAAAAAGGTAGTATCTGAGAATGGGAACTTTACTTTTGGAAAACAGATAAAATATAATAATGGCAGATTCCAGGTCTGAGATAGAGTTCATCTGGGGGGGAAAAGTCTGATAAGAATATAATAAATAGGTGACATAGTAATCTAATCAAGATAGTTTTAAGCTAAAAGTAAATGAGGAGAGGATTTCCTATGTCTAGTCCTCCCCCACTCCCACACCCCTTACCAGCTATGAAATGGAGAAAGATTAGAAAGTGAAAAACTTTGAAGCTCCAAGTAGAGAATTCAAGAAAAAAAACTTGATTAATAAAATAAATCATCTCAAAGGTCTATACACAAATGTACCAGATTTAAGAAATAATTGAGAGAAACTAGAGGGCCAAACACAAGGAAGAGACTTTGACCACACAGGTATCGTTGAGATTTCATAGGATAATCTGTGACTAGAATGTGTTTGTAGATGGCAATATCTTATTTTAAAGAAACACTACAGCTAAAATGGGAGAATTAGTTTTGTATATCAAGAAAGTCCATGTGTGCTAGAAAATCTAAGAACCAGAGTGGGATAACATGACATAGCACTTTGGTGAAAAATTATGAAGGGAGAAGCATGCATATATGCTTTTAACTTAGATTATGCTAAAGACCAAAAGCACAGAAAGAGAAGCGATGTAAAAGAGAGATTTGTTAAACAGATCCTCAGTCTGCATAGGGAAATGAGATAAGTATGACAGGACACCTGAGTTATCCAAATATGTTTTAGAAATCTTGACAGAGCAGCTAATAACTTTTTGATTTTTGAAATGATAAATCCACTTTTCTAAAGGTGGAAGGACCAACAAGAAATTGCACTATGTGCATATAATTATCAGTAGCAAGGAGAAAGTTGTGCTTGGATAAAAGTGACAGGAACTCTGGATAGAGGCGACCATGTTTTCCTACATTTATCATATAGGATAGGAAGTCTGGGCAAAACCTAACATGAACCCTGGATTTTAAAAAATAAAATTCAAAGATTTCAGAAGAAAGAAAGATGGGACTGCATAGCGTAAAATTCTCCAGTCATTGTAAGTCCAATAAGAATTGGAGATGATCAATATTGATCAATGATAGAAAAGTAAACAGTTCTTTTAAAAAAATTTATTTATTTTTAGTTTTCAACAGATAGCAAGCCTACTGAGTATCCCTTCCCCCAAATTGTTCTCTCTTATATCCTCCCCCATCACCCCTCTAACTTTCTAGGAAGGAAAGATGAGTTTCTATACCCCATTACCTATATATCTTATTTCCCAGTTGCATGTAAAAAAAATTTTAAAAACAAAATTTTTTCTAAAACTTTGAGTTCCAGATTTTTCCATTCTTCCCTCCTCAACCACACCCACCAGAAAGATAAGCAATTCAATATAGGTTGTACATGTGTAGTGGAAGATTAACTATATTTCCCTCCATCCTATCCCACCCCCCCACTACTTCTATATTATCCTTTGACCCTATCCCTTTTCAAAAATGTTTGCTTCTAACTAAGCTCTCCCCTAATCTGCCCTCCCTTCTCTCACACTCACTCTCATCCCTGACCTCCCCTGTTTTCCTATAGGGTAAAATGCCCAATTGAGTGTTTATGTTATTCCTTTCTTAAGCCAAATTCAAAGAGAATATGGTCTTCCCATTCCCTTTCACCATCCTGCTCTTCTCCTCCATTGCAACAGTTTTCTCTTGCCTCTTTTATATGACATAATTTACCCTAATCTATGTCTCCCCTTCTTTTTCCCAATAAATTCCTCTTCCACCTTTTAACTTTATTTTTGATACATCATCCCTTTATATTCAACTTATCTTGTACCATCTATGCATACAAGAATATACATATGTCCCCACTCTTATACATATTTATATTCATATACACCCTCCTATACTTACATATATATCCTCATACTATCCTCACACTGAGAAAAGTTTTATGATTTACAGTTAGCATTTTTTTCCATATAGTAATGTAAATAGTTCAGTGTTATTAAGTTCCTTATGATTTCTTTTTTCCTGTTTACCTTCTCATGCTTCTGTTACTTTTTGTATTTGAAAGTCAAAATTTTATTATTGTGCTATAAGAAATGAAGAGGTCACGGATTTCATCATTACCTGGAGAGACTTATACAAATTGATGCTGAGCGAGAAGAGTAGAATCAGAAGAAATCTGTATACAATCACAGACATACCATATCTGTGATGACCAACTATGACAGACTGGACTCTTTTCAGCAATGCAGTGATATAAGTTAATCCTGAAAGACTCAAGAAAGTGAGAAATGCACCATCCAGAGATATAACTAGAAAGAACTGAGCCTGAATCCTGATGGAAGCAAACTAAATGATCTTGTTCTTTTCATTGTTTGGTTTTATTTCTTCCTTACCATCTTTCATCCCACCTAGTACAATAGGCCTTTGTAATTGGAATAATGTCTAACATGAATGCATTTGCAGATCATATACTGGACTATATGCTGTCGTGTGGGGAAGGGGGAGGGAAGTAAAGGAAACTTGAAAATCAAGGAACTATGGAATTGAATCTTGTTAACTGAAACTAAACTAATAAATTAATTAAAAAAAAAGAAAGTCAAAATTTTTATTCAGCCCTGTTTTTTTTTTTCATCAAGAATGTTTGAAAATCCTCTAATTCATTGAATAACCATATTTTCCCCTGAAATATTATACCCAGCTGTGCAGGGTAGGTGATTCTTGGTTTTAGACCTGGCTTCTTTGACCTCCAGAATATCATATTCCAAATGTTTTGAACTCTTAATGTAAAAGCTTCTGGGCCTTATGTTAAACTGTGATTCCACAGTACACAAATTGTTTCTTCCCAACTGCTTGTAGTATTTTCTCCTTGACACGGGACTCTGAAATTTGGCTATAATATTCCTAGGAGTTTTCTTTTTGGAATCTTTTTTCAAGAGGTGATTGGTGAATTCTTTCAGTTTCTATTTTGCCCTCTAGTTCTAAAATATCAGGGCATTTTTGCTTGACAGTTTCTTGAGAGATGTTATCTAGGCTTCTTTTAATCATGGTTTTCAGGTAGTCCAATATATTTTAAAATATCTTTCCTGGATCTATTTTCCAAATCAGTGGTTTTTCCAATGAGATATTTCACATTGCCTTCTATTGTTTCATTTGTTTGGATCTTTTCTATAGTATCTTGATTTCTCATAAAGTCATTAGCTTCCAGTTGCTCCAATCTAATTTTTTTAGTATTTATATATTTGAAAAATTTAGTTCTAAAACTTTGAATTTCAGATCCATTCACTTCCTCCCTTCTCACCCACTCCTGCTGGAAAGATAAGCAATTCAGTATATGTTGTAATATAATATAAAAAGACTGGCTATATTTCCCTCCCACCCCTCACCTGGTCAATTCCCTACTTTGATCCTGTCCCTCTTCAAAAGTGGGTGCCTGCAAACTTCCCTCCCCCTAGCATGCCCTCACCTCCATCATCCCCCCTCTCATCTACCTAACCCCTACTCTCCTGCAGGGTGAGATATCCCATTTAGTATGTGTGTCATTCTCTCCCTGAGCCAAATTCAATGAGAATATGGTTATGCCTTTTTGCTTCCCTGTTCTTCCCCTCCCCTACAACCACTTCCCCTTGCCTCTTCTACAAGAGATAGTTTACCCCACCCTGTCTCTCCCAATCACTTCTTGCCACATTCCTCTCTCACCTCTTAACCTTAAGTATCATTACTTCCTACCAAATTTGACCTGTGCCCTCTATCCATGTATATCTGTAAACATATATACACACATTCACATATGTAGTAATATGCCCGTATACCCTTCTTCAATTATTTTCATAGTGAGAAAGGTTTCATCAGTCACAGTTATTGTTTTTGCATGTAGGAATGTAAATAGTTCAACTTTGATAAGCTCCTTTTGATTTCTTTTCCCTATTTACCTTCTCAAGTATCTCTTATTTCTTGTGTCTGAATATCAGATTTTCTATTCATCTCTGTTTTTTTCCTCAAGAATGCTTGAAAGTCCCCTATACCACTAAATGACCATATTTTCCCCTGAAACAAGATACTCAGTTTTGCTGGGCAGGTAATTCTTCGTTTTAATCCCAGGTCCTTTGCCCTCCAGAATATCATATGCCATGCCCTTCAATCCCACAGTGTAGAAGCTGCCAGGTCCTGTGATATTCTGATTGTGTTTCCACAGTATTGAAATTGTTTATTCCTGGCTGCTGGTAGTATTTTCTCCTTGATCTGGGAATTCTGGAACCTGGATATAATATTCCTAGGAGTTTTCTTTTTGGGTTCTTTCTCAGTAGGCAATCTCTGGATTCTTTCAACCTCTATTTCACCCCCTGGGTCTAAAACATCAGGGCAGTTTTCCTTGAGAAGTTCTTGAAGGGTGATTTCTAGGTTCTTTCTTTGATCATGGCTTTCAGGTAGTCCAATAATTATTAAATTATTTCTCCTGGTTCTATTTTCCAGGTCAGTGGTTTTTCCCATGAGATATTTCACAGTGCCTTTTATTCTTTCAATTCCTTGGATCTGTTTAATAGCATCTTGATTTGTCATAGAGTCACTAGCTTCCATTTGCTCCAGGCTAATTCTGAAGGAATGAATCACCTCAGTGAGCTTTTGATATTCTTTTTCCATCTGGCAAAGTTGGCTTTTTTCAGGCATTCTTCTCCTCATTGCCTTTTTGAGTCTTTTTTGCCATTTGAGTTAGTCTACTTTTTAAGATGTTATTTTCCTCAGTCAGGCTGCTGACTCTCATTTCATACTTTTCCTGTGTCCTTTTCTTTCTCTTTGCAATTTTTCCTCCACTCCTCTTATTTGGTTTTTAAAATCCTTGTTAAGGTCCTCTATGGCCTGTAACCCACTTGTATTTTCATTTGGGGCTTTTGATGCAGGAGTTCTGATCTCACAGTTTCTGACCTCCTCCTCTTCCATGCTTTGATCCTCTTTGCCCCCAAAATAGAAGTCTAATGTTGAATTTTTCTGTTTATTTTGCTTCTTTTTCCCAGGCATGTTGCCACTTAATTACTTCACTTTGGGGCTTGTTGCCATAGTAGGACTCTGCCACCAGACAGGGAATCTTCTGTCCCAAACATTAGGGTCTTCTCAACTTCTGGAAGTTTTAGTTGGGTGCTCTCCCTGAAGCCCCCACACACTCTGGCAAGCTGGACACACACCCCAAGACCTCCACCCCAGACCACAATCCAGATCCAGCGCAGTTAAAGCAAGAGCAATTACCACCCAGACTGATCACCACATCCCCCTACAGTCTGCAGGCCAGGAGCTGAAGCTGCAACTGAAGCTGTAAAATGGAGGTTGTGCCTAGGCTCCTCAGCTGCTTCTTGCCCCCAGGGGAAGAAGGGGATGTGTTCTTGAATACTGGTCCCAAGGTCCATAAGGCACTAACCTCTCACTTTGTCCTAGGCATCTCTGTGTTAATTCTGGAAACGCCACAGCTCCTGGTGTTCTGGGGTCCCTCCAGCCAGCTGCTGGTACAGCAGCCATGGGGCTATAACCACAACTCACTCGGCCTATGTTCGGCTCTCAGAGCACTGCTCTACCCACTCCCTGCCAGGCTGCTGGGCTGTCCTCAGTGGGAGGTTAGCTTCTCTGTGTTGTTCTGTGGATTCTGGAGCTCTCCAATCTAATTTTGAAGGAGTTATTCTCTTCAGTGATTTTTTGAAGTTTCTTTTCTGTCTGGCAAATTTGACTTTTTAAGGCGTTCTTCTCCTCGCTGGCTTTTTGGACCTCTTTTGCCATTTGAGTTAGACTATTTTATTAAGATGTTATTTGCTTCAGTGTGTTTTAGCGTCTCCTCTAGCAGGCTGTTGACTCATTTTTCATGATTTTCTTGTATCATTCTCATTTGTCTTCCCAATTTTTCCTCCACTTCTCTCACTTGTTTTTCAAAATCCTTCTTGGGCTCCTCCATGACCTGTAGCCAGTTCGTATTTTTTGGAGGCTTTTGATGCAGTAGTTCTGATGTCACTGCTTTCCTCCTGTTCTGTGCCTTTTTCCTTTTGGTCCCAAAAAAGATCCTATGGCCTGTTTGTGCTTCTGTTGCTTGCTCATATTGACAGCCAATTACTTGACTTTTGAGCTTTTTGCCATGGTAGAACTCTGCTACAGGAATGGAGAAAACTAAAATCGCTGATATTTTCACAGCTGCTGGATCTATTAGGAGGGTACACTCTCTATAGTCTCCACAAATTCTGCCTCACTGGTCACACACTCCAGGACCACTATGTAAGACCATGACCCCGATCCAAGGATGTTAAAGCAAGAGAGATTACTCTCTGAATGGTTAATTGTTTCCCCTACAGTCTGCAGTCCAGGAGCTCCTGAGGTAACTTCATGGTGGTGGCAGGACAGCTGCCCTGCCTCTGGCTGCTTTTTTGCCCCTGGGGCAGGGGGCCAGACCACCCTCTTCAGTGCCCCCCTGTTCCAGCAAATTTCCCCACTGACCTTTTACTTTATCTTTGCTGTTTATGCATTAAGTCTGGAAACTGCCATAGCTACTGATGATTCTCTCTTTTGAAGTCTGCTCTGGCCACCTCCAGTCAGGGCCTCCATGAGGCTGGAACAACATGGCTCACACCAGACTACACTCAGCTATCACCCTGGTTCAATATACACTTCGTTTTCACCTGCTAGGCTTCCTTCAGTGGGAGATTTCTTTCTCTGTGTCACTTGGTAGGTTCTGTAGTTCTAAAGTTTATTTGGACTGATTCTTTACATGTATTGGAAGTAGTTGGAGCTGGAGACCATAACAAGTTTGTGCTTCTACTCCGCCATATTGACTATGCCTAGGAAACAGTTCTACAGAAAAAAAAAAGTTAGTTGTATGAAGTGACTAATGTGAATGAACAGGGTACTAAGGAACCTAGAGTTGATGAGAGAGAGAGAGACAAGAGAGAAAGAGGAAAAGGAGGAGGAGATCATGATGATCATGATGATGGAACGTGGAAATAAGCACAGGTACCTTATCTAGGTAAGAATGTGACTTAGTTCTATAAAAACTGTATGGGGAGGGGAAGAATAGGAAGGCAAAAAGGCAAAACAACATTCTCATTGAATTTGGTTCAGGGAGAGAATGACATACATACTAAATGGGATATCTCAACCTGCAGCAGAATAGGGGGAAGGGGGATGAGATGAGGGATGATGGATGGGAGGGCATTCTTAGGGGGAGGGGAGGTTGGAAGTACCCACTATAGAAGAGGGACAGGATCAAGTAGGGAATGGAACAGGTGGGGGGTGGGATGGGTGGGAGGGAACTATAAGCAGCCTTGTACAATATATCTACTATGGTAATGTTTTGCATAGCTAGACATGTACAATATATACTGAATTACTTATCTTCCCAGAGGGAATGGGAGACAAGGGAGGAAGGGAATGGTTCTGAAATTTGAGGTCTTGAAATTAAATGTTCCAAATATATATAAATACTATTATTGATACTCTTTTGCTTGTAATTGGGAGATAAGGTGTGCAGGCATTGGGGCACAGAGATTCACCTTGCTCTAATGGAAAAGTCAAATGGGGTATGGGAGAAGATATGGGAGAGAACAGATTGGAGGAAGAGATATCTTGTGGGACTGCGATTCTGGGATGGTGGGTAGGGGAAAAAACGGGAGAAAAAATTGTAACTCAAATTCTGGCAGAAATGAATGATGTAAAATAGAAGTTAATAAAGCCCTTTCTTAAAAATAATAAAATAAAAAACAATTAATAATTTAAAAAAAGAAGAAAAGGAAAAAAACTGTATGGGAAGCACTAAAGATCAAAATGAGCTAAGATTTGTAAGGATAATTGAAAGTAAAAATGTTTGTATTTTGTTTTAGATATATTGGAAAGGGAAAAAACAATAAAAGAATGGATAGAACATTTGTTTATGGTGGATGGGACCAAGATAACTAATGAGAGAGAGATTTACTCAATCCCTATTTTGCTTCTTTCCCCTCCCAAGGAGAATAACATTTCTGTACTAGAAAGGACAGAACAAAAAATGGCTAAATAGAATATAATATGCAAGAAAAATGCAATTACAAGCAACCACCTAGTAGCCTCTGATTAATTCAAATGGCTTATTTTATTTTATTTATTTATTTTTTTAAGCAATTGGGGTTAAGTAACTTGCTCAAGGTTACACGGCTATTCATTATTTATGAGTGGGTGCTCATTTTCTGAGGCCGGATCTGATCTTGGGTCATCCCAACTCTGAGGCCGACGCTCTTACTCACTGTGCCACCTAGCCGCCCCTTTAGGGCAATTGGGGTTAAGTAACTTGCCCAAGGTTACACGGCTAGGTTTTTGTTTGTATGGATTAAGTGTCGGAGGCCGGCTCCGAACTCAGGTCCTTCTGATTCCAGGGCCGGCGCTCTATTCACTGCGCAACCTAGCCGCCCCTCAAATGGCTTATTTTAAACACATATGTTCCTGGGTAATCAAAAAACTGTGAAATACAAACTTTCCTCCCCAATACTGTTTCCTCTTTATATAATACCCCTAGACTGATTGGTCACATTATGAGAGCTGAAATACTTCTTAATCCTTAAAACCACTTCCAGTTTATCCCTCTGCTGACAACTCCCCTCCTTGGGGTTCTTTACATCCAAAATTTTCATCCAATGTCTGGTCCAGATAGGCATCATTTCTTAACAACCCCCTCTCCATCATGAATTCACTCATTCTTTCTCAATGACTTCAGTGTCTGGTTCTCAGTCATTCTCTCCTCTCTAATTCCTAGCCTTATACTATGGGATTTCAATATATATATATATAATTTTAAATATATCCTTATTTCCCAGTATCACAACCTACTCAGCTCCCACTGCTCAATTGTACTTCAGCTATAAATAGCTATACAAGGCATATGTCCATGATTTCCCCATTATGCACAAATATTCTCCTTTCTCATTCATGAACTTTGAAATTCCTCTATCTGATCATATTTTATCCTCTCTTCCTCTGCCTTATGGTATTTAAACCTATGTTTTGGCTTCACCATGATCTCATATATATCTACCCATCAATTCTTTCCTCGATCATCATCAACCCTGCTCTGACCACATTATTTTCCCTTCTCTATTACAGCCCCTTCTACTTTCAAATCCTCTGGTTCCATTTCTATCATTGATTATATCTTGCTAAATCTCAACCATATATTCTTTATATCATTCACTTACTTTGTTCTTATTCATAATCTGCTGAATATAGCTAGATGATCATAAAAAAGTTCTGACTAGATGTATTAATTAGCACACCTAGGATTGCCTGCTAGCACAGGTTCTTTGATCTGATTTTCTAAAGGAAAGACAGCTTCAAAGAGGTCAACAATCTTACTTTAATTAAACATATATAAGTCATTCAGTAGTTTAGGGGAATGGTCAGCACCTTGAACAAGGAGAAAATTAAAAAGAGAAGTAAAGAAGGTAAAGGTCATTTACTAGTTTTGGGGAAGGGTCAGCACTCTGAACATGGAGAAAATACAAGCAGAGATACATAGAGAAATTAGCACAGAGATCCAATAGACAGGGCCCCAACTGTCTAAAAAGAAGTAATAGATCCAAAGCCACCAGACCAGGGAGCACTGACATCTGGGTTCTCAAAGCTGGGGGCTTCCATAACAATGGCTACACAGATTCATATCTGGCCAAATCACAAAGAAACAGTCTTCCCATGAGTGAGCCCCAAACTCAAACACTAACCTCCCAGTATATATAGTTTTCAACTAATAGACTCAGTGAGAAGGCATCACAACCTATGTGACTCAGTACAGCTGTGAATTCCCAGGGTTTAAAGGAGATTGATCCCTCAGATGTTTACAATTTAGCATGAAACTGGAAAACTGAACCACAGAAAGAAAAACAACAGAAATCCTGCCTTGCACATTATACATCCATCCAGCCATTCATAAATACACACAGACACACAGACACAAAGACACACAGACACACACACATATACACACAAACACAGAAGAGTAAAGTAATTGTCTTGCTGCTTTGCTACTGTGAAAATGTAGTTGAAATTTTAATATGTGTTTGTATATATACATATATAATATGGGATATTTTGTATAAACACATTTATATACATATGTGTATATATGTTTATATGTATGTATATATGTAAATGTGTATAACAAACCCACATCTATATGTGTGTACAACTTTCAATCTTTTTTGAAATTTTTTTCTGCTTAATAGTATTTTAGTTTTTTTCTATTACATGTAAATATAGTTTTCAATAATTACTTTTACAAGATTTTGAATTCCAAATTCTTCTTCCTCCCCTCTCTCCTCCCCAAGAGAGCAAGCATTCTTATGTAGGTTATACACATAAAATCATATTAATCATATTTCTCCATTTGTCATGTTGTGAAAAAAGAATCAGAACAAAAGGGAAAAAACACAAGAACTAAAAAACTGAAAATAGTACACTTTAATCTGTATTCAGACTCCATGGTTATTTGTGTGGATGTAGATATCAGATATTATCCATTCTTACCTGTATCTATACAGAGGCATGAATATTCTTTTATTCCTCCCTGTTTCTCTATCCTCTCACTACAGTGACCATTCAAAATCATATTATCTCTCCTTAATCCTCCCATACCCCTGCTCACACCTTCTTAGCTGATGATCTCATTTGATACTTCATTATGGGAAAAAAAAAATGAGGACATTTCTCATTAGCTCCCTCCCCTCTGGTTCTTCTTATCTCATATATTTCTGACATCATCCTCTAGCAGATCTTAAGATGTCATCTTCCTTACTAAAGTGAACCCTTCTACATATATTATTAATATCATTACAACACGTTTTTTGTTATTGCCTCTCTACTATCAGATCCCTTAAATCTTCATTCGCTCTATATATTCTGGTTGCTTCTCTCTTGGTTAAAAATGTACCTAAGTCTCCTACACTGTTTAAAAAACAAACAAGCAAACAAAAACATCCTCACTAAATCCAACCATTTCCACTAACTATAATTCTAAATCATGATCATACCCTCCACAATACTCCATTGATAACTAAATTGACTTCCTTGAAAATGGAATCTATATTTGGTCCCTTGGTCAGTCAACAGACATTTTAAGTACTCTTGCAAGCACTTTGTACAGTCCTGGGGATATCAAGAAATAAAATAGTGAGTGAGGGGATGACTTCAAGGAGCTCACATTCCCATAGGTGAGAAAACATAGAAACAATGATGTAGATGTAAGATATATACTGTATGAGTGGTACATATTCTGTATAAGTGGAGATAATAGAAAAAAAAAAGATATCCTATGGAGTGTGGTACTTGAGCTGAATCTTAAAGGAAGACAAGGAAGACAAAATACAGTTTGCTTTCCAGGTATAGTTAGATGGAGTGTAGGTAATGGAAATATCTGCAGCTGGGCGATGGAATGCATGTGAGGAATAACAAGAAAGTCATTTTTCATGTCTCATAGAATACAAGTGGAAGGGACTTAAAAATAAGAAGGGTGAAAATGTAGGAAGAATTTATGTTGTTAAGGACCTTAAGAACCAAGCTATATTTTGTGATTGTTCCTGGAGGTGGTATGGAGCCACTCGATTTTACTACAGCTAGGTGGTATAGTAGATAGTTTCTAGGACTTAAAGTCAGGAAGTCCTGAGTTTGAATTTTGTCTCAGATACTTACTAGCTAATAAGTACCATCTTGACCCTGTTTAAGTCACTTATCTTCTGTCTGACTCAGTTTCTGTGAAATAGGGGTAATAATATCATCTATTTCCAGTGTTGTTGTAAAGATAAAAATGAGATATTTGAAATTATTTTGCAAACTGGAAAGTGCTATATAAATGTTCTTCATTATCATTGATATCACTATTATTAATTGGGGCATGTGACATGATTAGACCTGCATTTTAGGAAGATCAAACTGGCAGCTGAGTGAAGCATGAACTGGTATGGGGAGAGATTTCAGGCAGAGAGACCAACAAGAATATGATTATGATCATCTAGTCATGGAACAATGAGGATCTCTACAAAATAGTAACTGTTCAAAGAAGAAGAAAGGAGCTATGCAGGTGCAGATAAATGGCCACATGGCAGAGATATTCTGGAAGTAGACATGAACAGTTAGCTAAAGATTGGACTTATAACATGACTGTGGATAATAAGTTAATCTATTGGCAAACATAGAAGGAGTTCACACCTGGTTTCAGCTTTTGAATTAAAAGCTTGTTTCAGTTCAAGTTTCTTTTGAGTCTTTTATCAAGTCTGTTAAGAAACAGAAAGTGTTAACCCCACAACTTATGAACTGTAGAATGCATGAACTCTTGCAACAGAAAGGGGAGGAGCTAATGACTGTATATAAGGAGAATTTCCAGTCTAGAGACTGCAGAACTGAGAAGAGGACTCTTGTAGTGACAGAGTCAAGAAGGAAAAAAAAAAACTTCTGGTATCTAAGCATTCTGTTTGTCTGTTCTGTCTGAAATGATGTTTGTTTGTGATACTTTGTACAAAAGTTGTGGGACCTTACTGGAAGCCCTGGGAGGAGGATTTTCTGGTTGTATGTTTACAAAAGTCTTACAGGGGGTTTTGGAGGTCCCAGGACTTTACTGAAGATTTGTGTTGACCTCTTGGACCTTGTTTGTGGGTCTGTGTTTATTTCTATGTTGCTTTGTGCTCACCTCTTGTACATTGTTTATGGGTCTGTGTTGATTTCTATGTTGATGATTTGTGTTGAGTTCTCAGATTTTATTTTTGGGTGTGAGTTGATTTCACAGGCAGATAGTAAATTAATGATGGTGCCAGCAATGTGCCTGAATATTGCTGTGGCTCTGTCAAGATTTGTCTTCCCAGAAACAGGAACTGTGAAGGACTTGAGGTGTACTGGACACTGTGAACTTCAGTATGGAATGGGATCTGGATGAAGAACTGGACATGGAACTGGACAAGGAACTGGGAGATGCCTGCCTTTAAATGCAGGTGACAGTTGGAGCTGTAACTGTGGAAGACAAACCATGGAAGCTGAGAGCCAGCCTCAAGTCAAGCTGAAAGAAGACTTTACTTGGACACTGTGTACTGAAAAAGAAGATTATGATATATTGTGACCTAGGAGTGGGGAACTTTGACTTTTGCACTTTATGATTGATTTAAGGATTTTGTGATTGGCTAAATGGATGTACTTTGTTTAAAACTATGTGACCATTTTGGTTAAAATTATGTGGCCATTTTAATGATACGTTGTAGAGTTGTGACCTGGTGAATGCTGTATTTTGATTTTTCTGTGATAAGTTGTAACATTGTGAATGCAGTATTTTGATTTTCTGTTAATTTTTTATCTGATTTGTTATTGAATAAATAGAGAGCTCACTATATTAGGTAATCAGATGCTTGAAAGCTGCTCATAGCAGCAGTCCTCTGGAAAGCTGCTTGTGTGTGGTTTTACAGTTAAGAATTACACTGAAGTTGGATGCTTCAGTGACTAAGAAGATGATATTATCCTTGAAAATAATAGGAACGGGGGTGGCTAGGTGGCACAGTGAGTAGAGCATTGGCCCTGGAGTCAGAAGGACCTGAGTTTGGTTCCAGCCTCAGACACTAAATGCACACACAAAAACCTAGCCATGTGACCTTGGGCAAGTTACTTAAACCCAATTGCCCTCCAAAAAGAAAAAAAAATTAAAAAATAAAAATAATAGGAACGTATAGAAGATGGGGGGGGGGTTGTGGGAAGAGATAATCTGCTCTGTTTTGGATAAGTTGAATTTGAGATGTCTGTTTTGGATAAGTTGAATTTGAGATGTCTCCAGGATATCCATTTTGATATGTCTAATTTTCAGTGCATAATAGGAGAAAAACTCAGGCAAATGACAGAGCAATTCAGGCTAGGGTTAGAGGCACCTGAGCATATGTCCTGCCCCGTGATTTTGGGGTATTGAGCATGTGCTGCTAAGAGGGGAGCACTCCTCTGCCGTGAGAAGCCTGCTGCTGCTGAGGCACATGGGGGAACAGAGTTGGGGGAGGAGAAAGGAGATAAAAGGAGGGAGGCAAGGTGAAAGGAGGAGGAGGGAGAAAAGAGGGGATTGTGAATGAGAAAGATATTAAATGGCAAGATACATCACATCTTGGTGTCAGTACTCACTTGTTTTTTGTTTTTGGGAGGAGCAGGCTCCCCCGAGAGGTTTGTGGGGGTGAACCCGGGTTGTAGGGGCGGCCAGAATGACCAGAGCTGTACAGGCAGCTGGAGAAGGGTTTGTGGAGGCAACCCCTGTCATAGGGGCAACAAGAATCGTGGAAGGCTATTGGAGTGCCTTGGGGCAGCTGGAGAGGTGCGTTTGGTGTCAGCCCAGTAAGGCAGGCCCTAACAATTATCCACATCCAGAGAAAGAATATTAGATTTGAATGCAGCTCAAAGCATACCATTTTATTTTTTTTTCATATTTCCTTTTTGTTCTGTTTCTTTTTGTTATAACACAACTTATGTGGAAATATATTTAACATGATTTTCCATATATCTCCTATATCAGATTTCTTACCATCTTGAGCAGGGGGTGGAAAGGGAAGGTGGGAGAAAAAATTTGGAACTCAAAATCTTAGAAAAAAGGATGTTGGACGTTATCTTTATGTGTAATTAGGAAAAAATAAAATATTATTTGTAAAAAAAAAGAAAAAGGAAAAGCAGGAACCTTAATGATAAAAGGGATTATCTAATTTGTAGCTAACACTTAATGAGAAGGTAGAACATGCATGATATTCAGAATGCAAAAAGATCTCAAAAGGCTAGTACACTGGGGCAAATTATAAGATAAAATTTGATAAAAGTACAAAACCTCAGGCTTGGGTTTAAAAAAAATTAATAACAGTAATAATGACCAAACACTTAATCAACTTATAGGGGAGTCATATCTAGACAACAATTCATTTGGGGAAAAGTCTATGGACTTTGTTTCACTTGAAATTTAGTATGAGAGTAAGCCATGTAGCCAAAGGAATCTAATGAAAACTTCAGCTACAGTAAGAGAAGTCTAGTGACTAAAACAATGAAGAAGAATAGAGGTCTCACTTAGTAAGCTTCCATTGTCCATACTTTAATTGAAATTCTATGTTCCGTTCTAGTGGCCACATTCTTAACAAGCTCAAGAATAACACAAATATCCCAACAGGCAACCTTTATTGGTCAGGGTCAAGCATACAAGTAGGTCACCAGATGAAAACTTTATCTCTCAGTGCCTTTTGCTGTGCCTTAAATTTCCATCATACTGCTCTCCACAAGCATTAGTCACTTTAAAAAGTAAATTACAGATAATAAGATATTCTTTGATTTCTGCTGAATTTGTTTCAAATTTACACGGACCATAACTGAACTAAGTGTTGGCTTATTCAAAGGACACACCATACCCACAGTTAGTCTTAGCAGGTATGGTCAAGTGAACTTATATTTGATTTTTTTTGGCAGAGCTATTTAGAGCACCTCCATAAATTTGAGGGGGAGGAATTTAACCACTGCACTTTTTAATCCAGCTTACTTTATCCATGGCTGAAGGGACTGAGAGAGTTAACATAAATGAAATCAACAGTCTTAACTAACTCAGAATAAAAAGCTGCTTGCCCTGAAGGAGCAGATGACTATAGATGGCTTACCAGGTCAGAAAGCGATCAGGAGTAGAAAGTAGAATTGTTTTTTTAAGAATACAATGAAAGTCATAGGATTGCTATATATTGTACTGTATATTGTACAGTACAAGTTATAGTCTTATAAAATTAGGGTTGATCTAATACATTGGGTCACATCACACAGCTCTTATGTGTGTGTGTGAAATATATATATATATATATATATAACGCAGTTATTGTTATGCAGCCTATAAGGAAGAGTAATTCCTTGACTCCTAAATCCATCGATATTTTTCACTAATGTCAAATGCATCCCAAGGAACTACATTTAATCAATTCTTGGTTATCCACTTCAAGGGTTCTCTAGCAAATTGTAAATTCTAGGTTGCTTCCTTAACTGCCAGTGGGGCAAGTACATGCAAAAACCCCACCATACACACACACCTCAGCTTTAAGGGTGTGGTTTCAAGAAATAAAAATGCAGTTGTTAGTGAACAGAATTTATTCAGGAAGGCAAATCTGGTTGGGGAAAAATGGAAGTGCTTTCCAAAACCAAGTCACTTGAATTCTTCTCTTTATGAGATTGTAGATACTATCAGTTTCAACAATTGCATGGAGGATGATCAAGAGTTGACTCAACAGTTCAGTCATTTAAGGTTTTGTTTCCACACCTTGTTTGCTTCTGTCCTTAACTGTAATATAAGACCATGATTTTTAAAATGTCTTTGGCTGTGTAATATTCTTTTGAATATACTTTTTCAGCATTTGAGTCCTCAGTTGGACACTGAAATGACACACATTAAATCCCAGTGATGAATAACAGTGCTTCTTTTATGACCTCAAAAAAGCAAGATAATTAAAAAGCAAAACTCATTCAAATGTATAGCAAAGTTTACCAAGAATTTTAAGAGTATTATCATTATGCAAAAAAATTTAAGTATTAAAACTCACTTTGTGTAATACAAACCAATGACACTTTAATAATAGAATTCCCCCCCCCCCAAAAGCTCATTGGTATAATAAAACCTATCATCAGTTGCTGATCCTTGTGTAAAAGCTTTTTTTCTCTATTTTACCCAAAACAGTGATTTATATGAAAGTTTTTCCTCTGTTGGAATAATAAAATCTCAAGCTACAGATGCCTATGTAAAAAATGCATAAATGCATTGAATATTCTTCTCCCTTAATATATTTTTAATAAATAGCATTAACCTGAAAAAAAAAAGAATAGTACTAATATAGGAACCAGGATGATATGGGCACTGGAAATCTTACCATGGAAAATTGACTTAAAGACCTATGTGGAGATATTTAGCTTAGAGCAGTGAAAAAGGATGGACACTCTGTCTTAAAGTATTTGAAAGACAAATGAGGGCAGAGGATGAGATGTAACTAGTCTCCTTTCTGAGCTCAAGTTGCACATCATCAAATATCTGGTCATCATTTCACATTAAGTATGTCATAGGCACTCTACATGTCTACATAGAGCTCTTTTTCTTTCTCACAATACCCTTATGGATTCCCCCACCTCTAATAAGAGCACCACCATCTTTCCATTTCCTCAAGATGCCACCTTTCCTGCCATCTTCAACTCCTCACTCTCACATATACCGTATCGCCAATGAATAATCAAGGTTTGTTAAATATTGTTGACCTTGGACAAGGCATAAAATTTCCTACTTCCTCAAACAACTATCAGTAGCAAAAAAATGGTGGGGGAAATAAAGGAGAAAGGGATAAGCATTCCCATAGGGCCTTATATAGTATCTACTATGTGCAAGCACTGCGTTAAATGGTCTTTATCAACATTATCAGATTTTCTCATAGCAACCCTGTCAGGTATGTGCTATTGTTATTTCCCTTTTACAGCTGAGGAAACTGAGGGAGGCAGAGGTTATGTGACTTGCCCAGAGTCACACATCTAATAAGTATCTGTGGACAGATTCAATCTTATGTCTTCCTAACTCCAGGCCCAGTGCTCTAACCAATATGCCACCTTAAAGTAATTGCAAATCTGCACTGGCAGAGGAAATTTTCTCACGCTAAATTTCCTTCTATAAGGAAATCACAGTGGGGGATTTGAGAGGGGAGAAACAAAACAAAGTACCAAAATGACTTAGTATAAACAATGCTTATATTTACCTCTATCATGGCATGAAATAATTCCAAGGCTGAAAGATAAGTAATGGTTGGAATGACAAATCACCAAATACTTTTCTTTTGAATCAACTTAAATATATGACATATGCAAATTTAACTAAAACTATGACAATTTGTGAATATAATGTAACAATTTATTTTTATTGAAACTAAATACAAAAACACCTTCTCCAGAAAGTACTCTTTTCATTTTCATGCTTTTCTTTACTTTTTGAAGGATTAAACTTAAGAAATAGCTTCATGGTCAATGAGCCAGTGATTAAATCTCTAAAAGTTTTTAAGTGACGTTAGAAACTGAAATAAAGAAATAAAACAGTCAGAAATCAGCATCATTTGCTAGCCAGGACAAAAAAAAAAGTCATGATTTCCATGTGAATAAAACTGAATAAAAAAAACAATCAAGGTCTAGCTTTACTCTGCTCATATTATGCTACTTTAGACATTTTTCACTTCCCATCATACTATTAAATCATCTCCTTAAGTCTTCTTACTGACTCGAGTCTCTTTCCACTCTGATCCATCATCTGCATATTTACTAACATAATTTTCCTAAGCAAAGTTCTGACCATGTCATTTCCCTGCCCAATGAATTCCTGAGGCTGCATATTATGGCTACAATCAAATATGAAGTCTTATATTTGCCATTTAAAGTGCTTTAAACTTGATCCCTGTCTACCTTTCCAGGTTAAGTTGATACTGATCACGTCTGTTTGTGTTATAGTATAGACAAGTTTGCCTTTTTCCATTCTTCATACTTAATAGTGAATTTCCTACTTTGTTTTCTTACTGTTCCCTGTGCTTTGAAATACACTCTCTTCAAACCTCAAACTGAGAACCCCCACTTTCTATCATGACTCAACTCAAGTATGACTTAAGGCAAATGGTATAATGGATAGAGAACTGGGCCTGGTATTAGGAAGATGAGGGGTCATACCTAGCCCCAAACAATTTACTAGCAGTGAAAAATGAAACAAATGGCTTAACTTCTGTTTATCTCAAATACCTCAGGTACAAAATGGAAATTATAATAGCAGTTACCTGACAGGGTTGCTATGAGAATTGATTGAAATAATATTTAAAAGGTTCTTTGCACAGAGCCTGGTACATAGTAGGTGCTATATAAATTATGAATACTATTACCTCCTGCAAAGGGACTTGAAATGTTCCCTTCCCTGTCTAGACTAAAAGGTCCTCAAGAACAGGATCATCTCATGTTTTTGCTTGTTTTCCAGACCCTAGCAGATAAACTGGCACAGAGCAGATGTTAAATAAATGCCTATTGACTGTTCCAGACATAGTTATACAAAGACAAAAATGAAACAGTGCTTGACTTCAAGGAATTTATATTTTACTTTGAGAAACAACATGTAAACGTGTATTTTCAAAATGAATAAAAATAATTTCATGAAATGGGAAAGGATTTTTAAAATAATTAAGTGCCAATTATTCTTGGGGAGATACAGTAACTGAAGGAAATAAGAAAGCTCTCCTGTGAGATGTGACAATAAAAGGAGACAGTACACTGCCATCAGAATCAAAAAGATCAGGTCCAAATGCAGCTAGCTATGAGATCGTTTGCTCAGCACATCACATGTGTACCAGGCTGCTATAATACTATGAATCGCATGATTTGATCTCTGTTAGTGGAGGGAGTTTCCCGATCACTACCTTCATAAAATCAAAGGGCCAGACCAAACCAGTAATGGAAATCTACCATCAAAGCTGAGGCACAATAACAGTGATAGCATAACTGAATGGGGGGAAATATTCCTTAACTGATGTTGACTATGAAAACCAAAGGAGAGATTAATAAAATTGAAATTAAGAAAACGAATTAATAAATAAAACTAAGAGATGGTTTTATGAAATAAGCAATAAAATTTATAGACCCTAAGCCAATATGATAAAAAAAGAAAGAAGAAAACCAAATTATGAGTATCAAAAATGAAAAGGGTGAATCTACTTCCAATGAAGAGGAAATCAAAACAATAATTAGGAATTATTTTCCCAATTGTATGCACATAAATATGACAATCTTAGTGAAAGGGATGAATATTTAAAAAATTACAAATTGCCAAGATTAACTGAAGCAGAATTGAATTACTTAAGTAACCCCATCTCAGAAAAAGAAATAAAAAAAGCCATCAGTGAACTCCCTAGGAAAAATCCCCAGGGCCAGATGGGTTTACGAGTGAATTCTATCAAACATTTAAAGAACAATCGATTCCAATTCTCTACAAACTATTTGGGGAAATTAGTGAAGAAGGAGTCCTACCAAATTCTTTCTATGACACAAATATAGTACTGATTCCTAAATCAGGAAGAGATAAAACAGGGAAAGAAAATTATAGACCAATTTCCCTCATGAATTTAGATGCCAAAATTTTAAATAAAATTTTAGGTAAAAGACTACAAAAACTTATCACAGGAATAATAAACTTTGATCAGGTAGGATTTATTCCAGGAATGCAAGGATGGTTTAATATTAGGAAAACCATCAGTATAATTGATCATATCAACAATAAAACTAGCAGAAACCACATGATTATATCAATAGATGCAGAAAAGGCTTTTGACAAAGTACAACATCCATTCCTATTAAAAACACCAGAAAGTATAGGAATAAATGGAGCCTTCCTTAAAATAAGAGATTGCATCTATTTAAAACCATCAGCAAGTATTATATGCAATGGGGATAAACTAGAAGCATTTCCAATAAGATCAAGAGTGAAACAAGTGTGTCCACTATCACCCCTCTTATTCAATCTGCTACTAGAAACGTTAGTAGTAGCAATTAGAGAAGAAAAAGAAATCAATGGAATCAAATTGGGTAAAGAAGAGAACAAGCTATCACTCTTTGTAGATGATATGATGATATACTTAGAGAATCCTACTTGAGACAATAAATAAATTTGCCAAAGTTGCAGGAAATAAAATAAACCCATGTAAATCCTATGCATTCCTGTATATCTCTAATGAAATTCAACAGCAAGAGATAGAAAGAGAAGTTCCATTGAAAGTAACTGTAGACATTATAAAATATTTGGGGATCTATCTGCCAAAACAAACTCAGGACCTATATGATCACAACTACAAAACATTTCTCACACAAATAAAATCAGACCTAACTAATTGGAAAAATATCAATTGCTCATGGCTGGGTAGAGCTAATATAATAAAAATGGCAATTTTACCCAAACTAAATTATATATTTAGTGCCATACCAATCAACTTACTAAAAAACTATTTATAGTGTTAGACAAAATAGTAACAAAATTTATTTGGAAAAATGGTCTAGACTATCAAGGGAATTAATGAAAAAAAAATGCTAGGGAAGGTGGACTAGTTCTACCAGATTTTAATCTGTATTATACAGTGGCAGGCATCAAAACTGCTTGGTACTGGCAGAGGATTAGAGTAGTGGATCAATGGAATAGATTGGGTGCACGATACCCAGCAGTTGAGTATAGTAATCTATTGTTTGATAAACCCAAAGACACCAGTTCTTTTGATAAGAATGCACTATTTGACAAAAACTGCTGAGAAAACTGAAATATAGTATGGCAGAAATTGGGCATAGACCATTATCTAACACCATATACCAAAATCAAGTCTAAATGGGTGAATGATCTAGGTATAAAGGATGAAACTGTAAGCAATCTGGGAAAGCAAGGAATAGTTTACCTGTAAGATTTGTGGAGAGGGAAAGACTATAGGACCAAAGAAGAATTAGAGAGCATTATAAAATGCAAAATGGATAATTTTGATTACATTAAATTGAAAATTTTCTGTCCAAACAAAGCCATTGTAACCAAGATCAAGAGGAAGGTGGGAAATTTGGAAAGAATTTTTACAACCTATGTCTCTGATAAACGACTCATTTCTAAAATATACAGAGAATCAAGTCAAATCTATAATAATGCAAGTAATTCCCCAGTTGATAAATGGTCAAAAGATATGAACAGGCAGTTTTCAGAGAAAGAAATAAAAGATATATATATATGAAGAAATGCTCTAAATCATTACTGATTAGAGAAATGCAAATCAAAACAACTCTGAGGTACCACATCTTTCCAGTGAGATTGGCTAAGATGACAAATCAGGAAAATGGCAAATGCTGGAAAGGATGTGGGCAAATTGGAAGACTAATGCATTGCTGGTGGAGTTGTGAACTTATCCAACCATTCTGGAGAGCAATCTGGAATTATGCCCAAAGGGCTATAAATAATTTCATATCCTTTGACCCAGCAATACCACTTCTAGAGTTATATCCCAAAGAGATCATAGAAGTGGGAGGAAGACCCATATGTACAAAAATATTTATAGCAGCTCTTTTCATGGTTGCAAAGAATTGGAAATTAAAGGGGTGCCCATCAATTGGGGAATGGCTAAACAAGTTGTGGTATATGCATGTAATGGAATACTATTGTGCTATAAGAAACAAGGAGGAGACAGATTTCATATTTACCTGGAGAGGCTTATACAAACTGATGCTGAGTGAGAAGAGTAGAACCAGGAGAAATTTGTATACAATCAAAGACACAACATGTGTGTGATGACCAACTCTGACAGAGTGGACTCTACTCAGCAATGAAGTGATATAAGTCAATCCCAAAAGACTCATGAAGGTGAGAGATGCAACATCCAGAGAAAGAACTAGAAAGAAATGAGTTTGGATCCTGATGGAAGAAAACTACTTGATCTTTTTCTTTTCATTGTTTGTTTTTATTTCCTCTTTACCATTTTTTATCCCATCTAGTACAATACAACTTTGTAACCTGACTAATATCTAATGTGGAAGTATTTGCAGATCCTATACTGGACTATAGGCCATCTTGGGGGGTGGGTGGAGGGAGGGAAGGGAAATTTGAAACTCAAGGAAATATGAAATTGAATCTTGTAAACTAAAAATTAACAAATAAGTTAATAATGAAAAAGAATAGAACTGATTGCAGTGAAATTTATACAGCACCACCTCCAGACTACTTTCTATCATCTTATTTTTATAGACTAGATCTTGAGAATTGATTATCCTTAGTTAAATATACTCTGATGTACAATAAAAGATAACAGAAGTCGGAGCTCATACAGCCAAGCCAGTTTACACCACTGACTCTGAGGTCTTCATGAATCTTTCTCTTCTCATGGTATCTTCCTACTTCTACCCCCAGGTGCAATATTTCTACCCAGCATTTCACCCCTCTGTTTTCTCTGGGTAATTCTTATCTGAAGCACAACATCGGTCAACTCAGCTCCAGGTACATTTTCTGAACCTGCTTTCTATTGGGTGTGGTTTATTTTAGCAGGCAAGTGTCACTCCTATAATAAGATATAGCTGAGGCTAAAGTGGCAGGGCCAAGGAGGATCAGTCTCTGAGAGAAATATCCCCACCTCCACCCTTTCATTCTGGAAGGGGAGCAAGGGAAAAAGCAAAGAATAATTCTTTCTGAGGAACAGAGTTCTTCCTCCAAAGCTGGTACTCTTCTGGTACATCAGACATGTATCCCTAGTTTATATGTCTTATGTGCAGAAATGGCTAGTTTGTTTCTTCAAGGCTATTATGTGTATGACTGAAGAATCTGTCAGCTATTCTATTATTCCATCAAAGCTTATGGAGAATCTTATTTGTATATCCTAAAGGACTACCTACTATAGTTGGTATATATTCTATATACCTCCTTTAACAACTGTGAATGATATTTCTTAGTTTGACACATTTAAGGTGTCAGAATAGGCCATTCAGCATATAAGTCAAATTCCACTAGGTTAAGTCTGAAATGGACAAGATGAAAATGACCACAAGCATTGGGTGGGAGCAATAACAGGTATACAAATATTTACACATGAGAATATATGAAAAATGGAAATTAGTTTTCACTTAAGAAAGGTCACATTATCCTAGAGCAAGAAGACATCAAGTTTATCCAATAAATGGGGAAATATTCCTCCTTTTGCTATTTACCTATCTCCACATATTTTATAAAATATTGCCCCTACAATTAAAGTGATATAATGATTATTGTCCTAATGCCTTGTATTTACATAGTAATTTGTGTATAAATTCATACACACGTATGTAGTCATACATAGAATATCAGATTATATATTTTTATAATACTCTGTGAGGTAAATAGAGAAGAGAATACTCTCAATGCCCACCATGCAGACAAAGGTCATGAGATTGAAAGAGGATAAGGGATTTCCCCAAGTTATACACCTAGGAAGTCTTAATAAATTATGGAGTCAGAAAGTGAACTCAGGTAATCCTACTCCACATTTCCCTTTTTAAAAATGATAAGGCAGAGGGGGTGGAGCCAAGATGGCAGAGTAGAAACAGCTCATCCAAGCCACTCTGCCCCCATATTGCCCCCCAAACTATGTAAAAGGAGACTCTGAACAACTTCTGGAGCCCCAGTACCCACAGAACGACACAGAGAAGCTAACCTCCGGCTGAGGACAGCCCAGCAGCCCTGCAGGAAGGACTAGTGCAGCGGTCTGGGAGCCAGCAGCACGCAGAGCGCAGGAAGCAGAGCCGAGCGGAGCCCAGGTCCCCGTGAGCCGAGGTTTTAGCCCCAAGGTGGCAGGGCCAGCAGACGGCTGGAGGAACCCCAGAACACCAGCAGCCGTGGCGACTCCAGAATTATCAACATAGACATGCCTAGGACAAAGTAGGAGGTTAGTGTCCTATGGACTTTGGGGCTTGTATTTGGGGGAATGCTTCAGCTCCCTCCTCTGGGGGCTAGAAGCCATTGAGGAGACACGCCATTTTGTAGTTTTCAGAGGCAGCTCCAGCTCCTGGCCTGCAATTAATTGTAGGGAGATCCAGGGATCAGTCTTGGGGGGTAATCGCTCTTGCTTTAACCTCCCTGGATCTGGATTGTGATCTAGGGTGGAAGTCGTGGGTGGGTTTACAGCTTGCCAGAAACGGAAGTTGTCCCCTACACGTTCAGGACGAAAATTCCTCTATCTGGCCTTAAAGGATAGTGTGGCAACAAGCCCAAAAGTCAGGTAATCAAGTGGCAACATGCCAAGGCAAAGGAAACAGAAAACTGCAACCCTAGACACCTATTTTGGGGGCATAGAGCAGGAAAAGGACTGTGAGGTCAGAAGTCCTGCTCCAAAAGCCCCAGGGGAAACCATGAGCAGGTTGCAGGCCATAGAGGACCTTAAGAAGGACTTTAAAAATCAAATAAGAGAAGTGGAGGAAAAATTGGAAAGAGAAATGAGAAGGATGCAGGAAAAGTATTAAATGAGGGTCAACAGCCTGACTGAGGAAAACAACACCTTAAAAAATAGACTGACTCAAATGGCAAAGGAGGCCCAAAAGGGTAAAGAGGAGAAGAATGTCTTAAAAAGTCGAATTTGAAGGAAGGCTAAAAAGACAAAACCACATTCCCATTGAATTTGGTTCAGGGAGAAAATGACATACATACTAAATGGGATATCTCAACCTGCAGCAGGATAGGGGGAAGGGGGATGAGAGGAGGGATGATGGATGGGAGGGCATCCTTGGGGGGAGGGAGGTTGGAAGTACCCACTATAGAAGAGGGACAGGATTATGTAGGGAATGGACCAGGTGGGGGGTGGGATGAGTGGGAGGAATTATAAGCAGCCTTGTACAATATATCTACTATGATAATGTTTTGCATAGCTAGACATGTACAACATATACTGAATTGCTTATCTCCCAAGAAGGAATGGGTGACAAGGGAGGAAGGAAATGGATCTGAAATTTGAGGTAGTAACATTAAATGTTTTAAATATATATAAATATTATTAGTAATACTCTTTCGCTTGTAATAGGGAGATAAGATGTGCAGGCATTGGGACGCAAAGATTCACCTTCCTCTAATGGAAAAGTCGATGGGGGTATGGGAGAAAGTATGGGAGAGAGCAGATTGGAGGAAGTGATATCTTGTGGGACTACTATTCTGGGAGGTTGGGTAGGGGAATAATGGGGGGAAAATGATTGTAACTCAAAATCTGGCGGAAATGAATGATGTAAAACAGAAGTTAATAAAGCATTTGTTTAAAAAAAAAAAAGTCGAATTTGCCAGATGGAAAAAGAATCTCAAAAGTTCACTGAGGAGATTCATTCCTTCAGAGTTAGACTAGAGCAAATGGAATCTAATGACTTTATGAGAAATCAAGATGCTGTTAAGCAGATCCAAACAAACGAAAGATTAGAAGGCAATGTGAAATATCTCATGGGAAAAACCACTGACCTGGAAAATAGATCCAGGAGAGACAATTTAAAAATCATTGGACTACCTGAAAGCCATGATCAAAGAAAGAACCTAGAAATCACCCTTCAAGAAATTCTCAAGGAAAACTGCCCTGATGTTTTAGATACAGAGGGCAAAATAGAGATTGAAAGAATCCACCCATCACCTCCTGAAAAAGATCCCAAAAAGAAAACTCCCAGGAATATTATAGCCAGGTTCCAGAATCCCCAGATCAAGGAGAAAATACTACAAGCAGCCAGGAAGAAACAATTTCAATATTGTGGAAACACAATCAGAATAGCCCAGGACCTGGCAGCTTCTACACTGAGGGATCGAAGGGCATGGAATATGATATTCCAGAGGGCAAAAGAACTGGGAATGAACCCAAGGGTCACCTACCCAGCAAAACTGAGTATTTTGTTTCAGGGGAAAATATGGTCATTCAGTGGAATAGAGGACTTTAAAGCATTCTTGAGGAAAAAAACCAGAACTGAATAGAAAATTTGACATCCAGACACAAGAAGCAAGAGATTCCTGAGAAGGTAATCAGGGAAAAGAAATCAAGAGGAACTTATCAAAGTTGAACTATTTACATTCCTATATGGAAAAACAATAACTGTGAGTGATGATATCTTTCTCACTATGAAAATAATGGAAGAAGGGTGTGTGGTCATATGAATATATATGTGAATGTGTGTGTATATGGATAGAGGGCATAGTTTGAATTTGTTGGGAAGGGAGAATACTCAAGGGATGAAATTATGAGGTGAGAGAGTAAAGTGGCAAGAGGAGATGGGGAAAGACAGGGTAGGGTAAACTATCTCATGTAGAAGAAGCAAGGGGAAGTGGTTGCAATGGAGGGGGAGAATAGGAAGAAGAAAAAAAGGCAAATCCACATTCTCATTGAATTTGGTTCAGGGAGAGAATGACATACATACTAAATGGGATATCTCAACCTGCAGCAGAATAGGGGGAAGGGGGATGAGAGGAGGGATGATGCATGGGAGGGCATCCTTGGGGGGACGGGAGGTTGGAAGTACCCACTATGGAAGAGGGACAGGGACATGTAGGGAATGGACCAGGTGGGGGGTGGGATGAGTGGGAGGGAATTATAAGCAGCCTTGTACAATATATCTTCTATGATAATGTTTTGCATAGCTAGACATGTACAACATATACTGAAATACTTATCTCCCCAGAGGGAATGGATGACAAGGGAGGAAGGAAATGGATCTGAAATTCGAGGTCTTAAGATTAAATGTTTCAAATATATATAAATACTATTATTAATACTCTTTTGCTTATAATTTGGAGATAAGATGTGCAGGTATTGGGACACAAAGATTCACCTTCCTCTAATGGAAAAGTCGAAGGGGGTATGGGAGAAGGTATGGGAGAGAGCAGATTGGAGGAAGCGATAACTTGTGGGACTGCTATTCTGGGAGGTTGGGTAGGGGAATAACGGGGGGAAATGATTGTAACTCAAAATCTGGCGGAAATGAATGATGTAAAACAGAAGTTAATAAAGCATTTGTTTAAAAAAAAAAAAGAAAAATTATAAGGCACAGAGGGGCGGCTAGGTGGTGCAATGAGTAAGAGCATCAACCCAGGACTCAGAAGGACCCGGGATCAGTTCCAGCCTCTGATACTTAATACCCACACAAAAATAACTAGCTCTGTAACCTTGGGCAAGTTGCTTAATCCCAATTGCTTTAAAAAATGATAATACACAGAATTCATTTGGATATTGGAAGTCGAAATTCATGAGGGTAGCTATAATGGTACATAAATAAAGAAGTTCCATTGAGCACATTCCAAAATTTTCAAGGTGAGAGGTTTGATTTGTCAACCATTCTCTATGGCCAAACGACGAGAGTTTTTCAAATTGCATTTTTTGATTAGAAAACAAATATGAAACTTAGAATAGATTTGAGGCAAATTATGCCATAAATAGATTTTCTTCAATTAACCCAAAAATTTTAATTGCTTGTAACAACAGAAGATAATGTTTTCCAATATAGGACCAGCAGTAGCCTTCTGCATTCACCACCACCACCAACACCACCACCATACAAAGGCACACATGAGTGCATAGTCTATGAATAAACATATGGGTAAAATATTCATTTGTCAATAATGCAGTTTTAAGGTCATATTGCTGATTGTCCATAACCTATCCATAGTTCAAAAGTCACATAAGAACAAAAGCAGCAGCAAATGCTGGCAGACCTTATGAAGAACATTTTTTGTTTGTTTGTTTGTTTTAATTCAGAGGCCATATAATGCCAGAGGCAGCTGAGGCAATTTGGTGAACCACACTGACTTCATCTTGTTACTCAATTCTAAATCTAGCTCACTTTTTTTTCTTAATCAATTATGAATCTAGTGTCTAATCCAACCTCTGTCTTGTGAGAAAACTTTTTTTTTCATCTGTAGAAATTCAGAGAAAACCTTTTTTACATCATTCAACCTAACTATCAGAGGCTGGGAGCCTGGACAACCTCTACCTGCTGTTTAGAGATCCTTAACTTAGGACCTAGTTTATACTAACCAGGAAACCAGTCATATTCAAAGATTGATACAAGGAGTTTTCTCAAAATTATTCATGTTAAAATTTGATATGTGTAATCTGAAAACTGGCCCCAACTGATTAATCAGTTATTGTTTGCATGCTTTTTTATACTTGACAGATACCTGGGGGGGGGGGCAGGGTGATACTTTTGTTTTAATTTAGGGAAATGTACCCATTTGCTTTCCATATCACAAATTGGAAAGTCTCTAATATTTCTTCCAATTAAAAATGAGATTACCTAATGTTGCGTTGTTTCCTTTTAATCACTTGGTCTTATTTGATTGTTTTTAATATAAAAATCTGTCTCTCCCTGTATTTGGGGTTCAGTGCCAAAGCTGAGAAAAGTGACTGGTTCCAATTTTTTAGGGAATTGGCATGCATTACTTTTTTTTTTGCCTTTTGGAGGGCAATTGGGGTTAAGTAACTTGCCCAAGGTCACACGGCTAGGTTTTTGTTTGTGTGTGCGTTAAGTGTCTGAGGCCGGATCTGAACTCAGGTCCTTCTGACTCACTGCACCACCTAGCCGCCCCTGGCATGCATTACTTAATAAATCAAAAGTCTCAGAAGCTTGAACCTTTGTTTCCTGAGTCATTTCATTATTCAACCCACACACCTCATTTAACAAACTCCTTCTAAGTTTAGATGTGCAGACAGATATATCCAGTATAAGACACATGATACTTAATCATGTTTTTAAATAAAGTTTCAAGATAATTCCAATAAAAGGAAGAAAAAATGAGGGAGTGAAGTCCTAATTACTATACATGTGTATCATTTTGGTGATAGAGAGGAAAACCTTTTGCATATAAGTTAGAAATAATGAGAAACTAAATAACTAGGACTTTACTTGAAGTTTACAAAATATATATAATGTCTACCATCTGCTATCATCATTTATATGAAGTCTTCATAACCATCATTATCAACATTTGATTCCCTGATCTATCTATCACTTGGACTGCTAACCTCTCTCTAAATCTGCAGAATAATGAAGTTCTTCACATTTGCCTAAACATTTTGTTAATTTACCATAAACAGTTCCATTCTTCTCAAAGCCACAGGCCACATTTTTAATTTCTTCTTCTTTTTCACCTTCACTTTTCTTGCCATAACTGTCAGAAATAATTCAATTGTGATATTAATATTAGGAGAAACATCAGTTTTTATTTTCTTGATCTTATCCATTAATTCAGTTTGATGGGGTTCTATTAAAGTGTTATAGGACCATTTCCATCAGGGTCAAGTTGGACAAAGGTTTCTTTGAATTTTTCAACCTGCCTCTTCCTCAATTAAGCAGCCATGTTACAGCTGTTGCTAGTGCCTTCCTATCAGACAACTTCTACCCTCATTGGGGGCACTTGAACTCAAATCTTGTTATCATAATTATACAGTGCTCAATTACATTATTATTTGTTGAAACTTTTGTATCCTTTGTATATGTGGTTTTTCTTGTATTTTTTCCTCATTTCACTCTTTACCAGTTTGTTAAATATTCCTATGATTCTGAATTATTCTCTCCCTCTATTAAAACATTTTTATGTGAGGCAAGTATTGTTATCAATGCAGGGAACTCATAAAGTATCATACAACTAACTTGTCAGAGGAAGACTCAGATCAATGACTTCTTGAATCAGGAGGATGCACTATGCCAGACATCTCAAAATATGGTAACATTCCATTACACTCATGGATCATAGTTTGTATAATCTTTAGTAATCTAATTTATTTCCAATTCTCTGCTACAACTAATGGTGTTTTCATGAGTGTGTGTTAATCACACACACATATAAATATATATACATATATACACACACATATATGTAAATTTTACACGCACATATATAGACATACATATATAGATACAGATATATACCCTTCCCTCTTCCAAGTCTCCTCCTTGGAGTATATTGGGGAATAGAAATGAGGTTTCCTTACTAAGGGATATGTACTTTCTTATAACTTTAAAGCATTATTTCTAATTACCTAGTAATTTTCAAAGTTTGAAAACATTAGTTAATGTTAGCTATTGCTGATTTTTTCTTTAGCATGTTTGTGGTACAGTGGAATAATAAATTGGATTGGTAGAAAAGATCCTCTTCTTTGGACATGTTATTGACCTGATATTTGTTCTTTTAGAATAACATTATTTCACTTATATTTGCATAGAACCTCATTCTTTGAACAATCTTAAAGTTAAGATTATGAATGCAATCCTTTTGGGCACTAAAAATAACAACTGAGAAATGTTTTTACTAATTTTGAAAATAAACTAGACCAATGTGTAGCATGACTGTGATTATGTTTAATTTTAGTAATAAGCATATCAATATATAGGCTTAAATAATTGTCATTTCAAATATTATTTTTGTAGCATTTATAGATCTGAAATTATTCAACCTCAATCTGCACTAAGACTTTTGGGACAAACTATATAAAGAAATATATGCATATATTTTTCCTGAGAAATAAAAGCATGTGTTACATGTAAATATCAAGAATTAGTTCAGCTAATAATTAATTTTCACCTGAAAAATTTCAATTTGTCCCAAGTAAAATTATCAGTGCTATACTTTTCCTCATTACAATTTTCTTCTTTCACATATCACTAGGTTAAGAGACTGTCTCCATGAAAAAGAACATAATCATTCCAGAACAACAACAGTAAATGTCAAAAGTAATTCCCTTTGTATTTCTCAGTGTGCATAGAAACACACACATATCCCTTGGTATAGTTGAACCCCTACACTAATTAGGATTTCTTTTACTATATAATCATATTTATGCATTATGACACAATTAGAAGAATAGTGGATAGATGATTCTTAATACTTATAATCAAGTCTTTACTTGCTTAAATTAAATAGTTTTGTGATTGTGGCAACTCGTGGTATAAAGAATAGAATGATGTTCATAGAGACAAGAAAATCTGACCTCAAATTTAGTCTTAGACTCTTACTTTCTTTGTGATTAGTCATTTAACCTCTACCTCCCTCAGTTTCCAGAATTATAAAGGTAGGTAATTGATGGCACCTACAAACCAGAGTTGTTAGTATCAAATGAAATTATGTTTGTAAAAGGGTTAGCACAGTGCTTGGCACACATTAGGTACATAATAATTGCTAATTTCCTCCATTTCTTTCTTCCCTCTTTCCTCCCTCCCTTATTTTCCTTCCTCTTCTTCTTTTCCTTTCTTCCCCCTTTTATTATTTTCTTCCTTCCCCCTTCCTTCTTTCCTTCCTGTCTAGTCATCTGTATCTAAGTCTCAGTTTCCTTTCCTCTTAAAATGAAGTGTCTGGACTAGCTTACCGCTAAGAATCTTTCTAATTCTAATAGCTATTATTCTCTGGTTGCAAGAATTACTTGTAATTAGCAGCTCCTCTCTTCACCAATGTGAGATAAATCACATTTTTGTCACAAAACAGTTTCCTTTCCACTTTTACCTTGTCTAATGACAGCCACTAGGCCAGGTTCTGATGAATTGAGGCTTTACTCTATGATTTACTGCTGCAATTATCGAGTCCTGAAGGTTGCCAGGATTGACTCTTTCCATGATCACTGTGCCTTCTCTTGCTTCCCCAAATTTGACAGCTATGCTATATTGCTCATAGTTAGGTTTGAGAATGTCCTCAGAGCATGCTTTTGTTTTTCTGTACTTATGGTCACCCCACTCAATCTCAGTACATAGTAGCTGCTTAGGGATCCTGCTGTGGACCATCCATCTTCTGCCTGCCCTCACTGCCCAGCAGCTCTGAGTTGCAGAGAGTATTTATTTAATGTTTGTGCCTTGTCTTCCAAAAACTCAGTTCTGATGGTGATGTCTTGCAATTGGATGCTAAAGATAACTCCTGGGTGACAATAACAAAACTATTCATGAAGTTACATATAAAACATGACAACTCCAAGTCTGATAGTTTTTGAGGAGCTTGTACCGACTCTTACAGTTTAGTATAGAGTAGTATGTCTCTGGCAATCTTAGCTGGAAAGGATGGACAGGCTTTTTTTCTTTTTCTTGTACTAACTCTATTTAATAAATAATCACACTACATAAATAATTACTTTAGTTATGCATATATGCACATAAAATATAAAATATATAGCTGCATATTATATATGTATATACATATATATCATTATACCCAAAGTATCTCACTATCTATTGGTGTCTCTTTATGTATATATAAAATATCAATATATATGAATATGTGTATGCATATTTCATTTAATTCTCATAACAACCCTGGGATATTGTTGCTATTATTATCCCTTACTTGCTGTTAATGAAACTGAGCCAAAATTTATACAGTTTGTTCATGATTGTGATTCATCATTGGGAAGTTTCAACATCCCCTAAGACTGACATAGGTCTGGTACTCACATCTTCTCAGTGTCCTTTGGTTGGACCCTGTTAGTAGAGGGCAGAACCATGGGCCCAGGGCCTTCATTTAAGGATAGAGACCAGCAGAATTCTCCAATTCCTCACCAGTTCCACTGTTGTTGTTTTTTTGGGAAACTCACGATGTCTTTTCCCACACCCTCATTATTTTTTCAGCTTCCTTCTCTATGTGAAGTTTTTCCTCATTATACTGTAAACTATCTGAAGGAAACAATTATCTTTCTTTTTATTTGTATTTGTGTCCTTAGCATAAAAGCACTGTGCCTGAAACTTTCTGGTAATGCTTTGAAAGATGTACTGAGGAAGGGATATACTTGAGGCAGCATGATCAAGAAGAAGACCATTGCAGTAATTAAGGCAAGAAGTTATTAGGACCAAAACTAAGGTGGTAGCCACCACAGTAGAGAGAAACAAATATTGTGGATGAAGAAATAGAAAGATGTGGTAGCTGATTAGGTATTTGGGGTGAGGGAAAGTGAGTTGTCAAAGATAATGTAAAGGTTATAAAGCTAGGAGACTGGAAAAATAGTGATACCTTTGACAGAAATAGGAAAGTTTAAATGAAATGTACATGGGGAAAAATGGATATAATACCTTGTCTTGGACATGTTGCATTTACAATTGAAAAGTATCAGTACAGCTCAGCAGAAAGACTGAGGTTGGACAGATTTTCAAATCTTCTGCTTATAATGCTAATTTTGCACATGGGGGATGATAAGATAGCAATGTGAGATAGTATAGAATGACAAGAGAAAAGAGCCTAGGACAGTCTGGAGAGACACACATTGTTAGTGGACAGTATGTGAATGAAGACACAGAGGAGGCTATGGAGAAGCAGTGGTGAAACAGAAAAGAAGAGAGCAAAAAGTCTCCCTCTCTGTCTCTGTCTCTGTCTCTCTGTCTCTGTCTCTGTCTCTCTGTCTCTCTGTCTCTGTCTCTGTCTCTCTGTCTCTCTCTCTGTCTCTCTGTCTCTGTCTCTGTCTCTGTCTCTGCTCTCTCTCTCTCTCTCTCTCTCACACACACACACACACACACACACACACACACACACACACACTCCCAGAAAGAAGATAGTAGCCAGGAGGGGGTAATCAACAATGGTATATCCTATAGAGACATCAGTGATAAGAATTGACAAAAGACTACTACATTTGCTAAATGAGAGATGACTGATCATTTTATAGAAAAGAATTTTAGCTGATTGAGAAGGTTGGGAGAGACACTGAAAGTTTTAGAATAGCTGATTACTCATCTATTAAGGGATGATTATTAAAGGAATTGAATGGCTGAATTAACCAGAAGAGTATATTGAGAGAGAAGAGAAAACTGAATTCAGAGCATTGGGGAGAAGTCATATATTGGGACATGATACGAATGAGGAGCCAACAAGAAAGACTGAGGCATGGTCAGAAATGTAGGAAGATAATCCAGAGAGAATAGTGTCAGAGAGAGGAGAGAACATTCAGGAGGAGAATATAGACAGTAGTGAAAAATCCAGCAGAGAGATGAAAAAGGATAAAACCTAAAAACAAGCAAAGAAACAAAAAGCAAATGGGATTCAAAAGGACTACAATTATGTATTCCAAGTAAAACATTTTCAAGCACAATAGAAGTTTTTGTTGATAAAGGAGAAGGAACATGGCAAGGTAGGTAGAGGAATGAATGATATAATTAGAAATACTTTAATTCAAGGCCAGCCTTTAGAGCAAACTGACTCTGGGACTCTGGATAATTCATACCTCATTGTTCTAAGCTAAAACAATAGAAGAATACAAGATACTAGAGAGTTGCTGATTTATAATTGTTGAGAGTTTCATCACTAAGAGTCCCCTATACCAATGAAATCATGGATCTGATTAAAAGAAATATTTGCATGTGTAAAGATTGGTAAAGATAAGCTGTTGAATATTCTTTCAGCATTGAGTTGAAAGATTCTATTATATCTTAAATTCTCAGTTGTATACCTTACAATTCATATATAATCTTTTGCAACTTCTTCTTAGATAGAAACTACTAATTCTCTCTGCGAATTCTAACAGTTAAGTTTATTAATGAGAAAGGAGTTGCTGCTTGAATATGAAAGAATTTCTCTTGAGAATATGGCAAAAAAACTTAAATATCTTAAGATATTACCATCATAGAAAGAAAAATCTGCTTCTATTTATTTTTATTAAAAGGGAAAGTGATACATAGGGGAATTATCTTAGGTCATATCCATGAAATATATACCTGTGTGTATATATGCACATATATATATATATACATACTTATAGATATAGCTGTGCATATACACAGATATATATGTATATGCACATATATACATATATATAATACATAGATACAGAGGTTTAGTACTCATGTGTCCATATGTGCATATGCATACCATTATGTATGTGGAAATGTAACAAATGGCAAAATTGTTATCTTATTTTTTCTATTTCTAAATTATCAGATGATATATTTATCACATATCTGTTTTCATATATATATATATACATACATACATGTATATGTGTGTGTGTACGCATGTGTAATATCAAGATCCAGAATGAATTAATTTCAATTAGATTGTTTTTAGGTATATTATTCTACTGGATTTCTAGAAAAACAAACAAATACTTTGTTACAAAAAAAGTTATTTTAAATACTACAATATTCCTTAATTCTCTTAGATTTTCTTTAAAGATAAATACAGAAGTATAAGTTTGCTCAGTAAGTAACCCTAATAATAATGCTTCTAATGAGTACACCCTTATGTGATGGCATACTGGTAATTAAGAGTTGGGATTCTGAAAAACTGGCAAGAGCAGATTTTCTTGAAAAGCCATGTTGCAAACAGAATATTGTCAGCATCAGGGTGGATTGTGCATTGACAATGAATGACCCCTGTAGGTGTTGAAAGTGTCCTAAATCTGCTGATGGTGTACATTCCATATTGATTTGTAACAAGGAGAAATGCCAGGAGACCATTATAACACTGTAAAAAAGAAGCTCCTTTGCAGCTAAAAAGGGAAGGCACCAGGATATTTTATATTCCATGAAGAAAATATTTTTAAAGTGGGGAGGATATATAGTGCATTTCCATGAATTTGTGCATATTGCCCCTGGGTCCCAATCCTGAAATGTTACCATGATGATGTCCTCTTCTTTCAAGGCTCAGCTCAAACAACTTCCCATTTATGTAGTCCTCTCTGATCCTTCTTAGTTGAACCTGATTTCTCCTTCCATAAATGATAATTGAAAGAATCAAGGTTATAACCAAGGTTATTACACAAATGATAAGTGAAAGAGCCAAAGTTATAAGGAAGGTCTTTTAATTCCTGGTCTAATTTCTATATTATCCACCTCATGCATCTGTTTTGTTTTTTAGTTTTTGTATTACTTCTTAATAACCTAACTATAATTGTAGTTGGGTTATCGTATATGAGGACAGATTATACACATAGGAATAGATATTTCCTTAGAATAGTTAGATCTGTGGTATTTTGATTTTAGTGTATATTCGATGCTTAGTTTGGCTTGATTTTTCAACTTGTGTGAAGTATAATTCATTTCTGTTCTTTTTTTTTAATCAAGAGATGTGATGGAGAATTTCTGTAGCCATCTGGCAGAACAACAGGAGGATTATTAGCCCCCAAATGAGTGTAGAACAACAAAAATAATCAACAAATATTAAATGTTGAAGCAACACAGGAATACTTAGTTGGGCCTATCCTATAGCTGAACATATTTTCAGAACAAGGGAGGCTTATCATCTGGGATAAAAATGTCAGCTTGCAAATGAAAAGAGGGGTGAAAATAATGAGAATACAAGCACATAATATAAAGAATAGATGTGGAGAGACATATACCCTAATAAATGGAATGTATTCATGAACTCAATATAACTCCTAGAGGAAAATCTGGGCTAAAGAAGGATATAGCACTCACTTGTTAAACATAATTCATTGTGAGTAATGGAGAAAGCAGTCATGTAGAACACAATGAGAACCTTATATTTGTGACAGGTACCTTGAATAGTAAAAAGAATCAACTCTGTGTCTGATGAAAATTCTCATTATTATTATCAAATAATGCATAAAACAGGGTGATCTTGGAAAGAAACACCCATGGAGATGTAACCTGGCAACTGCTTCTGCAGGTGCTAAAGTCATAGCTGTTGAATATAGAGGAAAGAAACTTCTTGCCACAAAAAGTCCTTGCAATTTTCAAATGATCAAACATCACCAAGTGGCAACATTTTATCAGTGAATGTAAAATTAAAGACAAGTCATTAATATCTGCTTGCCAGCCATACCTTAAGCATCACAAGGCTTTTTCATGTGACTTCTATATATGTTGTCTCCCCCATTTCAATATTATCTCCTGGAGAGCAGGGGCCACCTTACTTTTCTATATTTATCCCCAGCACTTATCAGAGTGATTTACTCACTTTAAGTGCTTAATAATTGCTTTATTCATTCACTCAAATTCGAATGTATTATGCAGTCTCTTTAGATGGTGAAATCCTCAAGGGGCTTCTTTTTATAGAAAATACTGATGTAATTCATCAAGCCCTAGGCCATACCAGAGCCATATTTGTGAAATTCAAAACACTTGCTAAATAGATCATGATCTAACTATCCCCATAAGAAAAATTAAGTAGATAAAGAATGCCTACTGTTTACACTGTGATATACAGATGTATGACCAATGCATAGAGATAGCCCATGTATATTGAACAGGAACTGCAGAGGAAAAGTGAATGGGCCCAGAATATCAGGCAAGAGGTATATTTCACTTGGTAAAATTTACAGTCCTATTAACAACCTTCAGCATACCCCTGAAAGAGACCCATTTTTCTTATTAACAATATTGTTGAATTCTGAGGGGAAAGCCAATATGGTGTAGTAAAAGAAGCACTACAACTATGCTCTCCCAAAAGTCTCTTAAAAACAAATTTAAAATACCATCTCAAATCTAATTCTAGAACTACAGAGCCAAAAACAGTTGAGGGTGAGAGAGTCTTTTGCCCAAAACAATTATGAAATTAGAAGGAGAAATCTACTTAGTGGGCATAGAGGATGGCATGGAAAAAACACCAGTGGTGGGACTAGGTGATGGTGACAGCAGCAGAAGCCACTTCAGGAGATCCTGAGCTAGAAATGCTAAGGGGACCCAGCAACTTGTCAGAAAGAGATTAAAAGGGAACCTCTGTGCTAGCACTGAGCACTGGAAGAGATATTGTTTGGCAACTCCATTGACTATACTCATTTCTAGATCATAATTCAAGCATGGAACTCATTAAAAATCCTTAAAATACTTTTAAAAAATTCATAAAATCAAATTGGTCAAGTGGAAAAAAGAGTTACAAAGCCAACTGAAGATAATTCCTTAAAAATTAGAATTTTGGGGGGTGGAGCTAAGATGGCAGCTTAGAAGCAGGAAAACTCCATGAGTTCCCCCCAACAATCACCTCAAATACCTATAAAATATGATTCTAAACAAATTTTAGAGCTACAGAACCCACAAAGTCACAGAGAAAAACAAATCTCCTGCTGAAGGCAGCCTGGCAGGTAGATAGGAAGGGTTAATCACAGCACACTGATAGCTGAGCCAAGGCCCAAAAGAGCCCACAGTTTAGCCCCAGAGCAACCCACCGAGAAGTGCAATGGACTTTTGGAGAGTGGATCACCAGAAGCTGTGGCGGTTTCCAGAATTATTAATCCATAAATGCCAAAGGAAAAGGGAGAGGTGAGTGTAGAACTCTGTTGGAACACAGTGGATTGGAGAAGCTGGTACACCCCCTACCCCAGAGCTAGAAAGGGTGGAGTTATGACAGCCCTGCAGCCAGCTGCACATGGCTGCTTCAGAAATCCCGAACAACAGATTGGAGAGAGGCCAAGTGAAAATTCAGAGGGTAATTGTTCCTGCTTAACCTGGCTGCATCTGGATCACATTCTTGGATGCTGATCCTGAGGTGTGTGACCAGTGAATCAGAGTTTGTGGGGGCTGCAGAGATAGCACCCCCCTAATAGCTCTGACAGCTACAAAAACCATAACAATTTGGAACAAAGCTCTCCCTTCTGGAAGTAGAGTTCTACTGTGGCAAAGAGCTCAAAAGACAAGTAATTGGGTGGCAACATGAGCAAGCAAAGGAAGAAAAGCAAGCACAGCAATCCAACTTTAAATTACTTTTTGGGGGACAAAAAGAATCAAAGCATGGAATAGGTGGAAGACATTGAAGTCAGAACTCCCACACCAAAATCTTCCAAGAAATATGTGAATTGGTTACAGGCCATGGAGGAGCTCAAGATGGATTTTGAAAACCAAGTAAGAGAGTGGAGGAAAAATTGGAAAAAGAAATGAGAGTGATGCAAGAAAAACATGAAAAGAGAGTCAACAGCCTGATTGAAGAAAACAATACCTTGAAAAATAGATTAACTCAAATTTAAAAAGAGGTCCTAAAAAGCCAATGAGGAGAAGAACACCTTAAAAAGCCAAATTTTCCTGATATAAAAAGAATTTCAAAAACTCACTGAAGAGAATAATTCCTCCAGAAATAGATTGGAGCAAATGGAAGGTAATGACTTTATGAGAAATCAGGATACTATTAAACATATCCAAACAAATGAAGAAATAGAAGGCAATGTAAAACATTTCATTTGAAAAACCACTGACCTGGAAAATAGATCCAGGAGAGAGAATTTAAAAATTATTGAGCTCCTTGAAAGCTATGACCAAAAACTGTACCTATAAATCATCCTTCAAGTAATTCTCAAGGAAAATTGTCCTGATATTTTGGAACCAGAGGGCAAAATAGAAATTAAAAGAATTCACTGATTACCTCTTCAAAAATATACCCCCAGAAAACAACTCCTAGGAATATTATAGCTAGGTTCCAGATTCCGCAGATCAAGGAGAAAATGTTACAAGCAGCCAAGAAGAAACATTTTGAATATTGTGGAAACACAATCAGGATAACACAGGATCTAGCAGATTCTACAATAAGGGAGTAATGGGCTTGCAATATGATATTCCTGAGGTCAAAGGAGCTAGGATTAAAAACAAGAATCACCTACCCAGTGTCCAATTAAGGAAGTTCAGAATTCGAGTAAACAGAATGTTCAGCACTCCAAGAAAGACCCAAAGCAATTTCTTTAGAATATGTATTCAAAATATATGTATATATGAGCAAGTGAGAAAGAAACTGGAGATAAGAGAATAAGAGGCTTAAAGATAGCAGAATTGGAGCAACTATGATTAATAGTGGAGATATATATATATATATATATATATATATATATATATATATATATATATATATATGTAGATTTACAAGCATCACCATTGCAGGGAAGCACCAACACCTGACCACACAAACTGGGGAATACCCATACAGCCATGCTTTCCCAAATACCGATACAGCCTTGCTTTCCCAAATTGCTTACAGTATCATCCTTTACACCTAGATCATGTACCCATTTGGACTTTATTTTGGTATATGGTGTTAGATAATGATCTATGCCCAGTTTCTGCCATACTGTATTCCAGTTTTCCCAGCAGTTTTTGTCAAATAGTGCATTCTTATCCCAGAAACTGGGGTCTTTGGGCTTATCGAACAATAGATTGCTATATTCATTAACTGCTGGGTCTCCTGCACCTAATCTATTCCATTGATCCACTACTCTACACCTCTGCCAGTACCAAGCAGTTTTGATGACTGCTGCTGTATAATACAGATCAAGATCTGGCATAGCTAGTCCACCTTCCCTAGCATTTCTTTTCATTAATTCCCTTGATATTCTAGACCGTTTGTTTTTCCAAACAAATTTTGTTATTATTTTGTCTAACTCTACAAAGAAGTTTTTTGGTAAATTGATTGGAATGGCACTAAATATATAATTTAGTTTGGGTAAAATTGTCATTTTTATTATATTAGCTCGACCCAGCCACGAGCAATTGATATTTTTCCAACTATTTAGATCTGCTTTTATTTGTGTGAGAAGTGTTTTGTAGTTGTGATCATACAGATTCTGGGTTTGTTTTGGCAAGTAGATTCCCAAATATTTTATAATGTCTAGAGTGACTTTAAATGGGATTTCTCTTTCTATCTCTTGCTGTTGAGTTTTAT